>BMAU01019255.1:0-429685 GCA_019973935.1 Trichonephila clavipes
AATTAGATCTACCGTAAAATCCGGCGTATAACGCGCACCTATATACTTTCAAGCTGAATTTTTGATTTTTAGTTATATTCGCCGTAAAGCGCGCACCCTTTTCTGACGAAGAAACCTGAAATATTTGTATACATTGCTTTTATGTTTTAGTCATTTATTCGAGGTATTTTCCCAGACTTTTGAAAAGTAGTATACTTCTAGAACTTCAATTTGTAGTAACAGATGTTGATGGATGAAGAAAAGGCAGATGAGCTAGAATATATTATTACTCTATCAACAAAACTTTGTTGGGAGTAGTGTATTTAGTTATATTTTTATCAGAGAAATAATTTATGTCTATATTTTTAAGTTCAAATTGTAGTCTTTCATCCTGTTTCATCTGGCAATGAAAAAATCATATGATGGATTTAATCATTTGCCTTATAACTGTAGAACCAGCTAGGGAAATAAAAATATATTAACGGAGTGAACGGAATAAAGATGTTCAATATTTTCACCTTCCGAAATGGATGAACTTATTTCATTTTTAATATGTTTTAAACATCGTGCAATAATTAACACCATAAATTCTTTTGGTTCACAAAGCAAGTCGTTTCTTTTAAATAACAGTGATTCGATACATGTCGAAGTAATTTTTTATGCTCACATCTCTTTTGTTATTTTTTTTAAAGCTATCGCTTTTATACCCGGCGTATAACACGCACCCTTAAGTTTCGATCTTATTTTTTGTGTTCACAGTGCGCGTTATACGCCGGATTTTACGGTATATATTGGAAAGAGTTTTTCACAACATTTATTAAATATACTTTGATTAGCGTATACATCCATCACTTGTTTAAAAATTGATTTCCATTGATATAAAAAGAATATTTCAGTGCTACCCTCTAAAGCAGCGGTTCTTAAACTCTGGTCCGCGGACCCCGGGGTACCCAGAGCTTTTCTATGGGGTCCGCGTTTAATGTTAAATGCGTCTGACAAACACCTGTATCAAATTTGATTTTTAAGTACCAATTTAAAAAATTAACAGTATTGCAGTGATATATTTATGTCATGTAAAGAACTCCTGTCAGTGTGTGATATACGCTCATCTTTGAAGGGAGGGGGAAATAACGTTCCATTTAAACTTAAATTGCTCTTTTACTCTTGAAAATTCGTTATAATTACAAAGAAGCTATAATTTTTGTTTTTAAAATTCAGTAAAATTTTTATATTGTTACTGCGGATACTTTTCCTTACGAAACGTAATTATTTGTATTAAATCTTTCAATTTTCATAGCTTGATTTTTATTTAATAGAAATAAATTTTCAATTGTACGCTTGGCTTATATATCATTTTCAAGTTTTTTCGCAACTTTCAAAAAATTATTCCAAGTAAAGGATGGACGGACTTGTTTCCAGGTTTTCATTGTTACAATTTCCGGAGAGAAATGTTTATAATTTTGATTATACACTTCCCCCTAAATTTCAGAGGTTGACTAGTTATAAAATGAAAACAAACAAAAAAAAAAGTACTGAAATTTTCCAGAATATCAATTGTAAAACTGTTTTTGCCTTTAATATCAGAAATTGGCAGAAAAGCTCACTATACGGTATTATGTCACCGTTGCTAAATAATTTTCTCTTGATTTAATTCTATAGTGTTTGAAGACTCATAAATGAATACTCTCTAAATGTTATAAATTTCCATATTTTTTATTCTAAAAATAACTTTATTTTAAAAAAATTGTTTTATTCTTAAACTAAATATCTAATTTTTAAAGCAAATTCATAATTTCATAATATTATTTCATGTATTGAGAATTAACAATTATTTTGATGAAACATTTAAATTATGTTTTTTGATAAGTTACGTTAAAATATATGTTCTATTCTTTAAAAAAAAGTTCAATTATGAACTTAAGGAATATAGAAAAAGACCTTTTTTTGAGCCAGTCAACGGGCTCAATTCACGACGATCACATGATAAAGAAAAACACGTGTTCTCCATTGTACTTGTTGTTCTATTTGTAAAACTTAGATAAAATCTTAAATTTCATAATTGGGTAAAAATGTTTAAATATTATAAAAAAATTCTACAAAAAAAGGATTTTTTAAAGTTAAAAAAAATCGTATTAAAGCATAAAGTTTTTAAATAAAATGCATTTTAAAATTGCATGTATTGAGAGAAAGTTTCTGTAAAGAGCGAAAGTTGGCAATACTTAAGCGTATGAACTGATTAGCAGGAAACACAAGATAGCTTTTATCGTGTAACTATGACGTCACATGAGTTTTTGAATTAATTGGCTAGAATCAAGTGGTTATCATTATCATGTGACTGTGACGTCACATGAGTTTATCCCATTCAGTGATCCATTGACTCGCTGAAACAACGTACAACGCCGGGCCATTCAACTTGTGTTAAATTAATGTTCAGCATAACTATCTAGATGTAACTAGATATAAGAATAACAAAATACCGTTCAAACATGTGCCGTTCTTTGAATTTTACTTTGCGAACGAATTGAAACTTCTTATAATTTTAATGTAAATATAATAATGGAATTTTGAATGAATATTCAAAAATTATTTGCATGTAAGGTGTAATTTCTTTCGTCAATAAATAAATCATATAAATTTTCATCAATTAGAAAATCATTTTTAATTATATTGCTATGCTCTTATCATGAAAAGAATATAAGTTTCATATAAAAGTATCATATAAGTTTTATTTTACTTGATCCCTTTAAAAAATATATTGTTACTCGAAGGAACACGTTTAATAAAATTAAGTCGTGACTGATTTGAGGAAAACGAGGTTTTTTTACTTCTTTTATGAATGTTAAAATATTAATGGATATAAATATTGCCCACGGAAATTATAACAGTAATTCATGGATTGGTGTCATTTTCCTAAAAGTTCTTTAACACTCTCTTCGCCAAAAATGCGAGAAATTTTCCCAATTTTCATGAAAATTTTCAGCATTGTAATTCATACATTTGTTTCATAATACGATGTTTTTAAAGTTTCGTAATATTGGATAAATAATAATTTTTTTTTCATTGTAACGTATAAAGGTACAGGTAGGTTATTTAGCATTAAGGTATGAGTGAAAAAATGTAAAATACATTTCGTACCAGAAAAAAATGGATCGGCTATTTTTATAGGATAAGGAAGCCAAATTTTAATATTAATGTTGGAGAACTTTTTTATATTAAAAAAATATTACAGATTCGGGTCCTATTTTTTTAACATTACGCGAACACATCCTCAATGATTATAATACTGTGACGGGCTCACGCGTCTTTTCATTAACATGTCCTTTAATTAATGGCAACACTTTTCCAACCACACCCAAAAAGTGAAGCGTGAAGGAAAGATGCAAATTAGGAAACTTTTAAGTATCAAAAGTTAGAGTAAGCGGGGTGGCAATTTGAGGAATATGATGGTAATCCGTGATTCAAGCGTGAAGAGGTTTTGGAAAAGTTAGGTGACAGCTAACAGAAGTTATATGTGATAGAGAGCCTTTAGGTCAAGGTTCATACCATTGCAACCCAGTAAATCCGCAACTTCCGGTAGGATTGGGGCCGCGGTAGCCGAGTGGTATAGGTATCGGACCGTGGCTTGCCTTGTCACGAGTTCGAGCCCAGTACCACTAAAGTCCCGCCGTGTAGGGCAGCGATGCACGTTAAATCTGTCGAGAGCTGAAACGTCCTCCCGTTGGTGTGGTGTGGTAGTTAGGAGAGGTGGTGCCTGCTCAGGTATCGTCCACGTCACTTGACCATGGTTCAAAATTACTTGGTCCGTCGCCAAAAGCCCTCGTGTAGCTGAACAGTGCGACGTTAATATTCAATCAATCCAGTAGGATTGGATTGATCGATCGACATTAAGGTAGGAGTGACTATTTAATATTCGGATCTGTGATAGTATTGGAATTGAGTTTTGGCGAGTTAATTATTGATATTGGTCTGGGTTACGTTATTTCGGTATTATATATATACATATATTGTGTGTTTAGCCACCGTAGATTCTCTCACATATATTATTATTATCTAATCTGTTAGAAGTTTAAGTTTTAAGATCTTAATAAAGTCAAATTAAGATCATGGCAGTTTCTAGTTCTTCCGTTATTCCTACACGTCTAGCTCACGCTGATAACCTAGGGAGAAGGGCACCCGAGGGGGGGGGGCGCCCTTACAATACAACAGAAAAACAGTAGTTGTAAAATGCTTAGTTGTGTGTGAAATATATGTTTTATTTTAAAAGAAAATAATGTTTATATGCATTCAAAACAACAACTCTTTTAATCTAATATTATTGTATGGGTATGTCCAATACAGGGACGTCTAGAGTCATGGGTCAAATGGGCTCGGGCCCAGGACTTTGCTTTCGGTGGGGGCCTCGTTTCGTTCTGGACATGTCTTAAGATCATGATCCGGACAGTTTTTATAGTCAAATATTATTCCCGTACATATTCTCCGAAAAACAGGGGATTTCAAACTGCATATGAACTGATAATAGTGCTAAGACTGTATTATTATGTGATGATCGTTGTCCATGTCTAGGTCTATGCCTAATACGATGGCCAATGATTCAATTTCTTTTGTCGAAATGCGTGCGACCATCAGTAGAGCCGGTTTGTGCCTAGGTTTTTGAGATTGTGAGTCGTACACATTTGTTTCAGATTACCATTTGGACGAGTATTTGACGATACATGCTATATACCAGGGATGGTGAACCAATGGCGATGTCACGCGACAGAATTACTTGGGCACGTCTACGATCAAAACGGTTAGCATTTTAGTTCAAAATAACAAAGTTCACTATGAAGTATTACGAATAAACGCGAGTGATCAGTCGCGTTTTTACAGATAAATGCCAACATTTCAGGGAATTGAATATAAAACCTCAAGACGCAAATAAAAAATATTATCTACAAGAGGGTTCTCAATGCTTTTGACGCTAAATTGCATATTTTCAGAAACGATATTATTACTAGAAACTACTAGTACTTCCCGAACTTGAAAAAAATCAGACGAAGAAAAATTTTTATATTCAAGAACTTATTTTCATAATTACTATGTACCCTGATGTGACTTCATTTGATAAACTGAACTTGTCCCAATTCAATTGGAAGAAATTGAAGAATTTGAAATGCAACTGTGCTGGATTACCAGTCTAGTTCAATATGGATTCAAAAATTTATTAAAACAAGAAAAATGTTGGAATTGATTGAAACAGAAAATTAACAAGCAATATAAGTAAAAATGTCAGTAACGAAATTTTGGAAACATGGAATTCGATTCCAGAGACATTTAACTGTTTGAAGAAGCTCTGGCTCATGCTTTTTTAACCCTATTTTCATCTACCTATGCCCGAGAATGATTATTTTCAGAGATGAATAACATTTAAGACTCTCTTAGAAAACCATTTGGCAGATGACTAATTCAGCACGTGTTCTGCTAAAAGTAACATTTTGAAAACCCTAATGCGAGTTATTTGTCATCCGATCGACAACAGAAGTCACACTATTGTTACTTTAATTTGAATGACACGTATATATCCAAAACATTTACTTCTATACAGTGCAAAATGTATTTTTAATAGTAAATAAAGAGTTTTGAGTGGTTAGTATTTAATTTTTTTTTATTATTATTATTTTCCCAAAAATCACGAATAAAAATTATTTGACGGCACGTCTATACTCCATTTAAACACTTTTTTAGAAAAAATGACACGTTGATCCAAAAAGGTTTGCCCCCCCTGACTATTTTTAAAGATTTCAGGTCGAGCCTACTTTTGCAGAGGGGGCCTCAAAGTGTCTAAAGTCATCCCTGGTCCGATAGTAAAAGTGCAGGAGCATTCTATAGAAACTGTGCATACGCAAGATTGACGGCATGTGTAAAGACTGGACACTAGACCAGGGATGGCGAACCATTGGCACGCGTGCCATTGATGGCACGCAGCGCAATATTTTGGGCACACCACAGATCGAAACAATCAACCGCGATTGATTCTTCAATCAAGGAATTTTCAGTGAGATTTTCTCAGTTCAAGGAATTATCAGAAACGTTCAAGTTTATTAGGTGCCCTGATGAGACATTTGATAAACTGAACTTGCCCCAATCCGACGCTGGAAATTGAAGAATTTGAAGTGAAACTTATTGATTTCTATAGTCTAGTTCAATATAGATTCAAAAATTTATTGAAACAAGGAATAAGTTGGAATTGATTGAAACAAAAAGATTAGCAAGCAATATAAGTAAAAATGCCAGTATCGAAATTTTGGAAACATTAAATTTGATTCCAGATACGTTTAACTGTTTGAAGAAGCAGGCTCATGCTATTTTAATCATATTTTCAACAACTTATGCCTAGGAGTCATTTTTTTTCAAAGATGAATAACATTAAAGAATCGCTTCGAAACTCGCAGATGACTCCAATTCAGCATGCATTCTGTTAAAGTAACATCTTACCCAATCATTATATAATTTATTTGTCATGTAACAGCGGAAATCATACTTCTGTTACTTTATATAATTTGAATTACACGCTTAAAACTAAAACACATTTACTACTATAAAATTTACCTACCGGGAAGAAAACGAACCGAACTCGTGTGTTATTGCAGAGTATTCAAAATGTGAGACATGTAAAATTATCAGATTTCTGAAGAGAGTTAAAGAATGAGAAAGAAGTTAAACTTACACACGAAATAGCTGTAGACCTAATTCCTCAAATCAAATCCAACTGTTGTAAACAAAGCGGAATTGGAAGGTCCTGCAGCATCCACTGAGTAGTCCATGTTTAGTTCCAGCAGATTTTAATTTATTCAGATATTTGAAGAAATTTTAAAGAGGGGGGGTGCTTTGCGGATCTGGAGGCATTGCAAGACACCAGCGTGTGGAGCATTTCAAACAATTTGACAAGCAGCTGTATCAAAAAGGGATATTCGAACTAGTTACACGTTGATATAAATATCTGAATGTTTGTAATGATTATATCTAGAAATATATAAAAGACTATAGTTGTGAAGTTTTCAAAAATATTTTTATTTTTTGAATATAAATATTACTGTAATTTTGACTTGTGCTTCTTTATTGTCGGACTCCCCTTGTACTTTGATAAAATGATGCTTACAAAACTTCGTTATTAGATTTTGATGAAATGGTACTGATAATGTGATATTTTAAGGTTTATTTACATTATTTTGCATGATAGTCTCGGTAGTGGTCTATTTTCCGTGTTGTCATCCATCAAATATATATATGAATATTGTTAAAATTATCTTTCAAAAAAGTTTTTAAAAAATGGAAATGCAGAAGTTTTTTTTTTCCTTAAGAAATAGCTATCTAAAAGTTTACACCTTTTAATATTGAACTGCAACTACATTATTAACGAAGGATTTTCTATATATATGTAACTGAGGATTTGTGGATTTATGTCATTTAATTAAAAGACAATCCAAAGGTAAAATCATTCAAATACAGACCATTTTAAAAGAAAAAACATAGCTCAGCAACTTATTGAGTGGTATAATGAAAGAGGTCGATGAAATCCTGAAATAACAGAAAATTACTCTTTCTTTTTGTGTCAAATTAAAATAAAATGTATTAATAAAATGTATGATACGCGCCTCTGTTCTATGTTCATTTCTAACTTCAGTAATACTGTCTGGAACTCTTTTTAAAAATTAATTATATGTCGGATTATCTTTATTTGGTAAAAGTGAAAGGAAGCGTCTGAACCATAATTAAATAAATATATACGTTCGTGTTGACGGCTCCTATGGACCCAAAAGAATGATCTGCTTTGGCTAATAGCCAAAAACGGGGTAAAAAGTTCCTTGAGTGTCTGACCGCAGCAACAAGCTTTTTGAGAAATCTAGTCTCTTCGGATGAGTTCTCGATATTTTTGGAGACAGTGAGCATCTGTGTTTTTTCAAAACCCGAACACGCATACTTGTCAGATAGAAACTGTTGCACTTCATTTTTTTATTTTCAAATGATGGTGATACCTAACGTTTCATTCATTTTAGCAAGTAAATGATAATTAAGCAGGCAAATGTATACGTTTAACTCACAAGAATGTTTAAATATATATGAATATTGAAATAAACTAAATAGAAAAATAAAATCATTTTAAAGGTGTTCGATTTTTTTTTCCTAAGAAAAACAATGTGTACAGTCAAATATGTTCTGTATTTTTAAAAAAAAATGATCTATTGATGGAATTGAGATGTGTAATATCAGAAAGATCTTTGATAAATTAAGAAGCACGGAATCAAAATATCTGTGAAATTTAATTTACATTGGCGGTTTTTTTATTGCCTCTGTTCATTATTTTAATACTACAGTATGGACTTTTCTTCAAGACTTGCTTCAATCGGTTTTTTTTATTTGATTAGTTAAAACATTTAATATACTAACTTTTATTTAAAAACGGTTTGAACGTGTTATTCTCTGTTAAAAAAATTAGAATAATTATTTCAAGCATAACAAACAGAGTATATGTAAATTGATATTTTGATTTTTTTTAAATTATGTAAATCATTGTTTTAGTTTCAAGTTTTAATCAGAAATTCTGAAATCTTAAAAGTTTTTAAAATATAATCTCTTGAAAATACTATTATTACTTTAATTTTATGAGAAAGTTCTTTTCAATCTTGGTGGAATTTTCTTAATATTTTTTTTTAAAAAAAACTTTCGTAATCTTTTTTTCTTCTCCATATCACTTTATTTCTATGAGAAGAATAGTTAAAATAAGGATTTTCATTATTAAAACCTTTATCCTGGCGGGGGGAGGGAGACCTTACGAGAGATTCAGGAACAGATTCTATTAAACAGTTATAAAAAGGAATTAACCTCGAAAGAAACAGGTTATAATATTACATTTTTAAGGTCTTTTGTACAGTTCTTGTGATTATAAATAATGGAAAAAAGTAAAATTTTATTTCTTAGAATATTACTTATAATTGTATACTAAAATACTCGTGTGCACTATATGAAATTTTAACTAGGGAAAAAATAAAAGATGGTTTTATTTCCACAAAGTGTAGAGGAAAATTATATTTTCTTTCAAATTAAACTCCTTTGTTAGAGTTTTTTTTAAGTTGGTGAATATTTTACATAATTAATTTAAGAAATTCTATTTATATTTATATAATTTTATTTAAGAAATTATGTTGAGCGGATCTAATTTTTACTTATTTTTTTTATTTATTCTATTTTTGGAGAGGCAGAGAATTCATATGTCCTTTGAGATAATTCTTATCACTACTATGTTAAGAGATACTTTTTTATTGCGGCGAGTAATTGAGAGATATTTTGAGTTTATTGACTTTGAAGATATAATTGTTTTTATTATTATAAATTTTTCATTAAATAATTTTATGAATTTCATTGCTGCAAATTCAAACTGTATTTGGAACTCTTTTCGGAATCACCGTTGCTGTTGATAATATATTTAATTGGATTTAATTATTGAAATAATTCAAATTTTAATTGTTGTCAGAAAATGTATTTTAACTGTGTTTATAAGATTCATTTTTTTTGTCGTTAAGTTCATTATTTATTTTTTTTACTTCGAAAAAACGAGGAATTTTTTTAAATCAAAAGTTCAAAAAGGCTTTTTTTAGAACTTTTTAAATCATATTTTTAATTTAATTTTTTTTTATTCTTTTTATTTATCTCGATTCTTGTGAGTAATAAGATATATTTTTCCAGTTTTATAATTAATTGGGAAAAATTAATTTTGATTTTTCTGTAATTTGTGTAATGAAATAATTTACCGTAATTGATAAAAAATATGATTATATTAATGTTTTTTTTTTCATAATCTTTTCGGTGTGTAATCACTTGGTATATGCTTGCATTTTATTAATGCAATATAAAATAGAATTTAAAAACAAAAATTCGAAGTGTTTTCTTTTTAAGATGTACTGTGTATTTATCTTCATGAATGTTGTTTTAAACTAAACTAAACTAAAATAAATATGTTCTTATAAATGCGACAAAAATCACCGTTCGATTCTTATGTTCTGAAATTAAGCATTCAGTCTTGAAAAAAAATTTAAGGTTAATTCAGTAGTGTTTGTGCTTTTCGGCTTCTATTTTAATTGACATAAGATTCTATAAATGACCTTGATTTGAAAAATAATTAACTGTAATGGAAGTTAAAAAATATTCATACCACGATACAATTATTTGATGAACTTCACTTTTTACTTGTGTGATTTTAGTTTTTTTGTAAGACTTAACAAACGGAGGGGAAAAAAATATAAAATATATATCCCACACTTCCTGTTCTCACAGTCTGTTTAGAAACTTTTTTTTCTCTCTTCTGTCGAGATCTGCGGCAACACAAACAACCTTTGAACCTACGCACTGAGACGAAAGTAAGGGTTATCACTTTTGGCGTGGTTTCGATTTTGTAAACGATTTTCGAAGGAATATTTAAGCTGCAGAAAAATTGTGGTTAGCTTGTTGGTAGCGTTTCGTATGTTGATCCGTAGCGCACACAGGAATTTTTCGAGGGGGCCGGGGTCGAAAGTTCACCCCATTCTTGTATCATGCTCCTTTTGATTTTGTCGGTTTTCGGGAACAAAATACAGTAAAAAACTAATTATTGAATAACTAATTAGCATTAATTAATAAAATTAATCATTAATAACAAATGATTAAATTTTTCGAACTATATAGAATTATAATCAATCGGGGAAAAATCAAGGGCTTTGGGGGGTCCAGACCCCCTTGTGTGCGCCACTGATGTTGATTAATTCAGAATACTGTGATTTTAATGCATGTTAGGGACAAAATGGCAAATTTTATTAAATAAATCCTGTAAAGAGGATACGAAAGAAAAGACTGTCTTGGAAAGTTTAAATATGCAAAGAATATCAGTTCTTTCAATGTGCTGTTCTTGTAATTAGAGAAAAATATATTTTAATTCTGTCTGTTGATACAGGTGTTGTTAAAAAATCAACGGAAATTCGTGATTTATGCTTCCCAGATCTATTAGTATGTTGTAATTGTAATCCAAAAGTGCAAAAACTACTCTTGGTAATTTAATGTATTGTTTTACTGAAAAATATTACATTAAAAAATTCAGTTGAAAATAATTTAAAATGTGTATAATATTTTGGGAAACAGTCTGTTTTGCAGTTTTATTTTTATTAAAATCATTATTAAGTTAGGTGCTAAAACAGATTTTTTAGTAGAAATGCAAAAATTGATCAAGAACCCACCAAAATTGTTCTGATCAATGCTTTTTTGTGATTTATGAGGGGATATATAGGACTTTAGTATCTTAAAATAAAGCTGCTGGAAGATTAGGAAAGTTATTTATTGTGCTTTATTTACATTATTTATTTATTCAAACATTATTACCGCGATTAAGAGTAAAATATAAGTAAGATTTTAATTAGATGACTTGCATTGCTTCGATTCATTACTGTTTGACATGATTTTTGTGGCAGCCCAACGTGATTATTTAACACTTTCATTTCAGGTTAGTATACTCGCTCGCGCGTGCAGTTTTCACCCTATATTTATTAATATAGTACCTATTTGATTGAATAAGTTAAGCTAATCTGTGTAATGGCTTTAACAACGATTAAAATTTTTTTTCTTCTTGTGAATCGCAGAGAGATAGGATTTTGATAAATTGTTTTCACATGAAATTTATTTTATTAGTTTTCAACATTTTGTACGTCAGTGAATTCACCGATTCCATTCAGGTGTATTTTTAAGTAAAATAGCAACAACAAAAAAAAAAAGGAAGGTAAGTTGTTAAGTAAATCTAAGAATAATTTTAATCTTTAGAAATCAGAAAAATTCGATTTATATTATGAACATGAATACTTATAAAACAGTGTATAGACTATTAAAAAACTTTTTGAAATTAGAAAAATAAACGTAATACCGTGACTTTTTAAAAAAATTAACTTACATGAAGAGGTAAAAATACTAAAGATCGTGATGCTGGCTGCTGGAAAATCAGTGTCCCTTGTGGGCATTGAAACGATTGTTTGAAATGTGCTTGACCGATTGTAAAATATATTTTTTATTTTAGCTTTTTTTACTCGTTATTTTTTTAAGTGTAGTGACCATAAAATAAAAATAATAGAAGAAAAGAGAGAGCAAAATGTAAGTTAAATTGAAATTATTTTTTTTAGTCCGCAGATTTAGATTCATTTAAATTGCCGCTGTAAACATTACGGAATGATACTGAAAATGCTGAAATTTCTTACCACTATTAAATCTAATTCATTAACCAGATAGTGAGTAATATTATTGTATTCATATATGATTTTTTTTTTTTGAGAATAACAGAAATATTTATTCATTTTTTAGGACCGAGAATTTTCCAAAAATAGATTCACAGTATTAATTTCAATAAATTTCTAAACAAGGCTTATTTCGAAATTATGAATGCATTGTTTAAATATGCAAGTAGAGAAAAATAGCCGTGTCTGTTGCTGTGAGTCATCGGAATTACAATTATGCGTGGCATTTAAAGCTGATGGTACATATTCTAATATTTTTTCATGTAAGTGTAGTTCATGTTATAAAATACAGTTTGTGGAAAATCAATTTTTAAATATCAAATTGCTATTGGGAATACAATTGCAGCATAACTTATTTCTTGTGTGTGTGTTTTTAAATTTTTTAGTCTACAAAATATTATTTTAGATGTAATTATGAATTCTTTGTACTGTCGGTTATGGAATTGATAACACTTTAATAGTTCTTAAAGTTTTAACAAGCAATTTAATTATGCGTATTTTGTAATGTTTTACTTTATCCGATGTGCAATTTTTTTTTTTAAATTCTCCACTTAAAGATTTTTTAAAAACGTTTTACCCTCCAAATTGTTTGATTTTTATGCTCAATACTTATCAAAATGTATAATTTTTCTCTATTATTTGCGATTTACAATTTTATTTTAGAAACTATGACTAATGGAGATTTGTCTTGTGAGGGGGGAAAAGATGAATTATACATTTTGCGTTACAGAATTAGTTGACCCTAACACTAACTGGATCTTTTTTAATTAATTATCCTCTCCTTTTCCTAAGCCTTCTGCAGATTATTCAAGGTCTACGATGGCGGAAAAATATTTAAAGTAAAATGGCGCATTCTCGGGGAAAAATAGTCTCGTTAACTTCAATGCTATAAGGATTTCACAAAAGATAATATTTTCTATACATTTATGGAATAATATTCTCAGTAAATAATATTGCAGGAATTTCATGTCTAATTTGTGGTTATTGCTTATATTTCGTGGAGCCATTGTGACTTATTAATAGTTTCCGAATAACAAAACGGCTTCTTCTCAAATAATAACTTATGACTTAAAGAGAAAATAAGAGTTTTCTATATATTATCGCAAAAATTTTGTAATGGTTTTTGGTTACCGTTTTAATTCCTCATAATGAGTTTATTATTTCTATCATTTGTTTTAACTTTTAATCCATATCAAAATATAATTTTATATAAATATAGTGAATTTCTCAGAAATCTTTGCTGATTACTGACAGGCGAGTCTTTCTCCAATTCTCTCAGATAATATTGTAAATTGATATATTTCTGATATACAAAATCCTTCAGTTTGATCTTATTTGTCAGCTTAATCGTCATTTTAAATCACTCGAGTCTTGCTAAAATTTTCACTTTCAAGTAATTTTAGAACTAACAGTTTATTAATTTTTATACGAAATTATTGATAAAGGTAATCATTAATAAATTGAAACGTTCAGATTTAACTCGATATCTCAGTGGACTAAATTGATGATGGTCACATGATAAAGGCAATCACGTGTTTCCCATTGATATAAAATTGACATACTAGTTATTCAATTTGTAAAGTTGAGAAAACATTAAAAATTTGATGATTAGGTAAAGAGTTCACGTGTGTTAAAATTCTTCAGTTTTCAAAATTAAAAAAAAAACCTTACATTTTTCGAATACTTCTTAAATTATGTGCATTTTGTTTAACTATGTGCATTATTATATCGTTGACAAATATGTGCTTTCTAAAAGAAAGTTTCTGCAAAAAGCAAAAGTTGGCAACAGTGAAGCACATGAACTAATTGGCTGGATACGCGTGATTATATTTATGATATAATTATGGCGTCGCATTAATTTATAAACTGATTGGCTGAAAACACGTGACTGAGTTATCATGTGACTATGACGTCACATGAATTTAGTCCATTGGAAACCAAGATTTGATTGTTTATTAATGTCGTACTTTGAAGGTACTCGAGGGTTATTGGCGACAGACCTCGTAATTTTGAACCTTGATCAAGTGACGAAGAACGACTACCTCTGAAATGACTCTTCATTCTCCAAACTTACACACCACACCAACGTCAGGACGTCGAGTCTCGACATATTTAACTTGTATCACCTTTTTAAACACGGTGGATGTTCTGTGCCTGTAAAATCTAGAGCGCGAAAGTCGTTCAACTCCAAAAATTTGAAAATAATTTATAAATACACATTTTCTTACTTATCATACTTTCTTAAGTTATAAGTTCTCCCTCATTATTTTGATTAACTGCAATGCAGATAAAATTGCTTTGGGTTAATGAATTCAAATTATTTATTAAAAAGGGTTTTTACGCTTTTATTTGTATTTTCAATGTTTTGTCTACATCAGGGATGGGCATTAAGTCGATCGCGATCGACCGCCAAAACATTTTGGGGTTAACCGTCTGAAGATTAGCAGCTAGTAATTTTTTTCGAAATATTTATGATTGTCTGACAGTTTTCAGACTAAATGTTCTACTGTCTATAACTATAAGAACTAACTTCAGATGAAAATGTTTTATTTCTTCGTGTATTTTGAATTGTTTGATAATAAATGCATCATTTGATATTATTATATTTGTGGCTATTATTATTATATTTGTATCTTGCGTTTCGCTTTGAACGCTTTTTAAAAATGAGAATTTGTTTTTATTATTATTATTTTATATTTTAGTTATGTAGGGAAGTGCATTTTCCCTATTTATTAAATTATAATAAACATTGTAGACCTTTTTCTTACCTCACCACACCGACGCCACTGGTTAGACCGCAGCACCTTGAAAAAATTAGAAATAGCCCGTACCCTGGAAAAATCTGCCCACCCCTGATCTATATGTATACTACAAAAAACTGCTTTTTAATTTTTTATTTATTTATTTATTTTTTTGTGAATTAAAACATTTAAATTTTTCTGGTGTTTAATATTACTTCTCTGAAATTATAATTGGATGAAAATCTTAGTTATTACTGGATACTTTGCGCAGTACTTTTGGACTCAATAGTTCCGATACTTAGTAACCAGAAGTTAACTCTAGATTCCTTCAAATACGACTGTGTTCATTAAAGGAACTGTTGTTTGTAAATATAAAGGGAGTTCAAGAGCTTTACATGACATGATGTGGAAGTCTAAATGTTGAAATACACTGGTGTGCAAAACTTAAGCAACAGGTGGGTTTATTGCCATAACTTCACGAAAAATCATCTGAGAGACATGAAATTCAGAAATGAGGGAGAGTATTATGTACGTAAAGGATGACGAAAGCATTGGCGCTGAAAAAGGAATACAATGCATACGGTATGGAATCAAACAAAAACAAGCTTTATTGAACGCATAGTATCGTGACTCATGATTGTCTATCCAACAGGAAGAACAACAAGCAGATCTTCCTTAATATGGTACATGACATCCCCTCACTGCAATGGTTGCTTCGCACCGTCTCCGCATACTCAGAACCAGCTGGTGCAACATTTCTTGCGGTAGGAGTGCTCATTCCTCAATAAGCATCTGTTTGAGTTGTTGTGTGTTCTCCGGATGATGTAAGCGTGCTGCAATTCGTCTCCCCAAAGCATCCTACACATGTTCGATGGGATTTAAATCTGGGGAGTACGCTGGCCAATCCATTCGAGTGATATCTTCACTTTCCAGCAGCTCCTCAACAGCAAGAATCCGATGTGGCCGTGCACTGTCATCCATAAAAATGAAGTCTGGGCCAATGGCACCTCGGAACAGACGCACATGGGGAAGAAGTACCTCCTCACAATAGCGATCCCCGATTACAGACCCTCTGTTGAAAATGTGGAGCTCAGTTCGCTTGTTCAGTATAATGCCTCTTCAGACAAGAACTCCATGACCACCGTAATGGTGTCTTTCCTTGATGTTACTGGGATAAAACCGGGTCCCGATCTCTCTCCAAATCAAAACGCGTTGAGAATTGCTTCTGGTACTGAACCGACTCTCATCCGTAAAGAGGATACGACTCTATTGATCAGTTGTCTAGTTTTTGTGCTCTCTGCACCACTGTAAACGGTGGTGTCGGTGGCCAACTTTCAACGGGAGGCAGCGTTCAGGACGGCGGGCGAATAGGCCCCCTTTGTGAAGGCTACTGGCCACAGTAAACCGCGACACTTGTCGCCCCGTTGCTGTACAGAGTTGCAGAGCAATGGCGCTTGCTGGCTTCTGTCTCAGCCTCTTTTCGCCTGCAGGATGATATATCGGTGATTCCCTGCAGTTGTCTCCCTCGGGCGGCCACCACCAACCTTTCTAACAGCTGTACCTGTGGTTTGGAACGCTTTCCAAGCGCGCGAAACGACACTTTTGTTGATTCCGAACTCTGCAGCTTCACTGGTGACAGTACGCCCCTCCTCCAGCTTTCCGATCATTCTTCCACGTGTGAAGTCTTTCAGGTGATTTCTTCTAGCCATATTTCACGAACTGACTTACTGGCACTTGCAGCGAATATGTTGAATTGAGTCTCCGTCCTTCATTTTATTCTACTGTTGAGCAGCGCGCGCCGATATCGCACGTTTTGCGTGCGCTCACGTCGCTTCTGACGTTTCGTTCCTGATATTTGCATACGCATGACATTTCTACTGACTTACGTGTTCACTGTACTGATCTCCAGACCTCCTTTTCTGCAATTTCTTGGCTACCTGCTAAATTTTTACATTGTTGCTTAAGTTTTGCACACCAGTGTATTTAAATGAGGATCATATCTGCACTGGTGTAGCTAGCCGTGAGTAAGCCCTGTATTAAAATTCTTCAGGTGCTCTTTTCTTGAAAAAGAAAAAAGATTGCATAAATAAAACTTATATATATATTTAAAAGTGTCAGAATGTTACACATCTTGGGACCCCGTATAATTGTTGAGGCTGTAACTACGTCCTAGCTTATCTTATTAACTTGCGTATGATTTAAATGACGAGGTTCGATGCCAATATGTCCTTTCTAATAAGACTTATTAAAAAGTTAAACAGTGTAATTCTTGACTTATATAAATGTCATTTGTAAAATAAATGAATTAATTCTCACGTTTTAATTGTTTTTCTTTTTCACTGCAGCTCCCAAGATAGTCACCCCTCCAGAGGATGTATCGAACTCGACTGGCGGTCATATCGCCATGTCCTGCGAAGCCATGGGTTGGCCTATTCCATCCATTGAATGGAGGGTAGACAGAGGTCAAGGAGACACAATACCTTTGCCTAGTAAGTTTTTTACTTTTCTTCTATCCATAACATAAATGTAATATTCCTACTTTCGTACGAATGTATTAGAGCTTATAATAGTCCTCATTTTTCTGAAATTCATATTTCCCACTTAGGTGCACGTTTAATTTTTGTTTGTTTGAGAGAAAACTGTGCTCTATTCACTACTATGATTCACTCATGTCCAAAATTAAGGTCACAAACATGTTTTTCGTCATAATTTTAAATTGCCTAAAGAAAAAATCTTAGAAGTTGTATTTTATATATTTTGAAGAACGGGTATTACAATATCAACCTTCAGTTTAGGAAAAAATGTTGTTTATCGTTAGTTTCTGCAGAACTCCGGGATTGAGATCGCTTAAGCATATGAGGTTTTTTTCTCGCAATATCGTGAATATTGCAACAAACAAGTTAGCCTGTTAGCAGTGAGGATGACTTCTCATAACCGATTAGATGATTCTTTGAGATAGAGAGCCGTTGGCAAACTTGAAGCTGGGCAGTCTCAAGCGGGGGAGGCTCGATCGTTACAATTATGCAATCAATTCCAAACAAGTGTTACTTTCACCAGGAAGGTAAGCCAAGGTCACCACAGAACATCAACATCTGTATAGGATCGCTACGTGGCTGTAAGTGCACGGCGACATAGGTAGACAACGGCTCCTCAGCTTGCTCGTGACCTTTCTGCTGTATTTGGTAGAAGAATTTCCAGGCAAATACTCGACAGCCGTCTTGCAGAGACTGTTCTTTATGCCCGGCGTCCAGTCGTGTGTGTCCTTTTGACTGCACCCAACAGGAAAGACAGGATATTTGTGGAGCTGAAAACATCAGTTGTGGGCACTACTAGAATGGGGGAGTGTTCTTTTCAGTGATGAGTGGAAATTCTCCAGACAAAGTGATTCTCATCGAGTCTTCATCTGGAGAGAAAGTGGGGAGCTCGCTTTCATCCCTCCTACATGACAAAAATCGACATATTTCATCTTAAAGAATCCTTGTGTGGGGCAGCATAATGTTGGACAATCGTACACCCCTGTACACTTTCGATACGAGTACTGTCAACTCGCAGCGTTATATGGATGAGTTCCTGGAAGCCTATATGAGGTTTTACTGGGTGTTATGGGCCCAGACTAAATTTTTATGGACGAAAATGAGTGGCCTCACGGAACTCACATTATTGATGAATTTCATTAGGGAGAAGATATTCGCCATATGGATTAGCCCTCAAGGTCTCTGAATCTAAATTCTACTGAAAATATTTGGGATCGTCTTGGAAAAGCCATTTGTAGACCCCTCCAGGACCCCTAGGAATCAAAAGTCATGCTTTTAGAAGAATGAGGTTTGTTGCCACAAATATTTGACACCCTCACAAACAGTATGATAGCTCGTTATTGAACTTGTGTACCGGTGATCACACTTAAAATTAGGTAGACTTTAAGTGAGTTAAATTCTTTATCTCTGATTCAGGATTTCACACTTTTTGATATATCATGTATCTTAATTCAAAATTAAAATCTTTTCTATGTGGTTATGTTGCTATATTCTTTCTTACACTGCAATATGTCTCTGTGCCAAATTTCGTGGCAACACAGTGAATAGTTCATCAGTTTACTTAGATTTTGTGTTTGTGACTTTAATTTTGGATATGAGTATAGTTCATAACATTGGAATCACTCCATGCATTCATTTAATCTTTATGTCGATTCCTACGCTGTTTTGAAGTTAGCTTGATAGTCCTTTTCATTCGCGCAGTGCAGGATACGATTCTTGGGGGGTCAAAGAAAAGTGTTAAAAATTATTGCAAAGTCCCTATTTTGTGAAATTAGGTTATAGTAACACATTCACATTATGGTTTATAAATTGTAATATTTTTTTATGTTTTTATATGGAATGAATCTATTACGAATAAGTGCTGTTTTTAAGAAACTTGGTTCCAAATATTCTTTGGGACGCACACTCTTAAATTTTGTTCAGAATGATAGATTGTCTGTTATAGGTTAAAATATAAATGACAGAAATAATAAATTTAGTTAACGAATGGGCTCATTCTCAATTTTTTTCTCACGTGTTTTTCAACAATAGTCGCATCTGTAATGGCTAAATTCATATGACGTCATAGTCACATGATAAATGCAATTACATGTCTCCAATCAATCAGTTAATGCGCTTTGTTGTTGCCAACTTTTTTCTTTTTGCAGAAAACCATTTAAAAAGTACGTATTTGTCAACAATAATAACACATATAGATAAACTAAAAGTATTTGATTTAAACGGTCAAGTGTAATATATATTTTTTTTTAATTCTGAAAAACTTTTTGAAGAATCTTAATGTTTGAGCATCTTTACCCAATTATCAAATTTCAAATTATGTCTTAACAACTAATTGTTAGAACTACTAATTGTTGTTCTAAATGCCACCTATCTGTCGATGTCAGTTCGAAGCCCACGAAATTCATTGCGACAAAGGGCTAAATGTACGCTTATCGTTAGCCGTAGCTTTGAGCACAACACATGTGACAGTACGTTTTAGCTCAGTTCCACCCCAGTTTTGAGGAAGAATACCCTGGGGTGGTCAGAGGCCTCCCATCACTCTTCCCTTTTCACCAACCTCACGAAAGGATTTGCGGCTCGTCAGCTATTTAGAGTAACCCCATGCCGCAGAGGTATTATACATTCACAAACATACATGTCTTTTCTGGTATTCGAATCCAGACCCTAAGGTACAGCAGTCAGCGTCCACTATACCGAAAGGGCGACTCGAGAGAGAACTAGTACACGTTTAATGCAAGTTTTGAATCCAATGAAGAATATAAACACATGGTAGCATTTATCTTGTGAACATCATAAACTAAGCCCATCGTAATAAAAATTATTATTTTGTTTCTTTATTCAGCTAAAGTCTGAGAAATAACTATTTTTCTGTGTTATACTGTATTTTGTAAGATCTTCAAAAAGCAATCATTTACTTTTCTAGGTGATGATCCTAAAGTAGCCGTGCAGTCACGAGGTGGACCCAGTAAATACGAGATAACCTCTTGGCTTCAGTTGCTTAATCTTCAACCCGAAGATGACGCCACTTATTGGTGCATTGCCAAAAATGAAGAAGGAGAATCATCTGCAGCTGCGAAAATTATTGTCCTCGAATCGAAAGGTAACATATTATATCATTAACTTTTGTTTTCATTTAGTGTTTTACTTCCCTAATGTTCGTAATTGCTTATAAGCTGCTTGAATTATTTTTTTCTTTCTAGATAAATCATAATTTATCCTGGAATTCTCAGGTAATTACCGTAGATTTTCGTCTATAACAAAAAAATAATAACAAAAATACCACTTTTATAAATCTACACAATAGCACAGATTAAAACAAAATCACGCAAATATAGAACGCCTAATTTCTAATCCATAATCATGATTCCGCTTTAGACAAATGAAACGCACAGTCGCTGTCAAATGTTTGACTCCATTGTTGCTTCCCTGTATTCTTAATCAAACTGGAAATAATTTTCTTGTAGCTTATAAAGTTTTCTCGTCAAATAATCGCTCTTGAATTTTCTGGACTTTTATAACATCTTTTTTCGTCGTCAAATTTGGCTACTGGACGACATTGAGAGAGTATTCCCTCTTGGGCTTTAACTGATCTTTCCAGCCACAATATCTTAAGGGCAGAGAAACGAACAAAGCTCAAACTTTCCATAACCGTACTGGATAATGCTTGGTTATGAAGAGCTGTGGAAGAGGATGCCAAACAAAATATTTGCTGGAAGCTCTAACAATTTAGTTTGTTCCTAAACATTTGAAAAAGTTAATGTATGCTTATGTAAAAAATAAATAAAATATGCTTTGAAATAATATTAGTTTAAGGAAACTTTTCAATATGTATTTGTGTATATAGTTGGATTTTTTTTTTTGTATGTATCAAGATTCAATTAAAAAAAAAGCTTTCAGGATTTAAATGAGGGAGAGTAATTTCCGTTTTTTAGTTAATAGAGTGTCCCGACTTCCGCTGGTTTCGAGAGAATTATTTTTAATCAAATAAATTAATTAATGAAATGAAATTTGCACATTTATAGTTCTCTCATATTATAATTTTTTTCCTTGCAGGGGCATCTTCTATAACTGAGAGAAGCAATGATTTGTAAAGAAGAAAACAATATTTTGAACTTTTTAAGTGCCTTATAACTGCCATATTTACTTATTTTGTGTATAAATGTTGTGATAATATAGCAAAATAAACTGCTGATACTTAATAATATTCTTCCAAAAGTTTTTATTTTAATTATGACAAATTTTTAGTATATATTTATGCTGTAAGACGAATGTGTGTGATTTTGTCATTCTGAGATAATTATTTTAACTTAATGCTTTTCAATTTAAAATAAATGAATATTTTTCCATTAACTATGAAACTTTATTGTTGTAAGATGCTTTTCTTGTAGTGTTTTAATTATTTCTGCATTTTTCTTTTTGCAAATTTTAAATTTAAAAGATATACTATATATAATATTTAATTTTTATGTTTGAGTAACATAAAAATATTTCTTTTAAATGTAATTTTGCATTAAAAAAATGTATATATGAATTGATTTTTTTTAATATCATTGAATTTTTATGTACTTTAATGTAGTAAAAGAAACATTATAGATTTTTTTAAAAAAGTTACATTCTAGATTTTTTTATTCTTTTGTCTACTTTACACAGATAATTAAGAAAATCACGCATAAACTATTATTTTTGTAAAAACACATCTGAACGTCTTATAGAATTTTATTTTTAAAGTTTGTTTTGTAGCATACTTTTTACAACACAAGAAAATCACAAAAAATACATTTATCTTTCTACTAAACAGCATTCTGATGAAGCTCTATATTTTACTATAAAATATAAAGATTTTGTATTACTATATGTGAAATTTTGTGTGCCTTATATGTATGAATGGATTCTATTGTTTTTTTGAGAAATGTATTTATTTCTTGTACATCTAAAAATAAAGGGCTTATGCTGGAATGTTATGATCTATTCATATAGAATTTAACTATTAATAATTATTTCTTTATTTTAGTGTTACTGTTAAATCTTAATAAATGTACCAAAAATAGAAATATAATGTACAGAAATAACTATTTTTCGAGAATGAACAGATTTCTGAAATGTGAAGCAGTAACATACACACAAGGGTGGAGTTTGTGGGGGTACAACCAGGGATGTCTTAAGGCCCTGGGCCCCTACACAAATGTAGGCCCCACCTATGACCCATAAAAGTAGAGAGTACGTATCATACGTTGTCAAATACTCATACAGACAATAACCCGAAGTAAATAAATATGTATGACTTACAATCGCACAGACTGAATGAGTAATGATGGTGTATGGTGGTAGATCTAGGCCTGTACGGTCATCACATGTAGACAATTGACATATTGTCCGAAATTCCCAGTTTTTTGGATTATTCAACCGAAAATAGCATTTGACCAGTTAAATTATTCGAATCATGATCTTATTACGGCTGAAAAGAGGCCCTGGCCCACAGTTGGCTCATGCCTTGAGGCATCCCTTGGGCACAACCCCTTTCTTACATACAATGACGTACGTACACAAGGGTGAGACTTGGGGTTTAAATCCCTCCCATAGACCAAGATTTCATCAGCATTTTTTTTTAAAAAATATAACCCCTTACATGAAAATAGTCAGTGTACACTGCTGATTTTTTGGTGTATTATATGAAAGAGAGCAGTAATGTGAATTTCTTAAAAGCTGTATAAATATACAAGCAAAAGAAGCTTGCCTAAAAATTAAAAATAATTAAATCTTACTTAAGATCATCTACTTATTATAAGAGAAAATGAGTAACATGTTTTGAAATGCAACAGAGAAAAATCTGCAGTGGTCGTACACAGTCTACTTTTATGGGGGGGTGCATTTTTAAAAACAAGTAGACAAAAACTCCGAAACGTAAGTTTTTATGCCAAAAATTAAAAATCTCTTGGTATATCTAAGGAATTTGAACCCCCATATCTCCAGCGACCTCTTAAGGCATGTTCCAACTCGGCCTCGTTGAAAGCCTTGTCTCGTTTTCGACTCAGCAGCTTCAATAATATTGTTCGATTAATCTTAATTGTTCGAAAAACTAGGAATTTCGAAGTACGTGTCAATTGGTAACAGTGACAAGACTCCTTTATTATGTGATGATCGTCGTTAATGCCTAGGCCTACCTTTGGCCGCTTTTCCGCTTAAGCATGTGCCTATGGCGCAAAAAATTAGAGGGTGAAAAAGAGAGAAAAAATTTAAATTACAGCGAACGTACCACCGCCTAGCGAATCGTGAGAGAAACGTTTCTGCCCTCAAGAGTGTAAAGACTGAAATGAGATCTACTATGGAGAGAGAGAGAAAATGAAAAGCTTAACTGTTTTATGTTTCTATGCACTCCAAATGATATTGCAATAGAAATTGATTATAATGGAGCTATTAATAATTTTCTCAAAAAAATCAAATCGTTTTTCGAAGAAAACATTTGCTGTACAAGTGCAATGATAGTGACTTAATAAAGAATAAGGATATCAAAAAGTAAGACAATAAAGCGATAAGCGATGAAAAAGATTGTGATAGCCCACGGGCTGTGGGTATCATCTCTTCATCATCCACGCGACCTAAGTTTGAGAGGATAAAAGATTGACCACTAATCGCTTCCATAATAAAATAAGTTTATTATTATCTCAATTTATATTCAGCAAAGCAACCCAAGTCTAGAAGGCTTATGATCGGGAGTGATATGACATAAAATGCAATTCTAACAAATAGCGCAATAAACCACCGAATCTATATTTATAGATGATTCCCTAACTTACTAGAATCTGCTCTAGTATTAAAGTTTAATATAATATATCTTACCGCTAATCCACGGCGAACAGCTACCAGTCCTTATATTGTCAATATAATACTTGATCCGGCAAATGGATAATCTTCGGGCTTCGAACTCACTTAGTACTCTCCTTCTTAGAACTTCACTTAACACTCATACAACTCCCCTGGCACTTCCTAAAACTTTCTCCTCTTAGAACCTCGCTGACACTGTTAGGCCTCCTCATAGAAACTTTTAGAACATCCAAGTGAATACTAAAGCTCCAATACATACACATTCCTAATCTGCATAATCACGTTCTTTCCTTGAGTTGGTTGGAAAGAATTGCCATTCTGGCACCAAAGATTTCCCTAGAGGGTTTTTAGTTAGTAGGCGTGATAAAGCCCCATCGCAAGATGATAATTAACAAGTAGAGAACTGTTCATACAATAATGGTAGGTCATGCACATTTATTTGTTACGAGTTATACCGTTCGTACGAGTGTTTGACAACGTATGTCATATACTATCTACTTAAAAGAGTCACAAGTGGAGCCTACTTTTGTATAAGGACCTCAAGAAGTCTTAAGACGTCCCTGCCTAAACTAACTACACTGGTCTGCAAAAATTAAGGACGAGACGGTTTTTTCAATATAACTTTGTACTAAAGCTTTCCAAATCAACACATTTAATACCGTAAGATCCCCAATACGTAAGGACATGTGTAATGTAAGCAACACTTACTAAAAGAGAAATCAGAGGGATAAAAGAAGCTTGATTGAAAAAGTAGCATGGAGCGCAATGCGACTGAAGGCCGAAACATCCCTGTGATGGGTGTCCAGCAAGAAACATCCGGTCTTTAGTAGGGGATATGATCTCCCCTGACTGCTAGGCAGGTTTCACAGCGTCTGCCCATGCTGAGAATGAGGGTGTCAATGAGTTGTTGAGGCATTGCTGCCCATTCGTCTTGCAGCGCCAATCGAAGCTCCCGAATCGTTACTGGTGGTAAGGTACGAGCTGCCAAGCGTCTGTCTAGAAAATCCCATACATGCTCGATGGGATTGAAATCCGGAGATCGTGCCGGCCAATCCATACGTTCAATATCCTCACTCTCTAAGAGCTGTTCGGCAGCTACTGTGCGATGACATGGTGCATTGTCGTCCATGAAAAGGAACTGCAGACCCATAGCGCCTAAAAAGACGCACATATGGAAGAAGAATCTCGTTACAATAACGGGTCCCGTTGACTGAACCTGCGTCGAAGATGTGAAGGTCTGTACGACTACCAAGCATGATGCCTCCCCAAACGAGAACACCGCGACCTCCATACCTGTCCCTTTCAATGATGTTCGAGGGATGATTGCGGCTTCCCCGCTCTCTGCAGATGAGTATGCGATGAAAATCGCTACTCAAACTGAATCTGCTCTCATCTGTAAAGAGTACTCGTCCCCATTCATTGTCTCTCCAATTCCGGTGTTCCCGGCACCACAGAGAACGCCTTCTCCGATGGGCAGGCGTTAAAGGTACACACCGTACAGGGCGTCGTGCAAACAGACCACCACCGTGCAGTCTTCTGGCCACGGTAAAACGCGATATCGGTCGTCCAGTCGCCTGTGTCGTGTGTCTAGCGATTTCTCCCGCTGTCTGCCGCCTGTTTCTTCTGGCCTGTAAGACAATGTACCGGTCATCTGCGGGTGTGGTTCCTCGTGGACGACCACTACTGAACCCCCGGATAGCTGTTCCTGTAGTTTGAAATTGTCTCCAAAGTCGTGAAACGATGTTGTGAGCAATTCCGAACTCTGCAGCCACACTTGTCACACTGCGGCCTTCCTCCAATTTCCCAATGATTCGACCTCGGGTAAAAGCATCCAGATGTCGTCTAACAGATTGATTATTCGCCATTTCTCGCTGAGGCAGCAACTCGGTGTGATTTTAACTGCTATACGGCGTGCAATCTCTTTGCCAGAAATACTGATCTTACACCGAACACATGCTTTATACTACTCAGACACTCCCCCATTACGTCTACCTGCATATCTGCGCATGTGCTACCGTACATCATCTTACTTAATCTCCTGATTGGTCTTTCTGTCCGCTCTGCCTCTTCATTCAGCTGATATGCTAATTTTTCGACTTCGTCCTTAATTTTTGCACACCAGTGTATACTGTAATTACAAATGATCTCATTAATTTACTGTACTAATTCCCCAAAGGGTGGGTGGTCCGTGGTGCCGTAAAGTAAGAAATGAACATGAGTGGCCAAACCACAGCACTATTCTTTCCTTATGACTGTCAGTCCATAATGCGGCTAGTCCATAGGTGGTGGATCGTGGAAAGACTATTCAAGCTGCAAAAACAAAGAAAGTTAAAAGTAAATCCCTCCGGAAACAACAGGAAAAGTAAGAACTGAAAGAGGAAGGGGGTGCTCTGGAAATAGGGGGCGCCGTAGCTATTGAAGAGCCTAGGGCGCCGGGGAGGTTAAAAACGGCCCTGGGCGTACTATCATAAACCATAATTTAATCGAAAGGCGGCAGTTAGTTATGCCGGTTTGTGTCTAGATTTGTATATCACGCACATTTATTCGTTACTAGCTGGTATACCCGTTCTTCGCACTTGTGAATTGAAAATTTAAGCAATACAGACTGAAGGATAAAGAAGTTTTTAATGAGTTAATTTTACGTGAATAGTAAATTAAACAAAAAAAACCCCAACTTTTTGCATATCTCAGCTGAACAAAAAACCATGTTTGCAAAATTTTAAGTCTGTAGATATAATAGCTGATAATTTTTTTTTTTTTTTTTTTTTTACTTATAACGCCCCGTATCTCTCTTATGGATCGATTTTTGAAAACACCTTCCTTCTGCTCAGCAAAATTACCACATTGTTACCAATTTTGTGTAATAAACGCATTAAAATAATGTAAATAATTTGTATCTGGATGTGTAATACGTTAATATTACTTTCTGATGCATTTATTTTATATTAAATAGCTGTTACCCGCGACTTAGTCGACGTGGAATTTAACGAAAAGGTGTTTATTCAATTCGCAGAGTTTACGAAAACTTAACAATTATATATTCCACGTAAAGAAATACCTATGCTATAAGTATAATGTCATTCTTCTACTTTGTGAATCAATGATTCTTCTTTTGTTTTACTTTTTTTTCTTTGTTTTTTGTTGAGCAAGTGTGAGAGGGACGCATGACCTTTGATACTGTCGATGGGGTGAGGACTGTAAAATCATTAGGATCAAAGGACATGGACGTGAAATGTCGCAAGTGGCAGCAACCTAATCAAACAAAAAGGTTTAATATAACTGCTAGAAATCGTTGAGACAGAAGGCTCGCGAAATAAAATAATCCATATTGAATAAAAATAATCACTATTTGAATCGCATATTGTTCATTGGTTTTAATTTTAATTCCGCGGAACCCTAATTTATTTTTTTAAATAAAAGTAGCCTAAGTTACTCCTTATAACATCTGCCATTGAAAGTTCCATCAAAATTGGTGCAGGTGTTTCAGAGATTAGCCGGAACAAATAGTGACAGAAAGACAAAAATTTAAAAAAAAATTTATTTTTTCATATAAGTACCGTATATACTTTTAAATGCATTTAATAAAAAGCTGTTAATTTCAAATTACATACAGACACTTCATTTTTATTTATATGTATAGATATTGCGCAGTTTAAATGAAGTTATTTACAGTTCTGAATAAACTTACTTAATTTAAGGGTGTAAGTGCACTTTTTCACCTAAAACGTAATTAGAAATATTTATTTTAGAACCAACTATCTACGTACTTAACTAAATAAAACAACCAGTTGGCTCTGCGATCGCCACCCCCACCGCACACTCAAACTTGTACAATCACTCTTGCAAGACAAACATTTATTGTTACTGCTTTGTGCAGTGTTTGTCAAAATTGGTCCAGCCGTTTCAGAGATTAGCCGGAACAAACAGACTGACAGAAAGACAGACAGACAAAAAATTTTAAAATTGATTTTTTTCATATCTGACAGACAGACAAAAAATTTTAAAATTGATTTTTTCATATAAGTACCGTATATACTTTTAAATGCATTTAGTAAAAAGCTGTTAATTTCAAATTACAAACAGACACTTCATTTTTATTTATATGTATGTATAGATGAGTTATACCGTTCGTACGAATGTTTGACAACGTATGTCATATTCTGTCTACTTAAAAGAGTCGCAAGTGGGGCTTACTTTTGTATAAGGGCCCAGGGCCTCAAGAAGTCTTAGACGTCCCTGCCTAAACTCCACCCTTGTGTATGCCAGTGAAGATCTGTCAAAAGAAATTAATTTAGATGACATTTTTGACGAATTTGTAAGTACGAAAGCAATGCATGTGTTGTTTTTATTTATTTGATTTAATGGAATAACAGCTACCGCCGTATCAATGATACGGGGCATCCAAGCTACAGTGGCCCCAATATGTGCAACTACATTCCTACTAACAAGGCTTCCATATCTAAAAAAGGACCCGAAGGAATTTTGATACAGGGCCCTCTCAAAGCTAGCTACGCCAGTGCGGAATAAGCATTATATGATATTAGATTTTTGGAAACAAAATGAAGCGCTGAAAGTTTTTGCAAAAGTATATATATACATATTTAATAATAAGCCTATTTTTCAAATTGTTTTAATATTTTTCCCTATCTATATTATTTACAAGAAAATATAGACTCTCACTAAATTTTTTATTGGTGAAAATAGGAAACCGAGTCTTTTACAAAAGAGAATTAAATGTATAACAACACACGCTTTATATTCAGAATTTTACGGATGAATTAAATTTGCCGCTGATTCGTTAATTGCAGGCGAGTCAAATTTTCTCTTATTTACAAATTTATTTCTCTTATTTTTTTTTATACATTCAGGAATTTGTGAAAATTTTTAATTTTAAATACATTAGTTTTTAGAAACTGGTGAAGGTGTTGCAAGGTCAGGGAGTGGCTGAAATTATGGCAAATAGCAGCTTCATCTCTAGAACTGGATCGCGAGGAATTTCTGCAACGTTAAATTACTATTCATTTTATGGAGCCTGGACATGATTTGTTTAGTGTTTAAGTTCGGGAAAAGTGTAAAGCTCGTTTAACATATGCTGAGAATTACTTTTTTAAAAAAGAAGTTTGGTTTTAATGTTAATTTTTTTATACTGAAACATGTTGCAAATCATTAGATATTTAATCAAAGTAGTCTCTATAAAAGCCTTTCATATAACAGGGAAAAAAATGAAACAAGTGCACATTTTAAGTTATTGAATTTTCAAAGTTATGTGTATTGTCTGTCCTGTGAAATGAACACATGAAATCTGTTGTGGTTCAAAATCCTCCTGTTGGTGTGGTATGTTAAGTAAGAAAAGATTCCAGCTCAGGTATCGTCCTCGTCACTTGATCATAGCTCAAAATTACTTTGCCACTAGCCCTCGTGCTTCGTAATAGTGCGACGTTAATATTAACTTCCTTTCCTATGTAATGAATAACTAATTTTTTTAATTAGTCTAATTCTCTTTTTATTACAGGCATCACTTTCTAAAAATTCAATATAGAATTATTTATAAAGATCGATTTTTTTAATGATGTTTTAAATTTTTGTCAACTGTTAAATTATTAATTTTTATCATTCTCTCTTTAAATTTAAAACACAATCCCGATATTTCTATAATGGAAATTCAGAAAAGTACAAGTATATTTCTAGCTACGAGATGCCTATTTTCATATATTTCCTGTATAGAATATTTACATAAGTACACAAAAACATAAGTAGATCAATAATCCATCTACGAAAATTATTGTATTATATAAAAACACATTTTATACTTATAGCGCATTTCATGAATATACTAAAAGTTGGTTTACAGAATTTTTTTTTCTAGTTCACAAAAATTATGCAAAATTTTTTTTAAAAGAGTTATTAATAATTTTTTTTAAAAAAAAGTATTTAAATGCAAGGATTTCAAGACACTTTGGTCGAAATAAGTATACGCTCGAACTGCGATATAAAATTTGTTTCCTGTAGTTATCTAAGTTTTAAAGAATTAAGAACTTATTATAGGGCAAAGATTGACGCTAAGTACGTACTTGGTCTTGGGACCCAAAACCTGAGTTTGCAGGGGGCTAATATTCTCCGTTAGCCACTGATAAGAGGTACATATTTCAAACGTTGTATACATACAAGTAATATAAAAAAGAATTTTTAAAGTCGATTCCTACTTAGGTCAACAAAGAAAAATTTTATTTTAGTTACTTTGTATTAAATTATTACAATTAATGTAAATATGTATATACATATGACAGAATCACATTATTAAATGGCAAAATAGAAAGCTACTTTCCTTGCAATTTTCCTTTCTATATCTGGTGTTGGACTATTTTTTTTGTCACTATTTATTCATTCATTAAATTTAATTATTCTAATAAAATAGTATAGCAGAAAGATATCACATTCTGAGAAATTAGACCATCCCAGGTGGGATTCAAACCCACGATCTTTGGACTATAAGTCCACTGCGCTACATAGACACAACAAGCAATTTTCCTTTTTAAATATGGTGTTGGACTATTATATATTTGTTTGTTACTATTTATTCATTAATTAAATTAAATTAATAAATTAATATTTGAAAAAAACTATAATATCATCAAGTGCCATCGATTACAAGTTTTAAAAATGTATTTGTACTTGAGTGGGTGAATAAAAAGTAATTTATTAACGATTGAAAATTTGAACGAGATAGATATATATAATAGGGAGAATGTGAACTAATAGTAAGAATTGAAAAAATAAAATTCTTTCTTCCCCACCTTTTATTGAAAACTTCTCACGTTTGCCTTTAGCGCAGAGATAAAAAGTTCAACTACAGCTTTCACAAGTTTATCTCTAACGCAGATTATGTCATCTGAAAATATAATCTAATTACTATCTTCAAGAACATATGGTTCAACAGAAAAATAATCATGTCATTCCTTTTTTACCCCTTATCGTCATTTTCTTTTATTTTGACGATCTTTTTCAAAAGTTAGAAAATTATATCAATTGATGATAATATTTGATTCCAACTAAAATGGAGGAAATATTATTTCTAGTTGCTTCAAATTTCGTTTATTTCAGTATCAGAACTTTCTTTTTAAGACTTAATAATGTCATCTAATAGCTAATGCTTTTTCAATGGATGTTATTTGTATATAGTAATATATTTTCTTAATCTAATACATTACCACCCTTTTTTTGTTTTAAAATTTTTAATTCAAATAAATGCAATATAAACATTAACATGCATTATATGGTTTTACATTTGAATTTCAGTCAATCAGCAATGGATCATATGATTATTTCAGATTTCTCAGTATGTTTAAATTAAATTGTAAAGGGTGTTTTTTTAGAGGTATAGAACTTTCAATTGCAATAAAACAACGATGTATTATTCGATTGACATGAATTTTTTTTTATTCGAAAGATAATCTTGTGGCATTACATTTTAAATATGATTTCTGGCATAGGACTGTCACGGCTGGCTCGGATGTAGTCCAATCTGGACGTCCAATTTTCGATGACTTTTTCCAACATTTGTGGCCGTATATCGGCAATAACACGGCGAATGTTGTCTTCCAAATGGTCAAGCGTTTGTGGCTTATCCGCATAGACCAATGACTTTACATAGCCCACAGAAAATAGTCTAGCGGTGTTAAATCACAAGATCTTGGAGGCCAATTCACAGGTCCAAAACGTGAAATTAGGCGGTCACCCCACGTGTCTTTCAATAAATCGATTGTGGCACGAGCTGTGTGACATGTTGCGCCGTCTTGTTGGAACCACAGCTCCTGGACATCATGATTGTTCAATTCAGGAATGAAAAAGTTAGTAATGATGGCTCTATACTGATCACCATTGACTGTAACGTTGTGGCCTTCATCGTTTTTGAAGAAGTACGGACCAATGATTCCACCAGCCCATAAAGCGCACCAAACAGTCAGTTTTTCTGGATGTAACGGTGTTTCGACATACACTTGTGGATTAGCTTCACTCCAAATGCGGCAGTTTTGTTTGTTGACGTAGCCATTCAACCAGAAGTGCGCTTCATCGCTAAACAAAATTCGCTTATGAAAATCGGGAACAACGGCAATCTCGTTTTGGGCCCATTTGACGAATCTACGCCTTGCTTGATGATCGTTTTGATGAATTGCCAAACCAAACTGAGAATACATCACTTGACAGCTGTTAAATCGGTCGCCATCTTGGAAAGTAATGTCAACTTAAACTTCTATACCTGGAAAAAAAACACTCTTTAGTTTCAAGGCATATGATTCGAATACGCAGAATGATTAAAAAAAAAATGCATGCAAGAAATTTTCTATAGAAGTTAAAACTTTCTTTTTGCAATTAAATTTGAATACCTATAACAAGGATGGCAAACCAGTGACACGCGTGCCATTGATGGTACGTGACACAATATTTTTGGCACGTCAGTGATCAAAATTGCTTGCATTTTATTTTTCAAAATTTCAGTTTACTATAAAGTTTTACGAACAAGCGCGAGTGATCGGGGAGCACACTCGTTTGTTATTGTCTTGCTTTTAATTAAGTTGTGGACTACATATGCTTATGATGTAAAGTTTGTCTACGCATAGCACAGTCAATTTCATTGACACAACTATATTTTAAAACTTACCTGTGTTATAAATATTTACGATTTTTAACTGTTGTTTAACATGGCTAGTTCATCAAAAGAACAAAAAGTACAAGTTAGTCAGAGAAACAGAGAATTTCAAATTTGATGGACCGGGAAACAAAGCGGGACGTGTTTTTTGTGTTCTGGAATAGAAGTGCCGCGTTGGGTGGTTAGGCATTCTTCACTACAACACGGTTGAATTAAATAACAATAACATTTATTAACTTTAAAGATTAAATGAGCAATTAAGAGGTAAGCTTTCAAGAACTATAACACATGGAACCAGGCACGCTACAATAATAACAGATCAATTCAGTTCAGTTTTGGAGTCGTTATGTTGAGTTGTAAGGTCGCTGCATACTCCCCTTCCAGTGTCAACGATACCTAGTTGGAAGATGAACTTTGCGACCAGAACGTGTAGATGGCTGGGTAGGCGTTGAAGCTGTTGGATCAGATTCCACAGTAGCAGGTGTTGAAGCTGTTGCATTAGGTTCCACAGTAGCAGGTGTTTCATTCTTGGTTTGAGGTAGTTGCAAGTCCTCAGTGTTAAGAAAGAAGGCAGGTTTGCATCTATCAATAGATACAGATACCCGTTTACCATTGATGTCAAGGAAAAACACTTTATCCTTCATCTGTAAGACTTTGAAAGGGCCATCATAGGGTTGTTGAAGTGGACGACGTAACATGTCTCGGTGAAGAAAAACATGTGTTGCTTCCAACAGTCCTGGATGGATAAAACTGGACGTTTGCCATGGTGTTTTGGTGGTTTAGGTGAAGTGATTGCATGTGAGACTTAAGTTTCGAAACAAAATTCACAACATCATCGTCTGGCTTGAAGAGTCAAACATCTCCCCTGGCAGTCGAATAGTGGTCCCAAAAAACTAATTCAGCTGGGGTACACAGAATATCTTCTTTAAGAGAAGCTCGTAGACCTAGTAAGATGATAGGGAGTACTTCTGTCCAACGCTCAGTAGCATGGCACTTGATTGCACTTTTCAATGGGCGGTGCAATTCTTCGATCATCCCATTAGCTTGAGGGTAGTATCCAGTTGTACGACACTTCTGAACACCAAGTAGTTTGCTAAGAGCTTTGAAGAGCGAGGACTCAAACTGCCTGCCCCTGTCGGTTGTGAGAATTGCAGGAGTTCCAAAGCGAGACACCCAAGAGGAAAAGAAGGCCTCAGCCACAGCCTCAGCAGTTCTGTCTTTGAGAGGTTGGGCCTCTGGCCATTTCGAAAAACCGTCAATCATTGTCAGGCAATAGGTGTAGCCATTTGATGGAGGTAGAGGTCCAATGAGATCCAGATGAACATGATCAAAACGTTGGGAAGGTTCTTGAAATGATGAAAGAGGTGATCTAGAATGACGATGAATTTTGGATTTTTGGCAAGCTAGGCAGTGTCTTGCCCACTTAGCTACATCTGAGGAGATTGATGGCCAAACAAAACGCTGCTTCATCAAATGCACTGATCGACGTATGCCAGGATGGGATAAATTATGCATAGCAGAGAAAACATCTTGGCGATGCTGTTTTGGGATGTAGGGTCTGGCTGTGCCCGTTGATAGATCACACATAATTTCAGTAGACGAATTGGGAAAAGTTACCTTTTTGAGTTCCAAGGAAGTTCCAGATGCTATTAGGGTGTGAAGCTCCTGATCAGTCTGTTGTGTCTCAGCAATACAGTCATAGTCAATTTGACTTGGGAAGGTGATTGCAGAAACACGAGAGAGAACATCAGCAGCAATATTGTCAGATCCTGGAATGTGTACAATATTTGTGGTGAACTGAGAGATGAAATCCAGCTGACGGATCTGCCGTGGAGAACACTTGTCACTTTTTTGCCTAAAAGCATAAGTGAGGGGCTTGTGGTCAGTAAACACTGTGAAATCTCTAGCTTCCAGCATATACCGAAAGTGTCGGATAGCCGAGTAGATAGCAAGGAGTTCACGGTCGTAGGCACTGTAAGACTTTTCAGATGAAGTAAGTTTTCTGGAAAAGAAAGCCAATGGCTGTAGCTCAGAGTCCACAACTTGGTGAAGTGCACCTCCTATGGCATAATCAGAGGCGTCCACATGAAGAGCAAGCGGGGCAGAAGGTGAAGGATGAGCAAGAAGTGCAGCATCAGCAAGAGCTTGTTTACACCTCTGAAATGCTGTAATTGCCTCAAAAGACCAGTTTAAAGGCTTTGAGTCCTTCTTACCTTTAGAACCTTTTAAAAATTCACTTAAAAGATACTGTTGTTCAGCTGCTTTGGGCAAGAAACGTCTATAAAAATTTAACAGTCCCGGGTCACCACTGCCGCGTTGGGTGGTTAGGCATTCTTCACTACAACACGGTTGAATTAAATAACAATAACATTTATTAACTTTAAAGATTAAATGAGCAATTAAGAGGTAAGCTTTCAAGAACTACAACACATGGAACCAGGCACGCTACAATAATAACAGATCAATTCAGTTCAGTTTTGGAGTCGTTATGTTGAGTTGTAAGGTCGCTGCAGAAGTATGCAGAACATCGTCTGTAAAAGGGTAATTTGAAACAAATCACAAACCCTCTTGTCAAAAAAAGTGAACCACAAAAAAAAAAAAATTAATTGCTAAGAAATCGTTTGGCAGATGACTCAAATTTAGCATGCATTCAACAAAAAGTAACATCTTACAATTCTAATATAAGTTATTTGTCATCCTATCTGCAGCAACAGAAGTCACACTAATGTTACTTTAATTTGAATCACGCGAATAACTAAAACATTTATAACTATACAGCACAAAAAGTTTTTCGTAGTAAATAGAGTTTTGTGTTTTATTCGAATTAAGTTATATTAATTTCCCAATAATCACAAGTCAAAATTAGTTGACGGCACGTCTATACGTCATTAGACACTTTTTTGGAAAAAATGGCACGTGGATGCAAAAAGGTTCGCCATCCCTGACCTATAAGATAGAGAATATTTTAGAGATCATAATAATCCTATTAGAAAGTTTATACTCTTGGTAAAAATTATTTTATATATAAAACAACTCTTTTTAAATCTTATACTTTTAATTTGTTTACATAATGAGCTACTTATAAACCTTGTGAAAAGCCTGAAACTCAACTAATAACGAAATCGAAATTTATCTGTATGTAAATATATATAATCCTCTGTTTTTTAAATTATGTTTAAACACTTTGAAATTGTTTCTTTTGCTGAGTTTTAAAAAATATTTTCAAGTTCTCATTAAAAAAAATTTGAAATAAGATATAAGAAATTATATTTTCTAAGAGAAACCCATCGTTACCTGTATAACCATGCATTAATTAAAAACGTCTTTTGTGACACTCTAATATTATTAAAACATAACTTTAAAGAAAATTGTGAAAAATAGTATTTAGGTGAAATATATGAAACATTCTAGAAAAGATAAACCTGCTTCATCACTTGAATTGAATGGTATAAAATTCTGTTTCTGCATAGTAAAATTCTGTTTTCCCTGAACGTTCATTTTTAATTAAAACTGAAAGAAAAAATATTTCTAATCATGAAAATGTTATACAGAGTGTTTTTTTCCAGGTGTAGAAGTTTAAGTTGGCATTACTTTCCAAGATGGCGATCGATTTAACAGCTGTCAAGTGATTTATTCTCAGTTTGGTTTGGCAATTCATCATGAATAGACTCACGCCTGAACAACGCTTTCAAATTGTGCAATTTTATTTCGAAAATAATGGTCGATTTTCATCAGCGAATTTTGTTTAGCGATGAAGCGCACTTCTGGTTGAATGGCTACGTCAACAAACAAAACTGCCGCATTTGGAGTGAAGCTAATCCACAAGTGTATGTCGAAACACCGTTACATCCAGAAAAACTGAATGTTTGGTGCGCTTTATGGGCTGGTGGAATCCTTCTTCAAAAACCATGAAGGCCACAACGTTACAGTCAATGGTGATCGGTATAGAGCCATGAATACAAACTTTTTCATTCCTGAATTGAACAATCATGATGTCCAGGAGCTGTGGTTCCAACAAGACGGCGCAACATGTCACACAGCTCGTGCCACAATCGATTTATTGAAAGACACGTGGGGTGACCGCCTAATTTCACGTTTTGGACCTGTGAATTGGCCTCCAAGATCTTGTGATTTAACACCGCTAGACTATTTTCTGTGGGGCTATATAAAGTCATTGGTCTATGCGGATAAGCCACACACGCTTGACCATTTGGAAGACAACATTCGCCGTGTTATTGCCGATATACAGCCACAAATGTTGGAAAAAGTCATCGAAAATTGGACGTCCAGATTGGACTACGTCCGAGCCAGCCGTGACAGTCCTATGCCAGAAATCATATTTAAAATGTAATGCCACAAGATTATCTTTTGAATAAAAAAATATTCATGTCAATCGAATAATACATCGTTGTTTTATTACAATTTAAAGTTCTATACCTCTAAAAAAAACCACACCCTTTACTTTCCATCTTACTAAAATTTAATTATTTAGCACATCCAATAAAAATTTGGAGTTATAAAAATTTATTCTTCTGGAAAAATAATAATCTAGATTCTGAATTTGTACATAATTTAAAAAAATGACTTGATTTCTTACAATCAACAAATACAAATGACTAATCATGGTAAAATTGAATTTGTGTGTGATTAAGTAATTTTTATGTGTGAACACAGTTCCATGCTCTTAAAAAAATCCTACAAATACGATTTATAAAAGTACATCAAACATTTTAAATAAAGCTCAAGAAGAAAAATTTTTTTATTGAAACAAGTATAAAGAAATTTCAGAAAATGTCATTGATTTCTACTATATTATTTTATGTATATGCTATTCAGAAAAGATACTGCTTTTACATTCTTTTATAATTTGGAGCAAAGGGAAGAATACCTTTGATACTATGATGCATTGCTAAAGGTTTGACTTAGAATATCAAATGTCGTTTGCAAAAATGATGTGCTTCATTACTCAGAAAAATCTATGTGATTTACTTCCCTTTGTCACCGTTTATCACGCAGGCAGACATAGTTATGCAATGAAAAATGGTGCACATAGTTATAAGGGAAAAGAAAATGCCTAAATATGTAAAAACTCCGACATAGGTAATTCCTTCTCACACAAGCACTTTCAAGGTCATTCTATTGCAATCCAAAGAATTTAACTCATTGACATACATCTGCAGCAGAAAAAATATAAGTTAAGAAAAAAGATTCAACAGATGAATTCATTTTGGAATAATGCAATTGAGGAATTAATGAGCATCATATTAGACAGTCAATGGAAAAGAATAGATGGCTTGATGGAAATGTATTATGATACAAATTTTAATGAAAATGAATGTGGGTTTGAAAGGCAAACTGTGATTTCATTTCTTTAAATACTAATGTCTTGGTGAGAAGCATCATGAAAGATGCTTCCTTGGAGCACAACAACAAAAACCTAAATTACTTCATATGAGATTTAGTTCTACTTTAAACATTTGAAGTTCTTTTGGTATAGGATGTGCAAAACCAGTTAAGTGTACATGAGCAGTTTTGTATCGTTTTCTCACTGACTTTAAAAAGGTAATTTTTTGTTGGAAAAATTAGAATTCTATCAAAAGTATGTTTTTAGGAGTGATATGATTCAAATATTTCATTACACTAAATTTCTTTCAATTCACTAATTCAAATAACTTTCTAGCTATTTTAGATGTTATAATGTATTCGATTTTGAAATACTGCTAATTTTGGATGAATATCAATATCAAGGCAGCTAACTAACCGCAATGGCCATCAAACCTGCAATTTCACCAGGGGAAAAGGCACCTTAATCTTCACTTTAACCACATGGACCATAAGATGTACAAAATTACTAAATGCTTGTTTAGTAAAATATTTTACAACTTCAAATTATGAACATTAACTAGAATTCCCACACATATATATTTGTCTTACAATAAATTCATAGATGAACGTCATGAAATGGAATTTGAAGTTGTTACATTAATAATGTTTGTAAAATTGAATAATCTATTAAAAATAAAAAATTAATTTTCTAATCTTTAATAATGTTCTAAAGCAGAAACAGTACTACAGAATAAATTTTTAATGTAAATGATTCTTTATTTAACAGCAAAGTAGTAAAATGTAATATAATATTTAATCTTTACAATCTCAAAATATTACTGTAATATAAAAATATTTGATTCACTTTCAAATATTACCTTGTCAAATATATTTATAAGCACTGCATACATAATTTTTTTAATGCATTCAGGACAGGCCGATTTTCCTAGATCCCATTTCCTGCTTTCCAGGCAATTTATCCTACCTCCCTTTAAAAGTTCATACTAAACTATTACTGTAATTCAACATGCCAAAAAACGTATAGTTTATAATGATTCCAAATTCAGATCACAATGGTGTGAACTTGAACTTCGGAACAGGGAAAACACAATCTCGCATACGATACCATGGGCACTGCAGTGATCACATCAGTGGCATAACATACACCCCTGCATTGCTGGGGGGCCCAAAGCCTGACTGATATCATGTACGTATTTGGACTTGGGACCCAAAGCCTGATTTTGCAGGGGAGCCCTAGAATTCTTCGTTACCCCACTGTTTCACATATATGTGATCATGGTCCTGAACAGGTTAAGAAAATAGAAATTTACCTTAGCTATATATTTTTTAATTATATATCAAAGGAAATAATGTTACACTAAAACATGAAATGTTTTAATTGCAATTATAATGATAGCTGTATAAAAAATAAAAGAAAAATTAATTATAATGAAGAAAAAAATACACAACCATGTAATTAAAAAACATCACAACTGAACAATGAAAAACAGCACTTTATTTGTATATTTTGCATCAAAAAATTTTTTAAGATTTTAATATTAAAACTAGAAAGCAAAAATTACAATTAAGAAGATTACCAATATTAAAATATAATCCAGAAAAGCTACAGAATAAAAACTAAGTAAGAAAATTGCCAAATAATTTGACAAGGAAAATCATTTTTTATGCAAAGACCATCTTTACTTTTTTCAAAGAAGAAGCAATCATTATTTGTGCCAGTTGCCAAAAACTTTCCCAAACCATTAAGTCTTCGAAAAGCTTTTACTTCAAATAAACTACTTTTCCAAAAAATACATCGCACAAAAGAATTAACCAAAAAATAATGAAAATTAATATTGCTCTCACTGAAGAATCAGGGAGAAAAATAAAGTTTCTTTATTTTTAACTTAATATCTGAATCAACATTAGGTATACGTTCTGCTCTTCTAACAGCAGTTTCAATGTCTTTCACTGTAAACACTCCAGATTTTGAGTTAATTAAATTTGTTACTCGTCCATGATTAGTACCAACACGTCCAACTCTACCTATTCGAAGCAGATAATCTGATACATTGTTTGGAAAATCGAAGTTGATGACATGGTGAACTCTTTGTGTATCCAACCCTCTTGAGGCAAGATCTGTACACACTAGAATATTAACGGATCCATCTTGAAAAGCTCGGAATATGTTAGCTCTTTCATTAGGTCCCATTCCACCATGAAATTTAGCATTTGGTATGTTATTTTCCTCGAGAAACAGAGATAACCAATCACATGTAGGAGATTTGTTACAGAAAATCATAGTGGATTTTTTCTTTTGATGATCTAATTTTACTAAATCTAACAGCTCACCAGCTTTGGCATCATGAGTAACTCGCCAGAATCTTTGCTCTACATGCGGAGGAATTCGATGAAGATATGGTGAGCAGACTTTTATAATGTCTTCCTTCCTAAATTCATTATTGAAAATAGTATCAATACCAGATGGATAAATGGAACTTGAAACAATTAGCTGTGCTCCAAATCTACTGAAATCAGATGTTTTAATCATTAACTTTTGAAGCAAGTAAGTAGTTTCATCGATAAAACTAGAATCTAACAGAGTATCTGCCTCATCCAAGACTATATGTCTTATATTTCCAAGCATGATTTTACCTGCTCTAAAAAGTTTATTCAAGCTCCCTATAGATGCAACAATAAGATCAATTTTTGTGTTGGGATAAAGTGTCAAGTGTCTTAATTTGGTCCCATCTGATATTAAAACTCTTGCTTCAACATTGCAGCTTTTACCCAATTTAAAAGCAACTTCTCCAACTTGTTCTGCAAGTTCCTTTCCAGGAACAACAACCAAACCCAAAGGTGAATCAGGAAGAGGTTCTGTTGTTTCTTTCAATGAGGAAAGTTGATGAATAACAGGTGCTAAATATGAAATAGTTTTTCCACCACCAGCTTCAGAAGCTATTAAAACATGTCGCTCTGTTAGAATTCTTGGAATAACTAAAGTCTGTATTCGTGTGGGTTTAATAACATTAAAGTCATTGCTTAAAGAAGTAACTATATTTTGATTTAAATTCATTTTAGAAAATTCATTCGGAAAATAAACATCATCAACATATTCATTAGGATCAGTCAAAGCTAGGGAAGGATTACTACCATGTGGATTTATTTTAAATCTCTGACCCGCAGATTTAAGTTTAAACCAATATTTTGATTGAACAGGCAATGCATACTGATCATTATAAATTTGCCCTAGGTAAAAGTTATAATCACCGATAGTACTCGAAATAACTGGAATACTTGTATCTCCTCTGTATGCTATTTTACGTCTATTTTTAGCATTGAGTTCTTTGAAAAATTCTTTTCTTTTAGCTCTTTCCACATGCTGCTCCACATACTTGGGAACTTTAATAACAGGAACAGGTAAAGGTACTTGAACTGATGAAGAAGTCCTATGTAAAATTAGGTGAAGCTTTTTGTTGCACAATAAATTACTTTTCGACATAGTTTATCAATTTACAAAAACATTGCACAAACTTCGAATAATATTTCAGCAGAATACAAACACAAGGTAAATACTGATTTTATTTGATTGCTTGATTGAGAGCTTCAAGTATGTGAGAAGAAAAGACTAAAAGCGACAAGGTAATTCAAAGCCACTGTAAGTTCTAGTCCTAATTATGTTGAATAACCACTTGTAAACAGGAGCTGAACAAAGGCATATTGAAAGATACCTTGATCTGATGCAGTTTAATCAGTTGAGGCTTAAAGCCCTCACATTGGTGTGGTGTGCAAATTTAGAGAATGAGATGCATCTCAGATGATGTCCATGAAACTTGATCAAAGTTCAAAATCACAGAAATCTATCACCAAAGCCCACACATTACTTCAAACTATGATGCTGATAAAAAAATAAAATCCCCAAAACTCTTTTTTTCATTAAGAAATGTTTCAAAGATACGAAACGCATCATTTTAGTAGAAAAATGTTCCTAAAATTTCAATGATGATAGTTTAAATTTTTATAACTATTAATATATTAGTAATTATATATTTTTTTGAGTTTTCATACTTTTGGTTGAGCCTCAAATGCATCATGTTATTTATAACTCGAAGTTGGAAACGTTACTGTTTTTTTTTTTTTGTGCTTTCTTTTGTTTGTTTTCAAATCTCATTTCCAGTAACTAAGGTAACGAACATGCCCGAAGAACTATAACTTGTGTTTATTAAAATGCCTCAAAACGGTAATAGATATTTTCATTATTTTAGTAATTATAAAAATGTTTCACAATTCAAATACATGTATAAAGTATTAAGTGAATAAAAAGTATTTTAAAGTTTTGCAGTGTCCTAAAGTTATGTCTGTAGTAATGACATTTTACTCCGAATAAACCAACCAACGAACTATAACTTTTTTTACAGTAACTAATTATTTTTTTTCTTGTGAAATGCAATTATTCGACGGCATTTTTTGTAATTCATTTACAGCTGTGAATATGGTACAACATGAATAGGAAAACTGAAATTTGAAGCAAGTTTTGTTTTCAATTTCGAAAGTTGATACACACAATCAATTTTGTTATGTCTTTCATTATTATATAAAATATTTTTAAAATGATATTTGAGAATCACGAAATAAGCAATATTATTATGTGATGTAATCAAGTATAAGCTAAGCTCTTTGATGAAATCCTTGTTTGTTTGTGTTAAATTGATATGTAGCAGCTGAGATATTATTGATAACATTAAGAATAACTGAACTGATATTTGAAAATATATTATTTTGATGATTGAGAAATTATTTTGATACTTAAAAATATTTATTAACACTGTTCCCAAAGCAATGGTCGGGTACCTACGTATTATTGCAACAATCACCAATGTTCAAGATAACTCGCCAAATTAGCTACCCCAATTTCACATGCGTTGTATGCACTAAATTTGCAATCTTGTGTTTTTCATATAATGTCGCCAATAGATTGCAATAATATGCAAGTACCAATGGTTGTTTTGTTTTATAAATTATTTATACACAAGATTTTTGATGGATTTCAAGAAATTGATTTATAATTATTGCTTAAGTTCTTTTAAGGTACAGTCATTTAAATATTTAATAAAATAAACAATTTTAACTCTTTTAATAGATTGTACATTATACACAAGGTACTTATGTATTATCGCAACAATTGCCAGTGTTCAAGATAACTCCCCAAGTTGGCAACCTCAATTTTGCCTGTGTTGTATGTGTTTAATTGTGTGCGAATGTAGCATACACATATTATATGTATGTGTGTGCAAAAAACAAGTAGCATACACATGTTGAATTAGTTCCAAGCTATAAAAGTAATTGTTATATTTAACTACTAATGGCAATATGCAGCCCCGTTAGAAAAAAAAATACTTAATTACGTTTTTTAAAAATATTTCTTTAGTCAATAAAATTATGTTTCCAAATTGTTATCATATAGTAAGATGTAAATAGTCATATTCAAAAAATACAGAGTAAAGTTTTTGATTTTTAAACTTATTTATTTTTATTGAGTCATTTTATAATATTAGTCAAACATTTGAAACAAACACATAGCTCTAGCTAATTAATTCTATCATTTTAGTTCACACTTTTGCCAACAAAGAAAAGAAACTGGGGCTAAATTGTACCTTGTTTTTTGTATATTGAATTTCTTTCCATTATGACACTGATAATTTCCCGTGGCCGCGGTAGCCGAGTGGTATAGGCATCGGATCGTGGCTGGCTTTGTCATGAGTTCGAGTCCAGTACCACTAAAGACCCGCCGTGTAGGGCAGCGATGCACGCTAAATCTGTCGAGAGCTGAAACGTCCTCCCGTTGGTGTGGTGTGGTAGTTAGGAGAGGGGGGTGCCAGCTCAGGTGTCATCCATGTCACTTGACCATGGTTCAAAATTACGTGGTCCGTCGCCAAAAGCCCTCGTGTAGCTGAACAGTGCGACGTTAATCTTCACTCACTCACTCACTGATAATTTCCCATGTTGGTGAAAAAAAGGTGTGTACTAAAAAAAGTAAATATTTTTTCCACCTATTGAATTGTGGTACTTACCATAAAATCCAGCATATAACGTGCACTTTTAACACAAAGAATAAGATCGAAGTTAGAAGTGCGTTGAATAAAAATTAAGACCTACATAGATCAGAATACTGTTTACTTAAAATAAATGATACTTCTAGTGAACTTAAAGTGCTGTAGTTCTAGAAGTATATTATTTTTTCATAATTTTGTGATGATATCTCGAATAAATGACTTCAAAATATGATAGCATTGTACACGTACACTTCAGGTTCCTTCATGAAATGGAGGTCCGCATTATATGGCGAATGTATTTTAAAGTAAAAAATTGCAGCTTGAAAGTATGGGTGTGCATTATATGCTGGATTTTATGGTACATACTATCGCAACAATGCCAATGTTCAAAGTAACACCAAGTTGGCAACACTGATTTTGCATGTGTCATACATGATGAATTGGCAACTATGTGCTTCGTTTCATTTAATGTCACCAAAATGGTCGCTATAATACCTAAATACCTGAATTGCTTATTAAATATTTTAGCTTTATAGTATTTTTTATGTCTTTTGGAAAATTTGCATTTAAACAAACTATAATGCAGAAAGATATCTGAATCATTAAAAAACATTGGTTCTTATATATTAACCTGTTGACTAGTTACACTGAATCTATCATGGTTGCCAAATAACATGACATTATTTACAATCAAAACACTGTTCCAATGTATAACCTCACATAATAACCTTTTCCTTTGTGAACTTTCATGTAAATTTTTCTGAATTTTCACCAATTTATTAGCTTTTGTTTCATATAATATCGCTATTATGGCTGTGATAATACGTAAGTGCCAAATACACTTCTTGGTGGAGTACTGTAATCATATATAATTGATATTATTGAATTGTATGTAGAGTTTGAATTTTGCTGGATGTGTTGAAATGTCATTCTTGAATTTTTTAAGCTTTTATTATAATTCAAAAATATTTTAGAAAAACAGTTGTAAGTTGTTTTTTTCCCCCCAAAAGGCAATTGTTGATCATGTAAACTTCTGTTCAATTTCTTTTATTCTGCATTATCTTTAAAATATTTATTTGTATTTATATTACTTTTATAGCCTTTTTCTTTACTTGATGCTTTCATATATGAGTATTTCAATTAATATTTGAGAATGTTAGAACAGTGTTATCAAATATGCATGTTTTGTATTAATATATTTTTAAAAAATTTGACTCTTGTATGTAAATTTGAATTTCATCAAAAGAAAACATTTAAATTTGGTTGATGCTAAAAGAATATTTTGATCAATTTTTCCTATATAAAAATATTCCAATAACTAAAAAATTATAAAAGGAATGTGTTATTATTGGTAGAATGAATTCTTCTTTGTGGATAATTTAAATATCAAAATTTATCATCAGCACAAACAAAAATATGATGAAATGTATTATTAATGAGGAGCACTCAGCATACAACTAAAATATCTGATAATTACTCATAGCAGACTTATCAGGTGTGGTCTTGAAAAAGAAGTGTGTGGGCCAAAGTGGTGGAGTATATATATAAAATCAAACCTCCATATTGCGCACCTCTATATTGTGAATTATTCTATACAGCGAACTTTTTCCGGGAACATAGAACATTTCACGATTTTCTTCGTAAAATAACCTCCCTACAGCGAAGTGCATTTTCTATATAACATACTTTTTTTCCTTGTGATTCAATTTTTTTCTCCCTATTTTTAAAGTATTTCTGGGCATTTCAAGTTATTCTCTCTTTTAACACATTTTATGGTGGTCTTAAATCTTGAACTGGTTTTATTAGGGGCTTAACTCCCTGAAAGAAATATAATTCTGGGTGTTTCATACAAGAAGTGCAACCTTTAACCCACATTGTCTAGTTCACTAGAAACATCTTCAATATCCTCTTTCCCCTCAGTGGAGTTGCCTTGTGTACCCGTGTCCTTGAACTAGTCTTCGTTCATTTGAAGTGTTGATTCATCATACTGGTAACTTCATTTCTTGTTGCTCGAAAATGTCAAAACGTAAGTGCTTGAGCAGCAAACAAAAAAAATTAATTCTTCATGAAGTGAATGAAGGTGTGAAGAAATTTTCCTTGCAGTTTTTTGTTCTCTCTTTTCTTTTTCTTTTTTTGATATGCAAGATACATAAAATAAATATATATTAATTACAAAAAAGTGCAAAAAATTACTTTTTTAATGTATAGTGTTTTGAAATTTAAAATTTGTTTTATGGGGTTTATAAAGAAAATTGTGAAAGATGAAACTCTCTATGTAATGAATTTTCCATATAACGAACTATTTTTCGGCATTTATTGTTATGTAGAGTTTTGATTGTATATACAATAATCACATATCTATTCTTCTGATTTTTAAAAAAACTCTTGCTCCAACCCAATAAAATGTTTTCAAGATTATTTATGGTAGATAGAAGTTCAAATTAGTTATTTATTGAGGCCTTGAGAAAATTGTGTTAGATATATATATAGGGATTTTGCTGCATTTTATTATATATATATATATATATATACACTGCTGGACAATTGCTAAGGACAAATAACACTATCATCCATAGCAACCATAAAATGAAAGGAAGCAAAATGTGGAAAATTAGAAAAAGTGCGGGATATTAGTAAGAAGAAGTATGAATATGCAATTTTTTTTTCCATGTCTGTTCATCACGTGATAGCGTTCATAAGAGCTTTAAAGGTTTTGATGCATGTGGACAGTTGTTGTTTCAAGTCAAAGTTTTACAGGAAAGATTTAATAGACGAACTTAAAATTTTTGGCATGTCTTCCCGACATCACATAGTTGATTTTATGCGTGGCCGAATTATTGGAAAGATCGAAGAAGGGCGAAAAATAACAGATATTGCCAGGGAGTTCGACATTGCTCACAGCGTTGTTTCACGGCTGTGGAAGTCATTTAAAACTACTGGAATGTGTAGTAGACAGCACGGGGGAGGACGTGTTAGAAGTATGACGCCTGCAGAAGACAGATATATCGTCCTATCAGCAAAAAGGAACAGGCGCACCACAGCTCAGCAGGTGGCAAATCAGTTTCTTGCTGCCTCAGGAAAGCAGATCTCCCGAAAAACTGTTGCCAGACGTTTGAGGGGAGGAGGACTATATGCACGCAGACCTGTTGTGTGTGTCCCATTGACCAGACAGCACCGTACTGCCCGTTTGCAATGGTGTCGTGAGCATCACAATTGGACTGAACAGGACTGGGAATGCGTACTATTCTCAGATGAGAGTAGGTTCAGTCTGTCATCAGATTGTAGATGCCAACTGATCTGGCGCGAGAGTGGTACTGCTTATCGTCCAGAAAATATCCAGGAAAAGGACTGATATCCGACATGTAGTATCATGGTGTGGGCCGGCATCATGATCAATGGCCGCACGCGCCTACATGTGGTTGCGAATGGGACTGTGATGGGCCAACGATACATTGATGAAGTTCTACTTCCTCATGTTCGTCTTTTCCGTGTTGCTGTCAGTGATAAATTTGTTTTTATGGATGACAACACAACATGTCATTGAATACTCGCTGTTCAGGATTGTCTAGACAGCGAGGGTATTCAACGTCTCGTATGGCCAGCGCGTTCTCCAGATCTAAACCCCATTGAAAATGTGTGGGATGCTTTGGGGAGGCAAGTTGCTGGTCGAAACTATCCTCCGACAAACAAGAACACCCTCATCCGTGTACTCACAGAGGAATGGGATAAATTGCCTCAACAGCTGCTGGATAATGTTGTGCAAAGTATGGTACGACATGTGGAATGTTGCATCACACTCCACGGTGGACATATCCCGTACTGATACCTTTCTTTAAGGTGCCTGCTGACTTTTAGATGCATTGTTCCATTTCTCCATACGCAGATCAAATGAACATTTTTTTTTCTTTCACATGTTTCACAGCTTTTGTACTTTCCAGAACAATAAATATTCTTTATTCTAATGTCTGAACAGTGTGGCAACTATATTTTATCCTACTAGGCCTCATGTCTCGCTTAATGCTATGCTACATAGCAATTTGTGATCCGTCCTTAGCAATTGTCCAGCAGTGTATATATATGTATAATATTCTTTTTGTTCTGAAGGAAAACTCTTAAAAAAGTAAATGCTCATTAGAAGTAGTAAGTACACTAAATTTTGGCCATTTTACAATACGTGTCATTGGGAATAATTTGGAGAAATGGAGAAAATTTCATGGAAATGTAAATTGAATTTTAATGTAGGTTTTTGTTCATTTACTCTTTACTTTATATTGAAAAAATATATATAATTTACTATCTAATTAATTAGTTACATATTCCTTTACATTAATCACTAATCGAAATCTAATTTTTTATTATGAAATATAGTTTTTTTTCTCTTTTCTCTAGGTTTGTTTCATACTTTAGAAAGCTTTCAACGACTTGAAGATTTTCCTTCATATACATCTTGTATAAAGTGTTTTGGGAAGCCAATTATTCCTCCTTTGGTAATTTGAATATTCTAATCATAGCATTTTAAAGTTAATTTCTTTAATAATAAAACTGAAGGAATAGTTAGATATATATCTATTGTTGTATAACGACATATACTATATATTGTTCTATAATATTATGTTGTAAAGACATTTTGAGCTACATAATGTCTTTTAATATTTGTAGCTGTTTTAGATTATTATTTTAAATTATGTTAAGATTAATCTTTCTTATCTTGCGATTTGGAAGATATTTAATTTTCATTTGTGTATCATAAGCACGTAGTACATCAGTTATATTTGCATTTATGTAAAAAAATGTATTATTGTATTATACATAACATTTCAAATAATAATATTGGTTGAAGTTATTCTTAGTAGTTGATGGATAACAAGAATAATTATTTTCAATAATGTTTTTATAATTTTTTTTATTTAACAGGTAACTGATGAGCACAGAACAGAAATTTCTAATCTCCGAGAAATTGCAATAAAAAAAGAAACAGACATTTTGAACAGAAGAAAAAGCCATTTACATCTCTCAAAAAAAGTAAAAGAAATATATCACATGGTTGCAGTGAGTTGGAACTTTATATTTGTGTAAAGTATATAAATGGAGATTTTTTGTAAAAAATTGTATACAAGTAACAATGAATACTCTAACCTCAATTAGGAATTTCTATTAGCTTTGTAAGCTGTTGAATGAATAGTATTTTAAAAATAAAGTCTGATTATATTTATTTAGAGGAAAAAACAACCAATTTTTTTAATCTAAATAATGTTTTTTTTTTCAAAAAGTATCTTTATTCCTTCAAACTAGAAATTGAGTACTCGAAATATATTCCATTTGTAATACTTTGTTGCTGACTTTTCATACCAATTTAATGTTATTTTTTATAGTAGATTATTTCTTAAAATCCTGATCCTAGCAGCTTGATTTTTAATTGGTGAGGTTAATTCTAGCATTGTTCAGTGGGTGGCACCTCATTACAGGCCCTTAATTTATTTCATCAATTTTTATTTTGAAAAAAAATAATAATTGATGAAACAAGAGTAAGGAATTATCGAATTTAAAAACTAAAACATAAAGTATGTATAACATAAACTAAACATATTTTTCTTCTTAAGGTAAATTGGATGTGCTAATGAACCTTAAAATGTTCTTCGTAGTTGATGATATTTACTAAAGGATGCAATACACAGTCCAATCACATTGATGGGACCATCACGTACTTTCAACGTCAATGTTCAATAACCAATCACAGAAGGCAGGTCGCAGCACAATACAGTTGAGCATATATAAAAAGTATGTGAGGGCTTTGGAAAACATTGCAATCTTTGGCATAATGCAGAAATGGAGCAATTTATCCGACATCCAAAAGGGCATGATCATTGGCTTTCATGCCAAGGGTGGAAGCATTCCTGAAATGGTTAAGTTTGTGAGCTGTTTGTGTGCAGCCTATGTAAAAGTATACTAAATATGGCAAAATAGGTCTGTCTGAAATCAGCTATGTGGCAAATGTGGTGCACCACAGGCCATAAATGACAAAGAAGAACGATAGCTGCGAAAATGTGTTCGGACAAATAGACGTGCTACTGTTGAGCAATTGATCATCCAGATGAACCAAGGGGGTACCAATAGTATCTTCCAAATTACTGTTCAACGAACGTTGCTGTGGCAACTGGATGTCCACTGAGTGATGACAGATAGCATTTTCCAATGAATCACATTTTATGCTTCATTGGACAGATGGACATTGGCATATACGCATGAAACCTCTGAAAGCAAACACCCCGCATCCTTTGCCAGAACAGTTCAGGCTGGAGGTGAGATCATTGTGGTCTGTTGGAATGTTTTCCTGGCATTCTCTGGGTTCACTCATTGTGAAAGGCACAATGGATCAGTACAAGTACACATCTGTCTTAGCAAATTATGTCCACCCCTATATGTGCATTGTTTTTCCTCAGAATGATGGCATCTACTAGCGGGACAATGCAAAGTGTCATACAGCTGGCAGTGTATGTGCATGGTTCAAAGAGCACCAGGATGAGTTTACCATTCTCCCCAGGCCAGCATACTCACCTGACTTAAACCCAATTTAGAATCTGTGGGACCATCTCAATTGGGTTTGTGCCATGAATCCTCACCTGCATAATCTAGTGCAGCTGGCCACTGCAATGGAGTCAGTATGGCTCAACATCCTAGGGAACACCTTCAGGAACTTACTTGACTCTCTTTCTGCAGTCTGCTCTGCAAAAGGTGCTTATTCTATCTTTTGACAGGTAGCACCTTGTCAACCTCACATGATGTGACTGGACTGTAAAATAAACCCAAAAATACAGTTCTGATTGCTATTTTATATATTTATAGAAGTAAAATATATGATTTATGAATAATGTTTAAAAATGTATTATTTTCATTTTATTTCAAATTACTAATTATTTTCTGGATTTTTATTGCATACATATATAGATAGATATAGATATGCAGTGGTGGCCAAAATTGTAGACACTTTTTTAAATTATGTTTTTTAAGTTTGTAGGCTTATAGAAAATGTTGCTTTGCATAAAATGCAAAGTCTTTTATATTATTTTAAAGAGAATTTGATTCTGAATTCAATACAAAAAACAAAAATCAAATATTTGCAACTTAAAAAAGTTATGTTGAAATAATTATCGATATACAGTAGATACTGATGATAGCAGTGGGTTATCAGTACTTAGTGGGGTAACCTTTAATTTTTATTATTGCTTCACATCGATGTTTCATTGAGCGGAAAATAGTTTTAAGCTGTTATTACACGACACCAGGAAACAGTTATATCCTCAATTACTTCCTTTTTATTTTATGTGTACTTCATTCGGGCAAGTGTTTTCAAATGGAGCCACAAGTTTTCAATAAGATTGAGATCAGGACTGTTTCCTAGCCAGGACAACAATGATATTTAGTCAAGAAGCAATGACATCAAATTAAGGAGTAGATTGGACACCTAGAATAAGATGTATGATGAGAAAGTTATCTTTCCTATGTTAAAATTGCAAGATAGGTGGGCAGTTCAGTGACTACATCTGGAGACTGAAAGTTTTGTTTAAGATGTCAGGAGACAAATTTAATAAAAAACAAAGCAAGAAAAGGCCAAAAAAGGTGCACCATATCTGTTAATGATAGAAAGACAAAAATACTATGCCTCCAATATAGAAAAATGTCATCAACGGCTGTCAGAAGTCATTTGAATGATGCTGGTGTTTCTGTCAGTTCAAAAACAACCAGGAGAAGATTAGCAGAGGTTAGACTAAGAGGTAGAATTTCATCAAAAAAGCCTTATCTCAATTTACAGCAGGGCTAAAAAGACTACAGTGGTCAAAAAACACATTAATTGGACAAATGTTTAGTGGTCACAAGTTATTTGGAGGGATGAAACTAAGTCATTGTTATTTGGTAGTGGTGATCAAAAATATGTAAGATGTAGAATTGAAGAAATGTTGCATCCAGGCAACTTTGAAGTACCCACCTAGTTTTATGATTTGGCCATGCATATCAACAGATGGTATCAGTCATCTTCATATCATCGATGGGACACTGAATGTCAGAAAATACATTGACACCATTCTAGAACCCAAACTTCTACCTTTTATCAGGGATCTATTTACCAAGATTACTTCTTTTATTTTTCAGTAAGATTCTGCTCCTTGCCACACAGTAAAGAATCAAAAGATTGGTATCATTCTAAGATCATTGAGTTGTTGTCCTGGCCAGGAAACAGTCCTGACCTCAATCCTATCGAAAACTTGTGGTACAGTTTGAAAACTCTTCCTTGAATGAAGTCCCATGAAATAAAAAGGAACTAATTGAGGATATAATTGTTTCCTGGCATCATGTAATAACAGCTTAAAACTATTTTCCGCTCAATGAAACATCGATGTGAAGCAATAATAAAAAATGAAGGTTACCCCACTAAGTACTGATAACCCACTGCTATCATTAGTATCTATTGTATATCGAAAGTTATTATTGCACAACTTTTTTTGCTTTGCAAATGTTTGTTTTTTGTATTGAATTCAGTATCAAATTCTCTTTAAAATAATATAAAAGACTTTACATTTTGTGCAAAGCAACATTTTCTATAAGCATACTAACTTGAAAAATCTAACAATTTTAAAAAGTGTCCACAATTTTGCCACTACTGTATATATTAAAATCAGAATATAATATATAGGCAAATGGCTATATGAAGTGTAATTATATATAAATTTTCCAATTCTCTAAGATACATATTTTATTTCTAGGAACGCCTCTCTTATAACAATGCTTATGATGATTTTTTCTCAAGTGATAAATCTGTCCAGTATGAGAATAGTGCCTTGGATTCTTCTGCTGCAAATGAGTCACCACTAAGCCTGTCAGCAAATATCAGATCTTTTGAAAACTCAATGCATGTGTCTATGACCAAAATTCCGTCAAGTGATATTTGCAGCACTGTCCACAAAGATGTTATAGTTTGTCCAAATGTAAGTGATTGGTATAACAAGTCTAAAAATGTGGAAGATTTTGCAACAAAGACATCTACCATTCCAAAAGAATTTTGCTTCCACGCAGCAAATTCTAAATGTTGTTTATGTCAAATTCAGCATTCTCATGGTCCATTTTTTGAACCAGGAGTGCCTTATGAAAATTTTTCTACTGAACAGATATCTAAGATTCCTGAAGATGATCAAGGGTCGCTTGCTGAAGAAACTGAGTTTGAATCGCTTGCTACTGTTATTTGTGGTAAGAAGTTAAGTGCTCAAGATACTGATAATGAAAGTAACTTCACTTGTCTCACCCAAAGCACAGATCTTGAAAAATATATGGATTGTTCTATTGAATATTCTAGTCCAGAGGATTTGCCAGCAATTGCAAAATCTCAAATGTCCAGCCAATTGAACATATCTTCAAGATCTGATGATGCAAGTTCAGAGACTCTTGTGAACACTGAGAGTGAATTAACACCATGTGCTTCTACAGTGCCTGAACTTAATGATTATATTAATGAAGAACCCAGTGAAGATGATGCCAAAACAAATCTTTTATTTTCAATTGCATCTTCATCTCTAGATGTCCAGCAAAGAGCTCATTCAGTTGATAGTTACATGAACATAATTAAATCATGTTCTAAGTATTTGTTTATGAGGAAATCCCAGAGTGAACCTTGCCAGTCTGAAATTTCCCAATTATCTGATGTAAAGGGTGATTGTTTTTTTATATCAAATTCTATTACTGATGATGAAAGCAACTTAGTGCATTTGAAGGAGAATTTAACAACTGTTAATCAGTCGGATCATTTGGGAAATTTACCTGGTAGTAATGTAGAAAAAGAAAGCAAAATGTTTAAAAAAAAGCACATTAGAACCAATTCTTATACTCTTGACCAACCATCCTCTGCTCTAATATTAGCTCATGCAGATTGTAATTGTAAAGGTGATTCTGAGAGTGTCATGTCTCCTCATTCTTGTTCCAGTGAAAAAGTGACTCCTACTTCATCAAATCCTGCTTTTAAAAAAGAAAAGGTTAATATTGTATTGCCACCAACACCAGATAGGGATAAGTATTACCCAGTTTTGAATTCCTCTATTCCTTCAAGTTGTTCCGAGACTAGAGTGGAATCATCAGTGTCAAATATTAAAGAATCTGAAATTCCTCCTGAAAATTTTGTATGTTCTCCAAATATTAATTTAAGTATTGTAAATGATGAAATAAAGACAGACCCAGCAAAAATATCTCCAAAAAGTGAAGATTCAGCTTCATGTAGCAAAAGCATAAAAGAGCCTGATGAACAAATACTTGTTAAGTATGGATTTTTATCATAGCATAATTAATTTGTTTTAGTATTATATATTTTAAATGAAAAAGTACTGTTATATTTTTATATTGCATATAGTTATATATCTGTAACGATTTCTTTTCTTTTTTATTTGAATGAAATACGTAGAAAAAGCATGTTTTATCGAAGTAAGCAAATCTTGATTGTTAAAGATTGTCTAGAATCTTGGTATACAGTTAATCTTTCATTAATATACTTTTAAAAGTTGTTTGAAAACTTTTAAATGAACAGTTATAAATTTTAGCACTTAAATTAGAAAATATTTTTTGTTTGCCTGTCTTAGAAACTGTTTTCTGTGAGTTTATGTGCTAAATCAGCAATACTTGCTTGGCATGCCCCCCCCCCCTTTTTGCATTTCATAAATAAGTTTTTATTTACTTAAATTATTTGTTCAAATCCACATGATTTTTGTATCTTCCTACTTACCATTTGTTCTTCATATGTTTCATTTAATTATTTAAATAAATAACTTCATTCTTATTTACATCAATTGGTATTCTAAATGTCATGTGCCCAAAAATCAATAAAATAAACTGCTGAAACAGAAGAAAAAAAAGGAAAGAAATTTTCAAACCACATACAGTTATCACTTTATAATACGTTATTTCTGCATTCATGGCAATTGTATTGTGAAAAAAATAGCTCTTTCATTCACATATCATTTCATCTTACTTATGTATGCATTTATTTCATTCTGCCAGAACTTCCCTCGTAATTAGTAAACCATAGAGCTGTTATTTTATGGAATAACAATAAATACAAAAATTCAGTAAGGCTACAAATGAATAACAATCAATAGAATGTAAGACATGAGCCGTCCATCCGGTTCTAGAGGTTAGTGAGGATGACTTTTTTTTCTCTTTTCAATCATGATGGATTATTTGCAAAATGCGGGCAATAAAAAAGATTATTCGTATTCAAAGTTACATAACTACATACTTTCAACAGGTATTCTTTGTTGCTATTTGTATGCACAACCTATAAGTTGCCCATCTTGTATAGTGGTTAGTGACACTGACTGCTATGCCATAGGGCCAGGGTTTGAGTCCCGGAGAAGACATGGATGTTTTTAAATGTATAGTGCCTTTTCAGCGTAGGGTACTCTGAATAGCAGTTGAGCTGCAAGTCCTCTTGGGAGATTGGTAGAAGGGGAAGAGAGGTGGAATGTCTCTGACTACATCCAGGGTGTTCTCCCTCAAAATTAGGGGTGTAACTGAACCAAATCGTACCGTCACCTTGCTCGATGCTTTGGCTAACAACAAATGTACATCTCTCCCTTTGCCATAATGAATTTCGTGGACCTCAATCTGATGCAATTAGAAACAGGGTGGTATTAGAAACATTAACTATAACATGAAATAAATATTTAAGCAGAGAAAGGTAGATGGATATATAATATCAAATTACTTGTTGAAGCTCATTTGAAAACTCCTCATGAATTAGCTAAAAAATAAGCTATTCATTTTGATGACATTAAATGTTTTAAACTCTTGTTCAAAGTCATGGGTTTATTTCTCTATACTGAAAGAGTCATGTATTAATATCAAATGCCATTTTCCTTATTTTTTCAAATTTTATATATTTAGTCTTCAATTATTGTAAAATTTATATTTTTGACTATAAGTTGCACACATCAATAAAAAAAAAATTCTAACAGTTATGTTAAAAGTAATTAATGATTTTTTTCAAATTGTTAATTCTTAAAAAATAAAAACAAAATTACAATTAAAATTTTTTTAAAAATTCTGAATGTATTTTGAAAATTTTTATGAAATTATGTGAAAATTAGTTATTTTAAGTGATTTATATTTCTTGGATTATATTGGGAACAAAAATTATTCTTAGGGATGTTGAATAGTGAATCTGCTTCTGTTGAATTTTAATAACGTAGCTTAACTCAGAAAAAAACATACAAATTTTAAAAATATTAACTTTGACATTTTTTTTAAAAAATTAACCTTCAGACCAAAATGTATATTAATTTTTATAATGATTATATGCAAAAGCACCCACAAAATATTTCAGAAACAAAAGAAAAAAGAGGAAACACTTGTATCAAGAAAAATAAAAGTGGGTAAAACATATTTAAAGTCTGTAAAGGCAAAGGTTTTCATTCTGACAGCATACAGAAAAAAAACTTAAGATATCTTTAAAATTAACTGGATATCTGATTTAAAACTAAGTGCCAAGCTTCCCAATTGTATAAATCATGAAAAAAAAAAAAAAAAAAAAAAAAAAAAAAAAAAAATTGTTATTATGAGGGTATTGTGTAGTTTTAATTGAAAATAATTGTAAATATTAAGAACTTTCAATTACATAACTCAATATTCTTCCGTGAAAAGAGTTAATTAAAAATTTTTTTATTGATATTTAGGTCTTCCACAGATCAGAATAATTTAAAAGGTGAAGAATTGCAAACATTTTTGAATGAAATAATTCATGATATCCAAGAATGTCAGCAGTCACGTGTTCAAAAACTTCTTGAAGAACAGAACAGACAATGGTTACAACTCCAAGAAGAATTCATGGAGCAAGAGCGTTTACTTTGTGCAAAACTTAATTTAGTTGGAATTTCACCTGCAAATGGTTTGTTTTTGTTTTAATTGTACACATATCACTTTTAAGTCTTTGTACCAAATATTGAGTTCTAATTATTAATTACATTCATAAAACATTTGTGTAATTCATTTTAAATTGGATATGAAATATGAATGTTAAGTGTTATAAAAGGGACAAAATGCAGTTGGACCTCTATATAAGGAAGTCGCTAAATCCCGAGAAAAAGGTTGTTACATGGAAAATTGGTTATATAGAGGTTCATCTTTCAATTTTCCTTATAAACCTCACAAAAAAAATTTTAAATTCATAAACACTATACATTAAAAAAAGTAATTAATTCACGCCTTTTTTTGTAAATTAATATGTATTTATTTCATATACTTTACCTTTAAAAAGATAGAACAACTACAAAGAAAAAGTTTCTTGACACCTTTCTCCACTTCCTGAAGAATTTAAATTTTTTTCTTTGAGGCTCAAGCACTTGCATTTTGACATTTTCGAGCTACAAAAAGCGAAGTTACAAATATGACTGATTAACACTACAAATGAATGGAGACCAGTTTGGGGACACAAAACAACTCCGCTGAGAATGAAAGGGGATATTGAAGATGTTTTCAGTGAACTGGACACTTCTTGGATGAAACGCCCAGAATTCTATTGATCTTGGGGAGTTAGCCCTCTAATAAAACCAGTTCAAGATATATGACCACCGTAAAATGTGTTAAAAGATAGAATAACTTGAAATACCCAGAAATATTTTAAAAATAGAGAGAGAAAAATTGAATCACTAGGGAAAAAAAGTTCATTATACAGAAAATGCATTTTGCTATTGGGAGGTAGTTTTTCGAAGAAAATCGTAAAATGTTCTTGGTTCCAGGAAAAAAGTTCGCTATATAAAAAAATTTGCAATATACAGGTTCAACTGTATGTATCCCATTTTGTGCTGGTAATTACAGTTTTTTTTAAACCTAGCAGTAATAACACAGTTTCCTGTTTTTAAAATTAAAATAATTTAGAATGTTGAGGTTTTTAAAAATTATTTTATACCGATAAGTTGATTTTTTAAAATAATAAATTTAGCAATACTTCTTGATGTAATAGGTTGCAAAACCTTCTTCGAGTTAAAAGACAATTCTTTCTTGGATCCAATTCTAGATCTCACAAATTTGAAATTTCAAACGTTTAAACAAAAAATACTATGAATTTTTAGGTAAAATATTACCATATAATTGACTGGAAATTTAATGCAGAGGCTTAATGTATCTCAGGGTAGTGTAGAGCAGTGCTCCCCAATCTTTTTTTTTTTTTTTTTTTTTTTTTTGACGTGAATCGGTCAGTGTTTGATAACTTTGCCATGGCCTGCTGAGAAGGGGAGGTGGATGTTGATTGTTTATATTTTAGGTTGTTTTGATTTAATAATTTTAATTTAATTGTTTTTTAACATGCCTTCAAAATAAAATACAATTACTCTAAAAAAGAATATGAAGAGATTCAAGATTGTTGCGTGCTTAAACACTACACAATACACCACAGTAAATAAAATGGAAGTAATTTAATGTTGCTTGGGTGTCCCAGTATAATTTGATCCAAGGACCAGTTCGTGGCACAGGGCTGGGGACCAATGTCACAGGCGGGGGTTTCTTAAACTGTTGTCCACAGATCCTCGTGGGTCCTCAGCACTGTTCTAGAGGTCCATGAAGGTCTGTCATTTAATGTATCAAATTTAATGTATGGAAAAAGTGAATTTTTCTGAGTTGTTCACAAAAGCTCTGAAAGTGTTAATACTTTTCTAAACTATTTATTGAAGTTATACTTCTTTTGGCATGATAGGGAAAAACGATGAGAGTAAATTTTTACGATTTGTGCGCACATCATTGTCTAATAACTTTGGAAGTTACAAAGAGATCTTGGCTATATGGGTGTTGATTGAATTGGCGGGGTACCCCCCCACACACACACTTGTATTTGATATCTATGTGCTTGTGGTTGGGTCAGGGGAAGGCTTGCACACTAAAATATCAGTCCTCTATGTTATTCCTATGGGGTAGGAAATTTTTTAACATGCCACTTTTTTGGTGGTAGGGGACTGATATTTGAGGAATCGTAAAACCAATTGCAGTAAACCATATCTGTTGAGACCCATTCTCCCCCTTCTACAGCTTTTTGGCCAATATCTCGGCACCCAAGCCTCACAGTCCATTCAGACCTGATTCATCCGATCCCTCTCTATCTGCTTTTCCAGTTATTATAATTTCATGCTCATAGAGCTATTTCTTCTATAGTATTTAATTGTTTTAAACTTTTTTAATTTGTTTAAATTCACAATATCTAGGCTCCTGTTTGAATCTCGGACTTGAGATTTGAACCAACTGTTCCACTTGTCGAGACCCATTCAGTCATCTACTTCATTCCCATTGTGTAGTCATGGGGAGGGCTTAAGCACTAAAATATCATGCTCCCATGTTAATCCTATGGGGACTGGAAAAATCCCCTAAGGAATTGAGCTTGTGACTTGATTTTTGGAGGTCCTCCATATTTTCGTATTAGCACAAGCTTTACGTTGAATTGGTCCCCTCTCCAATACTCCCCCTACAGGGTTTTCCCTATAATAACTTGAATCCTATGCTACCTTGGTCGACCGCACCGATTCGATTGTTCTCCCTATGAGCAACCTAGATATATTTTTTCGGGACAATATAGCCGCATTTCTTCTTCTATATTTAAAGTTTTAAAAAAATTTAAATCCTGCATATCTCCGAGGGTTTTTGAGCTTCATTAATGAAACTTAAACCATAGGTTCTCCTCGTTAAGCTCTTTCATCTGTTATGATTCATGTGTAGATAGTGGGCCTGGGGGGGCATTATCACCAAAATTAGAATACCCATTTTATTGGTATGGGGTTCGATCTTTTGATGACATCACGATATTACAGAGATAGAAAGATGAAACTTTGGGATCACCTACTACTCTGTGTATCGTTGGGATATACGTAACCATTTATGTCACAGTTGCTTCCCCTTCCCCCTGGGGGAGTTAGTTTCATTTTCCTTTCCCGAGTTAGCGCCACCCCATTTGCAACTACAGACTCCGGACCATTTCAAATGGATTCCTCTTGTGTTTCCCCACAACCAGACCAAGTTTCGAGTTGCTGGGTGCCCTGCTTCTATTTTATTTAATTGTTTAAAAATTTTTAATTATTTTAAAATGACCATAACTCAGAGGCTCTTCAGGCAGATGTCTTAATTTTCTCGGGAACGATTCTTCCAGCCGAGACATTCAATATGAGGTTGCAGGTGTCACATTTGGTTCACCTCATCTCCAGATACAGTCTGATGACCCCCCATATTATTGGTCCTATTGTCCCTGTGTGGGGGTGTTTAATTTATTTAAATCGTGATTACCTCTGGTTTGGCTGGTCCAATTGACTTAAGGTTTATATCGTTCAACTCTTTTCGTGACCGCCTTTTTTCCTTGGTCCAGCTTTTCCTGCTCAAGATTTTTTGAAAGATTTTAATCTTGTTACACCAAAAAAGTATAACTTTTTACATAAGTACACACACACACTTTTTTTTATGTGAAAGAACAATTTCAGCTCTTTATCTTAAAAATAAACACAGAAACTGTCTGGAAAGCATCAAACCAAAATTAAGATTCAAATTTTACTCCTGATATAAAAACACTTGTAAAAGAAATGCAGTGCCATCCTTCTCATTAAAAATTTTAATTAATACTGTTCAGTACATTTATTTATTTAAAATTAGTATTTTGTAATATTTTTATAAGTTGTGTTTATTGTTTTTAAAAGAAAAAAAGAAGTTTTTAAAAGGTCTGTTAGTAGCAGATGCAGTCTTAGGATTATTGAGGAACCTTTAAATTACGCAGCCATATTTGGTGAGTCAGGAAAGCGTATTAAAAAACTTGGGGGTCCCCAATGTCAGACTGATACAGAAAGGGAAGCCGCAGTGATTCAAAGTTTAACCGAGGTCACTTAGTATTAACATTGAAGAGAGATTTCGTATTTCATATCACTGTCTGTTGTTTTGTAATGTAATGTGGAAATAAAACAATGTAAGTAAAAGTACAATTCAGCAATCTTTATTTATATATAATGAATCAAGATGTAACTTTGAACATATCTTTTAAATGCTTTTAGTGTGATAAACTTTATAGCAATCACCTACCAATAATAGTGTCGTACAAGTTTTACTTATATATTTCATGCCCTGGGTTTCATGAATTGAAATTGATAGTGTAAGTGCAAACTCAAATTAATTCTTTATCAGTCAACACATTTAAGCATACATTAACTTGTAAACACTCGACTGTGTGTCAGCAAGTAATAATAGTGTTTGGTTTTTTAAAAATGTTTCATGTAATCAATAATTTCTTTAATACTATTATTAGCAATTTATATCTTATTGCATTTTCCTATTGTGTTAATATGTATTGTAAGTTTATTTTTGTAACCTCTAAGAATTTAACTGGACTTTCAGGAAACTCTGGAGTTAAAAAAAAATGACAATATTTAAAATCATTTGTATAAATTCCTAATTTTTTTTTAAAATGCAAATATTAATTCTTCTGCCACTATATTCTGATTATTAATAAAATTTTACTTAAACAAAGTAACTGAATGAACTTTGAAATCAAACTTTAAAGTGAAACTAAAGCATGTTTTAACAAGACTACAAGTTACATATTCATTGAAAATCTTTAAAGATCTTTTCATAACGACTATATTAAAGATTGCATTAGTTATTGATTCCTACCTCCATTTTTCTTGTCTTTTTTTCTTTTTGTATCAGAAATACTTTAAACTGATTGGAATAGGGCTGAAAAATAAATTTTCGTGTATTTCTTTACTGCAGTGATGGAATTATTTTTGAAATTTGATTGTTTACTTTATACATGCAATGCATTTTAAATAAGATTTTTTTTTTCAATATATGTTTCATATTTATTTATTGTTTTCCCCATAGATATTTCTGGAAGCAAGTCTCAGTACTTAAGTGATAGTCAAAGGTATAGCACTACTGAACAAACTTCTTCCAATTTGCAGATTTGTCCAAAAATAATAAGTAATTTTTCTAAATTAAATATTCAAGAAAGCTTTGATAAGGAAAGCCCTGTTGAAACCCACAAACCTTTCAAAATCAGTCCTTTAAGAATTTCAAATATTGATGTTCAATCTCATCTACCAAAGAATGATGGATCTCTTTTAAAAAGTAATTCATTAGGTGTTTCTTCTTGTGTTTCTTTTGGAAAAATTTCTAGCAACTCTTTAGATTCAGTTTTAAGTTCTGAAGAATTACAGCCTTGTACTTCGACATCAAATTTTTTCAACAATACTAAAATAAACGTTAAATTATCTGAAGATTCTTTTGAAAAGTCTGATTACACTCATTCTACAGTATTTTCAAAAGTGATAGGTCATTCTGAAAAATCTCAAAAACCTCAGTCTTTTAATGATTCTTATGACACAACTGGTAGCATGTTATCTGTAACTTCCATTCCATCTGTGCCACCTAGTAGTCATTCTTTACAAATGAATACAAGCCTTCCGGTTAGTTCACTTTCCTTTAATTATCAAGCAATTACTAGTGTTAATAATTCACTTGCAAATAATAAATCTGAAGAACAGCAAATCTCTACTCAGAAAATGCCTAATAAAATATTACCTCAACCATACAGTGCTAGTTTTCTTTCAAAAAACGATCTTCAAAATGTTTCAAATAACTTATTAGGCAAAGGACACTGTTCTACTTCAATACAATATGGTTCCTGTGCATCTACTGATGTCATTTATTCCAATTCAGATTTGCAATATTCATCCAATAACGTTGTAGATCGAACAAATTTTTATTCTCATGGTCATCAAAAAATAGATAAAAGTTCTTCAACATATCAACCATCCTTACATTGTGATAATATGACACTCAATGAAAAAGGAGAATATTCACAAAATCTTCTTTCTTGCCATCATGGCAGTGATTTACAACATTTAAGTAACTTACAAACTTTTACAGATATAAATGGATCTACATCTGTGGCCTTACCTATGGTGTCTGATATGTCAAAGATTGTACTAAAAGGAGCAAGTTTAACTTCTGCTCATTTTGATGCATTTCAAGAAATGGAAGGAAATTTTTTGAATGTTTCTTCTCCTGACGAGGTGAACCTCGATACAAGTAAAGAAATAGAGCTAGAGCAAAGTAAACATGTGAGAGAACAATGGTTTCCTTTGCAAGATAAAAATTTTGTGCAAGACAATTCATCAGGAAGAAGCAAATCCCCAAGCAAAAGCCCTGAAAAGAACAAAATAACTGATCAAAATAAGTCTAATTGTCTAAATCCTAAAAGCATAGTTTATTCTTCTGTTTCTGATATGCATGCTCATTCTTTGCCTCGGAAAATGTGTTCTAAACCTATGTTAAGTGCTTCAACTAAAAGCCAAAGTGATTCTTCTATCAGCCAAAATGTATGTAAAGTGCTTAATCACTCAGCTTCTATCTCTCAAGCAAAAGCCCAGAAACAAATATCATCTGTTTCATTGACCAATTTGAAAAGGAGACAGAGCAAGGAATTTGTAAGTATAGATTCTCATGTTAATTTCAGTTTTTTAATTTAAAATTATATATTTGAGGGAAGTTTTGAAATGACTAAAATGTAAATCATGCTAAATTGCAATGAATTAATCTAGAAATTCTCAAAATACCTACTCTAAATGTAATGTATTTCTCTAAGATTATATAAGTAGCTTCAAAATTGTTGAACAATTGTGAAAATAAAATCGAAGAATATATTTCAGTTTGAAATCCATTTCTTTATTTCAAAATCCAAATCTTAGGATATTGATGACATTTCTGTACATAAAGAAATGAAAAAGGTTCACTCCTAGGAGAGCCCCCACCCTTGGCGCGAATTACTTTGGTTGGCGATAATTGCGCCGTCATGGTAACCTTGCTTTTAAATACAACATATGGCAACCCTAACTTTTTCTAGAATTTTCGTCATTTGTGGGCGCGCATTTCAAATTTCATTTTGTTGTTGGGCACCGGGTTGAAAGTATGGCTGCGCTTGTAAGTGAATACATGTTAGAATTTTTTACGTTATTGAATGCTAGAGGCAAGAAAGAATTGATTGAATGGTGTATGAAAGAAGGATTAATTGCTTCAAGTTATGAATGTCCTAAATGTAATGAGAAAATGGGATTAAATGAACGAAAGAGTGTTGTTTTGGATGGATTTGAATGGAGATGTCGAAAAAAAGGTGTGAATACCCATGATGTTTGCAGAAGTATAAGAAAGAATTCGTGGTTTTCCAATAGTAAGTTAATTGGCAATAAAACGTTTTCTCCGTAATCACACCAGCCACGCAGAAGGCATGTTCGACCATTACCTCGCTGAGTATTTATGGCGGCGCTCTCGCGATCACTCACTCAGCGACGAGACTTTCCAGAATTTTTTAAAAGCAGTTACACTTTACCCTCCACTTGGGAAGGATCAACAATAAGAAAGTAAGTGCTGTTGTTATATTTTTTTATCTTAAATGTTAAATTTCTGTATTGTTTACATGTATTTTCATTGCGCATCCATCTTATATAGCTATATTTACTTGTCACCGTTGTCGGGTTTGCTTGGCGCTTTTTCCGGTTTGGCGCCAAGGGTGGGGGCTCTCCTAGGAGTTTACCATGAAAAACAATATTTCAGTAGTAATACATTGAAATAGATTATATAGTAATAGGCTAATAAAAATTCAAATTTTAGAATAGAAATACTGTACTTTTGAAACAATGTTTTAATAATAATATTTTAGAATCAATGAATTTGAAACTCTCTCTTTTAAGTGTTCATATTTTTATGTACAGTTCAAAATCATTTTAGAGAGGATTAGGGGAATAGAAGAACATCTGTAGGGTTAAAATTATGGGGGTTAGGGTTCTGAATGTTGAAGAAAATAAGATTTTCGTTTATTTACTGTGCTTTATTTAGGGTAATAAAATCTCAAGTTAGCTAACCAAAGATTTTCATCAAAGAATATTCCTGAATTCAATTAAGCTCTAATACTTTCTTATATAAGTCATCATAAAATATTTTTGATTTGAAGTTTTACCATCAGAGTTTATGAATCACATTCATACTGTTTAGATCAGTAAAATAGATATTTATATTTTCAGAAATAGTTTTTATGTTGTATAAACAATATGTTTATGGATGTGTTTTCTTTGACATAATATAAAATTTTAAGAGTTCATTTACTGTATAATGATTTACTTTTTAGATTAGAGACCCTAATCTTTTAAAGAAGTTTGAGAAGCTTCCCGCTTTTGTGAAAGGCTATTTAACAAGACGATTATTCAAAACTGAGCGTGTTCAAGGATTAATAAAAACTTTGCAAGTGAGATTTTATTTTCAATATAGTACCAAACTATTTACATTACTCACATATACTTGAAGAGATATTCAAATTGTAAATTATTTTTTACCTTTGATTATTTTTATAGGATACAGCTGTTCTCATTGGAAAGTTAAGTGAAGAATTAACTGCTAAAGGAGATTCTGTATCTGAACATGATGTAGATTTTCACAGACAGCTAATTGTGCAGGTGATGAATTTATTTGTTAATTTCAATATTTCTTTATTTTCTCTCTGTTGTTTATTTCTCATCTCCTTGCTAAACTTGTGATATATATATATATATATATATATATATATATATATATATATATATATTAATAACATAAATATTTATGGTCATCCTGATGTTAATAAATGAAAAGCAAGTTAAATGTATATAAAGTTCATAATTGTAAAACATTTGAAGTTAAGATTTTTTTGATAGAAATAATTGTCAGTATTATAAATATAATCTACTAAGATCTGGTTGGTTATTTTGCATTTGTATTTTTAAGATAAGTAGTGAACACATAATTTAGAACTTTATAGGAATTACATTTTATCTGTACATCTAATCTCATATTAAAAAAAATTATCTATTGAAATAAAAATGAAGGTTTATATCATGTGATTTGTGAAATTTGAATTCCTTACCCTGATGTTCAATTAATTTTTTAATTATCAGTTATAACTGGTGTATTTTTTTAAACTAAAGCATATTCAGTTAATAATCTGGTTATTATTAAAGTTAGAATGTTAGAATCTTTTTGAAATTTTGTCTAAGTTATTTTCACATAAAATTATATATTTCATTTGCAATAGGTATTCTAATTAACTTTAAAAAAGGAGTTAACTCTTGGTCAACTAGCTTTACTGAATCTAAGTAAAAACTTAAACAAAAGTAAATCATATAAGGTATGTATCAAAACTAAGAAAAGATACTGTCATAAATCAAGCAAATATATATTTAGGGGGAGGGGAATATGACATATAATCTTTAAAAAATTTATTGATTTCGATGGATCATTTCATTAGCTGAATGCACAATTAAACCTGTAATAGGTTAATCCAAATTGGATCTTCTGTAATACTTTTTTTTTTTTGGAAATATGCTTAAAAGAATTATTAATAACATTTTTATTATAAATATGTATTTTTTTTAGTTAATGACTACATTCCACAATGTGTATGACATTTTCTGCACAATAAGTATCAAAGAACAGATGCAAATTATTTCTGAATCTCGTAATTTAGAGAGGAAGAAGAAAGCAGCAGAAATTTCCAAAGATTCACCTGTTTCTGTGGTATAAATTTATCAAATACATTAAAAATTCTTTCTAGAAATGTTTTCAAGTTTATAAATTTATCATACATAACTTGTATTATAAGTGCTTTAATTTAGGAAGTATATTAGTTAAGGGACATAAAATTTTTTATCATTATTAAACTATATCATTATATAAAATTTATATTTATCAAATTATGTTTATTTTATATTTTATAATAAAAAATTTATTGTTGTGTTGAAAATTTTTAAGGAAATTTCTTGGAGTGTAATTGTCATAATTTATGTTAAAATAATATTCCATGGCATATATGCATTGAAATCACAAATGGGATAGAAACATAGTTTTCAGCTTTTATGTTTTTTTAAATAAAATTTTTTACATATATTTTGTGAATATATTTATAGTGGTAACAAAAGTTGGGAATTATATTAAAATTTATTCAATTTTTTATGTAGAAATTTTTATAAATAAAAAGAAGTTTAATTAGTTTTATTTTGAGTTAAGCTTGTATAATAAAAGTGACTAATCTTTATGTTCTCAAAATGTTAAATTTCTTTTACAATAATTTTGTTTTTATTCTGTGTCTTTATTATGTGTTATTTTGAGTATAATTTTTATAAATTTGAAAACATGCTTAATAATACAGCAAATTTTGCAAAATTTTAATTAACTAGATGCTTTTGTAAAGATGCATTCATTTACACTGTTCTACATGCAAGCTTTATTAAAACTAATTTAATTTATGTGAAATGTTTTAATGCTTCTGGTATTTACATTAATACATTACAGATTATATCTAAATATATTTTTTAGTGTTAACATTGTATTTAAAAATGCTAAAAACTATTAAAAGAAACATAATTTTATTAATATGTACAAAGGTATTGAAAATAAAAATAAAATGTTTTTAACTGAAATTTTAATCAATTTCTGTGGTTTAAATGAAGGACATTTACATTTTATCTACATGTAGGGTATAATTCATATGAGAATGTCATGTATGGATAGTAAATTAAAAAAAATATTAAAAATGAATATGTGAAAATAAACATGATTTAATTCGGTTAATGTGGGTTGGTGCAATGTCATAAACTATTTCTTTTACATTACAATTATAATTTTGATTATATATGAATTTTAGGAAATTTCATACTCGAAAATATTTGTTTGAGAGAGGAAAACTTTTTATAGAAATTCGAAAAATATAATGATTAATTAATCATTTGAATTTATAGTTGTTTTATTTAATTGTTTAAAGAATAATTATGTGAATACATATGTGGTATTACATAAAGTTTCAAAAACAATTTAACTTTTTTTTTATTATGTCAGTAAGTGCAATTTTTAATATGATTGAGCCCTGAGTACAATTTTGTGAAGTTCAAACCATCCTTATGAGTAGTGTTTAAATTGTAGAAACAAACTTATTGAATATCTTTATCTGAGAATATATTTTTATATTAAAATTTGTATAAACTCAGCTATCTACTGAATTTTTTCATTTAATTTTAATTTTGCTCACTGTAATTAAATGAATCAGAGAATCGATTACGCATAAATACTTCATAAATTATTATTCCTGTTGATTCATTGTACAAATTAAAATTCTTTACATAATTTAGCACATTTTTAAAGATAAAATTGATTCAAATTATAGTTTTTGTTTATTATGCTTTTAATATTTTTAAGGTTGTGCTAAGTAATAACAATTTTAATTGCATATATTTTTATTTTACTATTTATTATGAATATTTAAGATTAGTTTTGCTAAAAATTTTGCAGTTTTTGTTTGTATTGTGTACATAGTTATAGTTTTAACATGCTAAAATGGTTAAGAATGCTATGAGTAGGCTTTCCCTGTTAAAAAGAATTACCTGTGTTAAGTGGGGATCATCCCAAAGTGTTTTGACTTCCATTTTCACATCTTACATTAGACCTATTATTGATTACAGCTCTGAGCTTCTTGTTACTGCTTCTGACAGTGCATTATCAAAGTTGAACATTGTTCGAAATAAAGCACTTAGTTTTATCACTGGTGCAGCCACCTAGACCCCTATTGCCGCTATACAATTGCAGACTGAAATTTCTAGTCCGTCTGAAAGACGTCAATACTCTGCTCTTTCTCTTGGTGAGCGATTTATGAGAAAGGAGCATTTCTGCCCTGAATACATACCTTGTCAAACAAGACTTAAAACTCAACATACTTTTGTGTTTGAGTTGCAGAGACTTGCAAATGTTTTTAGTGTTTCTGACAATAGACTTCCCAACTTTAAACCAACTTCCTGGGTTATTTGAGTTATGCTTCTGCTAAACTGGATTTAGTCCTGCCTGTTCATAAGCATAATTCCCTCCTGGCTGAGTTAAGATCTGCAGCTCTGGCTACTATCTATGAAAGATATCAGATCAAGACTGGTTACATGCATTTACTGATGGCTCTGCCACAGTGTCCTTTGGTAGGGCTAGAGCTTGTGCTTTCCCCAACTCTTTTAATCTTAAAGATCTTCTGGTCAGAACAATTTTGATGGTGAGATTTTTGCACTATTTATGGCTTTTAGAGCTATTAGTGCTACTCCTGGCCAGAATATTGTAATTTTCATAGATTCTCAAGCCACAATTAAAATTGTATCTGGCTACAATCTATTCCCATCAAAACTTGAATTCAAGTGCAAACGACTTATTAACTCATTTCTTTGCACCAGAAGAGAAGTGGTTCTCCAATGGATCCTATCCCATTACGGTATTCATGGAAATGAACAAGCTGACAAGTTGGCCAAAGAGGCTTCAAAGCAGCATTCACCTTGCCTTTCGATGCCTCTTTGTAACACCAAGCAACTTCTCAGAAACAAATTTTGACAGAAAAGAATTTTCGCTCTTACAGACCTGGCTGTTGGTAAATCTTGGTCTCATCTGCATGATGGCCAAAGAGGTACTCAGCTTTCTGCACTACCTAGGGTGGAGGGTGTGGCATGTTTCAGAATCATCACCGGACATGATTACCTGCAAGTCCATCTGTTTAAGATTGGCCTGGCTGATTCACTACTCTGCCCTCTCTGTAAATCCGTGCCAATAACTGGGGAGCATCTATCCTATTGCCCTGGTGTACTTGTTCTCTGGCAAGTCAACTGTGGAGTTCTCCCTCCTGCTAGTGCAACATCTGCTTTATATTGGACTGCAAGATGCCTCATGGACCTTGGGGGGTGTAATTTTTAAAAAAAATTTTAATATTTTTTTGTATTTTTTTTTAAATACTTGTAGAAAACATAATATTAATTTGTAGGAAAGAATGAAATTCCTTGTTCTCTATTGTATGCCAGAATCTAATTTTAAGAATGATTTAATGCAATTCTTATACCATTTAATTTAGTTTAGTTTTTAGTTAGATTTTTGTATTAAGAATTTTGAATGCATAATATCGATGGCATACACAGACCTTTCTTATGAGAAGGGGGGAGGGTACATTCTAAAAAACATATAGATGAAAGCACCAAGAGATAATCTCTGGTAAAAATTTGTTGGTCTATGGTGGAGGGTTACCCCCCCCCCCTTTTTAAAGAACAAACAAACACATACAGATTATGCAAGTTTTCTAATTAAAAATATTTTCATTGTTTAATTTAACTCAAACCATCTTTGTAAATTACTGCATAATTTATGGATATTTCCCCCCATTATGCAGGTTGCCGAAAAAGCTGCTGCATCTGCTTCTTCAAAAAGATCTAAACTGTCTGCTGCAACACTTAAAGCTTTAGAAAGGAAGAGAAGGTATTTATTTTAGTTTTATAATTTTGATAATTATTTTGAGTTTAAAGATTCATTATATTTTTTGTTTGCATAATTGCATTATCTTTATTAGACAATTTTAATATTAAAGAAATATTTTGAAAACAATAGAACAAGCTACTGTTACATCTGAAAATTTTCTTTTTCATTTGATTTTGTAATTATGAATAAAAATTGCCCTTTGGGATATTCAAGAGAATATCATAAATGGACATCGAAGTAGTAAATTTCAAAATAATAATAATAATAATAATAATAAACAAATTATCTGATAATGTATTAACTTTTTCAATCCCAAAATGTTGTTAATTTTTTCTGCAACTTCTAAATTTCCATTATTTTGATATTTTATGTTTTCACTGGAAATTGCATCCCCTAAGATCTATAATTTTTTTTTCTTCGTAAAGTCATCTTTTTCAATTAATTTTCCTTTTTCTTCACTTTATACGGCACATTTTATTATCAAATCTTATACGGCACATTTTATTATCAAATCAAAGTAATTCATTCATAAAGATGTTTTTGCTGCTATGTATCTGGTTTATATACAACTGTCATGTAGTGTAACTTTCATGTTATTTATAACTATTTTTTGTTTGTTGTTAAAAAGTGAAGTATATTGTTTTATATCTGAATTTTTATTTTCCCAGATCAGTTATTGATAATCGAACTTACACCATTGAAGATCTAAAAAACTGCAGACCAAGGTATTTAAATTTTATTTTTTAAATAAATCTCTAGCCTCAGTATGAATTGCATAGAGAAAAATTTATGAAAATTATTTTACAATAAATAAAAGGAAATTTCTTTTTTATCTGTTGCATATATGTAGTCCTGATTGACATTTACTATTCTATCATATTTTTAATTCAGTTAATGATAATAAACTTATCTAATTTATAATTTTACATACTTTAATTTGAAATTAATACTTTATTTTTGTTATTGTACTAGAAAATAGTCCACATCTTATTGAATTTAAGTAATCCAAGCATATCCTTTTTTTCCCATCCAGTCTGTTATATTAGAGTTACATAACTTTATGTAAAATTTAATTGTGTGTTATTAATTTTTTAGATTTGTTCCTCTCGCTCTGTTATTTTAAAATACCTAATAAATAATTACTGCTGTGAATTTCTCTTCACTATTCTTGACTTTTCTGTTTCATGTATTAAAGTGTAGGATGCATTTTTAAAAAAATTCTATATCTATTCCAATTTGACTTTTAAAACATTAACAAATATACTCAAACTTTGATAAAACTGTCTCGTTATATAAATATCTGTAAAAAAAAAAAAAAAAAAAATCTGATCAATTATTTTCTTTAGTAGAATCCATTCTTCTACCTCATCCAAGTCTCACTCCTCTTCACCTTCTCGTATTTATAAATCTTCCATAGGATTGGCTGTAAAACGCAAAACAACTAGTAAGAATACTTTATTCACTAACTAACAATTTATGAAAATCAGTAGAAGCACAGTAGGCGATAATTTGATAAATAATTCAGTTATTTCATCTACATCACATGAAACACAATTATTTAATTTCAAATAAATTCATAAATTAGATTTATATCTTTTATGAGTTGCACATTTTAACAAATATGTTGTTGTTTTTTTTACTTTAATTCATTCTGCTTTTAAAAATATATTAATGTTTTATTAATAAAATAATCTGGTAATTATAACTACATAAAGTATTTGATCACAAATTAAAGTATCACAATTCTTGCTAGTTATTTATGAAATCTGTCATTACAGCATATTTTCTCTATGAATAATGTAACTATACTATTTCACTGAATAATTTTGTGCTTTTCACTGTACTTTTGTATCTTTTTACAAGATTCTTTTAACCCTCCAAGCGGTTAGCACGGAAAATTCCGTCATTGTAAAGATGCTTCGAAAATGCACTGCATGGGTTTTTTTTTGCCTTCAAGTAACATTTTCAAAAGCGGTTGAGCCGTACTTTTCTGAAATCCTTTCCCCCTTTTAAAGGTTTAACATCTTGAAAGATAAAAGTCCCAATGCATAAGTAAAATATTTTACAATTCCCTTTTGGTTTCATATTAATTTGAAACTGGAACAAATTGGGGCGTGTCAGGGCAATCTGCTATTTTATATAGTTAGACAAATTATCTTTTTTAAAGTGTATTCTTTCGCTTCATTTTTCTTATCTTAATCAATGCTTTCAGTTTTTGAAACATGATTATTTCATTATAAGGTGCCAAAAAAAATTAATAAAACACCAAACACTTTAAAATTTGAAACCTTTTCAACTTTCCAACCACTAAAAATGAATAAATTTAAACTTCATCAAATAATTTGAAACATTTTCTTACACTTTGATAAAAATAATAACAAAAAAAAACTAATTAAGATCTATTAGTTTTTTATTAGATTTTAAAGCCCAAGTGTTCAGGTAAGTTTACGTACAGTGTCTAGTTATATATTGTTAAAATACACTGAATTACATATGAATTTTAAGTGCTTGAACTTCAGTTTACATCAAAGACAACATGAATGAAGATTTTCCCACATTTTTTTTATAACATGAATGTATGAATAAATAGTAATCAAAAATATACGGAAACATTTACAGAAGATATTTATTCATATAAATAAACATAAAGATCAAGTTTAAATTCGAGCTATTCAAAAACATTTGAATTATTATTCAAAAATATCTATTTATGCAAAAAACCTCAACATTTATCTTTTTTTAAAGGCTAACTGAATAAGTAATTATAATCTGGATATTTTTTAAAATCTCGACCGCATGAAGCTAGAAATTTTATGTTAGAAATTCCATTCGAAATTTCGAAAAAAAAATGTATCACGCAGTTAAAAATTATTTACCATAAGTTCTAGCAACTCTTTGAGTATAATATAAATTTCAAATTTTATTATATAGCTTCTTTAGTATTTTTTAATATATTTCGAAGATTTCATACAATTCAGTTGAAAACTGCATGCTAAGAGCAAAAAATATACTAAAAAAACCGAGGAATATACAATAAAGTTTTACATAGAAGCAAAACTGAGAAGCTAAAGCGTAGGAATGAAAAAATTTGAGTATATTTGAAGTAGTTTTCGAAATATTTATTTTAAAGTTCAGAAAATTTGTGTGCGTTATGTTATACTTAATATTAATTAAATGGTTAAAATAATATGTTAATAATAGTCATGTAATCGTTTGACGACACATTCATATACTAATAAAAATTATAATGGTCATTGATGCGAATGTCAAGAATTTTATGTAATTTTAAATTCAGACATTAAGATATTGATGTAGAAAATATAAAACGACCCTCTAAAATACATGAAAAAGGCAGTCTGCTATAAAATGATCTTGACAAACAAAATACGCAGTTTCACTTACTATGGCAGAGCCGGCTTAGTCAGGGGCGATCTGGAAAAACAGAGTGGGAACCGCGGTTTTGATGGATGCCGCTCTAGCTTTTAAAGTTCTCAGGAAAATATATATATATATATATTACAAATGCAAAAATAAGTCTTGTAATTTTCCATACATTTTTATAACAACAAATTGTGGAATTGGCTTCCAATACATTGCTGTGTTTGACAATATCTAAGGTAACCAACCCTACTTTAGATAGATTTGTACTACTTTTTCGAATCAGTATTCCTTTTAAAATTAATTGCAGTAGCCAAAATACACCTTTTGCACTCTTAAAATTTTATGTTAACTATAACGGTTAATTTTAATTTATGCAACTTGTGAAATGTTCATAATTAACCATTTCCATCTAAACAGTTTACATGAAAAAAAAAGTTTGGACTCCCTCATTCATTAGGGAATTATATAAGATTCTAACATTAAGTTTTATTTTTCACCGAATAGGGTCGAGTGGTAGTGTATCGTGCTTCCACACCACAGGTCTGGGGTTCTATTAACGGCCTGGGCAAGGTCGACTCTGCCTTTCATCCCCGCTACATTGGGTCGATAAATGAGTACCAAGCTTGCTTGGGGTCTTAAACACTGAAGGTCTCTCTTCAGACAGACCACCAAATCGGGACATCTGTTCATGCACCTGGCCCTCATGAATTGTTGTGCCACTGAGTTTGAGGATTGCCTCACTTTGGGGATACCCCTTAGATAAACATGTATTTCCACTAATTTGCAATTAACATTTTTCTTTCAATTACGTTTATTTCAGAAGGAAGTTTGATTTTTCAAATGTATTTGCTTAATAACATGTATATTTGTGTATTATATTAAAATTTTGATCAATCCAAAATTACATGTTTTTTTTTTCCCTCTAAAAGCTTTTAGGATTTTAGAACTGATCTTACAATCCATATACGTTTTATAGTAGTATATTTAAAAATGATAAAGACATTTTTACAACTCTGTGAGCTTTTATGCCTCATTTATCAATATAAAAAATTCAGCTACAGTTTTCAAAATGTACTGAAATAAGTGGAGGAATAGGATATTTACATATTATGAATATTTTTGACTGCAATAAGATATATTTATATTTCAGTTTCTTTACAATTTGAATAGAAATTGTCAGCCACACACACACACATTTTGTGAATAGATTGATATTGAATATAAACCCATAGGCTGTTTAATATTGTAAAGTGTTTTATTTTGATACCAGCACACATTAAAATAAGGCTCATTTGCAGTTATATGATCAGCTTTAGTGATATTTAAATTTTCAAAAATAGTCTACACGTGTGAAAACATTCTTTCAAAACCACACACCACATCTCATACTATGTCTTACATACAGCAGGAAATATTTGTGTATACTCAAAAAATTTAATACAGGATACATTTCAAAATGTTAAAAAAAATTTTTTTAATTTGGTATGGATACATTGTGGAACTGTCAGTTAACTTCACTGAACAAAATTGTTTTAAGTGTACTGTTTTGAAAGACAAAATTAATTAGGAAGAACTTTTCTTACAATAGAATTTGTAATGACTGAATTGTGTGAAAATGTAGTTATCGATGTGTGACATTTTTCCTTGTAATAAAAGAAACAGAAAGATAAGAAATTAAACTTGAGTAGAAAATGGTTAGAAGTACCGTCATGCGCATTTGAAGAAGTATATCCCCCATTAAAATTAAAAATTATTGACTGAATGTGTGTTATGTCCATCACAAATGCCGATGTGGAAAAGAAATTTTTATTTAATACAAGAAGTTCGAAAAGGAGAACACTAGGAATGAAAATTTAGATTTTTTCTGAAAAATATTCAGTTAACATAAAAATATCATTTATATGATTTTAATTAAAAATATAATTGAATAAAAAAAAGATCAGTTTTATTTCATAAATATAATCATCGTATGTATATCACCGAATGCACCATTTATTGTCTTATTGTTTAAAAAAAGAGATAAGGGATTTACTCTTTTTACCTCATTACTTTTTTTAAAAACATGAAAGTGAGTGCATTTTTTTACTCTCATTCAAAAATGAATACAGAATGCTTTTTTCTGGTACAAATCGCAATACCAAAATATATATATATATTTTTTAATTTTTAAAATATGACAGAAAAATAAATTTTGTTTTAAGAAAATATAATTATTTTTCAACTTCTAACACACTATTTATTTCATTTTTTCCTTTTTGTTACCCTTTATTTTGTTTTAATTTTACTGTGACTGAACATATAGGGGAAACGACAGACATACAAGATTGCCCAAGGCAACTTAACAGCTAGCTGTAAACGATTGATCTCTTGGTTCTTACTTGACAAAGGGACCCAACTAAGTCATAAAATTGTCCCTGTTCGACCTCCCAAGTTTTAAAAGGGGTAAAGGAAAGAAGACTTGCATTTTTAAAGCGAACGGCAAAATAACAGTAAACGCTTTCGGAATAACTTTTCAGGAGGAAGCTAACCACCCAGAGGGTTAATCAACATTGTAAAAAACATTGTAACAAATTATTCTTTATCAAAAATTTATAACAAGTAACAATTTTCATTTTATTAACCTGCATCTTTGTAATATTCAGACATTTTCTTAAATTTCTTGTTTATCACACATAATTTCTCTTTTCTTATTATGCAGTATTTTTTGTGATATATCATTGTAGGAAATAAAATATTATTTTTCAATTTAATAAATTGCATTTTGAAATCACCGTTTATAAACTATTTAATTTATGAAATAAAATATGCAAAATTTATTCCCAGATTATAGATTAGTTCCATAAATAGATCAACTTTTTACTTATCAACTTTTCTTTTTATACAGATACTCGTAAAACACCTCATTGGAAATGATCAAATAGAGTGCCTTGATGTGGAGAATATTTTTCACAATTGAAAATGAGTTTAATGTTTAACTATTTTATTATGAAATGTGTATAAAACTTTAAAGAATTTAGATTTCAATGTTAATTTTTCTATTCTTATGTACAATGTAATGTATTTGTGTTGAAAATAAAAATATATTTATATAGCCTTATAAATTAGTTTGTATTTTTTGGTGATTAAGAACTTATTAATATGGATGATTGCTTAGACATTAATATAGGAAACTGATTCCCCAAGTTATTTAACTTTTAAAACTATTTTCCTAATTTTTTGTGAAAAATATTATTGTTGATGGGAAAAATTGACTTATAACATTTAATTGCTATTATCACTAAAATTCCTATTTATTTGCTAATGTTATGTTATAATTATTCATTTGAAATGTATTTTTTGAGGAGTTTAAAAAAATTTATAATACATTCAGATGTGTTTGGTAAATTTATATTACATTTAAAGAGGGAGGTATTGATATATTTTAATGTTACTTATATTAGATGAATGTTCTTATCACCTTGAAAATAAAGTTACAAGTATTGTTTTATTTTTTAATATAATTTTAAAGTAATTTGTATCATTTTATTTATTGGGGTATTTCAATATTATTGCAGTATCTTCTGAATATATTATTTTTAATTCTGTCCATAGAACAGATTTTTATTCAAAATTAAAACATTATCAATGAATAGAATTGTTTAGTGTCCCTTTCCCTCCCCCGTAATGTCAATTCAAGTGTAACTGAACAAAGAACTCTTCCTAAATTTTTATTTGTGCTTATTAATTTTTCTAAATTTGTGAATAATAAATTGCATTTTTATAAAACAAAACTTTATTTAACATTTCTTTATTATGATACTATTAATTCATACGAGAAAATTATTGTAAGAAGTCTATTAGTCTTCCAAAATATTCATATGAATAAAACTAGTATTTTAAATATTAATATGAAACTTAAAAGAATTTCTTTTTAAAAGAAATTGTACATAACAGTTTTTTTAAATATATATATTGAACATAATTGAGCATATTTAATTTATATAATATATTTCATATTCTATATTAATTTATATTGTTGGAAAATCAAAACATTCATAATGGAATTAAAATTATGAAACAAAACTTGTTCGAACTAATCTAAAGTTATTCAAGAATATATTATTAAAATAGGGAGGGGATATGCAGAATTTTGATAGTTTCTGATGGAAAATGTGTAAAAATTTACTCATTTTAGAAAAAAATGCAAAATATGTTTACTTTGGAGGAAAAAAATTTACTGTTTCCCAGCAAAATAAGCACTTTATCTGGTTTCAGAATTATTTTTTTTGTCTAATTTTGGTAAGGAAGGAAGGATGTTTGTTCTAAAAATTATGTAAATTTTGGAAATCTTTTCTCCTCTGCCATCCTTTGGAATATCTACAAGGGTAGGCCGATCCATCATTTTAAGGTTCTGAATTAATATCTTTTAACATTTTTAAATTTTTATGGTCAAAATGGATTTCTTGAGTTATTTCCGACCTTTTGGTACCCTTGTCATGTTTCTGCATTCAGCAGTTTGTGGGAAGATAGCCTGACATATAGATACATTTGTTAATATTCTCGTTTTAATAGTGTAGACATGGTCTTCTATCTAACAATTTTTCCCAAATATCTTGTACTAATGATCAGATTTGAAAAAAATTTGGAACATAGGCTATTTTTTGACCATTCACTACTTAATTCTGAAAATATATATATAAATGTAATTCTGTGATGAAAATTTTTTATAAGTTAATTAACATAAAATTTTTTGAGCTGTTAATAATGTTATTAATTCTGTATAGCTGTAATGAAAATTGAAATAGTTTTTAAGCGTGTCCTTTTTGGACAACTTCTTAATATAATAAGTAGAGATTTATTGCAGACAATTATCTAAATGACTGATAATTTTTAAATATTTTAATTATATAAATCATATATTTGAATTTTAATGTAAACTTGTATATATGTGTAATATTAATTATTCTTGAAAACATATTTTATAAATAATATCTATGTATAATTTTTTTTAATGTGCTGAAACCTGAATTATTCATTGAGCAAGAATTGTATAAAATATTGCTTTCTAAAATTCGTTTGATCCAATTAAAAAATAAATTATGTGAAAAAGGAATAATGTCCTCTTATCACTTACTATGGAATTCTTAATTGTGTTTACAAGGGTGTTTATGTACAGTTAACAATTCACTGTATGCTTATATAACCAGAAATATTAAAAATGGGAAGAAATCTTATAAAATATATTTATATGTTTCATTATATTTTTTAACGAAAAACATTAATTATCTAACATTATTTGTTATCTGACCTTAATTTGGTTATCATTGCATCACATCAACACATTCGTTAATTGAGTCTGAAATATCAAAATAAAATGAGATGGGATATTAATTCTGAATTCAAAATAATGCTGCAATTAAATGCTTATATTTTTTATAATTTTTAGTTAATCAAATAAATGTCCGTTCTTAAAATTTTCAATTTGAGTTAGTAGCATAAGAATTCAAATGAATTTACAGAATTTAGTAAGCTTGTTATAAGTATAATGCAAGAGTTATTCTTTTAGTATCGGTATTTGTTATAAATATAATGCAAAAATATAATTTTGTTTCAATGCCGTGTAGGGCTGTGGTAGCCCAGTGGACAAGGTATCGAATCATGGCAGGCATGTCATGAGTTCGAGCCCAGTACCACTAAAGACCCGCCGTGTAGGACAGCGATGCACGTTTATTCTGTCGAGAGATGAAACGTCCTCCCGTTGGTGTGGTGTGGTAGTTAGGAGAGGGGGTGCCAGCTCAGGTGTCGTCCACGTCACTTGACCATGGTTCAAAATTTCATGGCCCGTCGCCAAAAGCCCTCGTTGCGATGTTAATATTCACTCACTATTCAATGTCGTGTGCATGTGGAGTCAGAAAAGCGCCGTTTTCACATTTACGAGGGAAAGTCATCAAGTGAGTCACAAAAGATAATAAAAAAATAATTTAACATGATAATCACTTGGAAACAATTTGTATTTTTCCACATAACTCCAGCAACGTTGATGCACCTATTCCAACGTTTTATCAAAGCCCCAATTCCAACTACATAAAATACTTTGGATTGCTGTGTTATTCGCGGTAGGACTTCATGATGAACATCGTCGTCATCTGCAAATTGTTTGCCTCCAAGATGTTTCTTTAAGCCAAACAGATGAAAGCAAATGCCCAATCGATTCTTTTTGTGTGTGTGTGTGTGTGTGTTCATCGGTCACTTGCCGGAAGATCCAACCTGTGCACACTTTTCGGAAATTCAAACAATTGTACTGCATGCTAAACTACGAGAACATCCTATTGCTGTTGCGATGCTGTCAGTTATTACTCTTAGATCCTCCCGAATCAATTCTTCACCTGCTGATGAGTTGATTTTGTCGCAATCACAATTCCAGACGGTCGCTTCGTTCTTCATCAACAATTTTGGGACGCCTTGCGAAAATTTCTTCCGATTGTACACTGCTTTACGTGATAAACACCAGGTTACATTTCTTCATGAATATTTTTTTATTCAATTCCTTTCGCCCTCAAAAAGTGGACCAAAGCACTCTGCTCTTCTATCGTACAATCATTCAGCACCATCGCTATTTTTGAAACTGCATTCCGTATACGTGTGAATGCTACCTACTCAATATGAATGTAATATCATAAAGCTGTATGCGGCCGCCCCATCTATCACCGTTATTTGAGAAATATCTGTTACTACTTTAAATCCTGCCATATGCATTTGTGACTTACCCTCATATTATTAACTGCATGGCAGTGAAATTGTAACACCCCCTCTAACGCATGGATAAATAGTGATGAATATCGCCAAACAGAAAGACACAGCATTAAACAATAAGTAAAGTTTATCCCAACATAATACAATCAGATAATGATCAGTAGGTTCATTTCATGTGGTAATACAAGTAGACAATGTTGATTGCGTCTTGAAAAATGGATGGTCATTCGTTCTCAACTATTTGCCACATTTTTTCCTTCCATGCAAACATCAATGCGACCAATAATGTCCCACATGTAATGTTCTCTAAGCCGAAAATCAGGGGAAACCAGTGACCAGAGTTGTCCAGTACCTTGGCGGGCTAGTCAGTTGTAATGCTGTTAAGGCGACATGGTACGATTTAAATATCTTTTGTTTGTATTCGTAGCAATAGTTAGAAAAAATATCAAAACCTTTAACCCAAAGTTTTAGTATTTTAAGTGAAGAAAAATTAGTGAATTTGTTTCTGATAAATAAACCAGTTTAAAAATTTGCTATTGGACTTTTGAATAAAAGCGAAAGTAGTTATCAGGACTCTAGATTTTCTTTTTAACGAAAATTTCTCATATTTTGTGAGATGAGGGGAAAAAATATATAAAGAATAAAATTTAGGTTAAAAAAATTATTTGGTTTTGTCGATGATTTTTGTCAATTCGTACTGTGTATTTTGGATACGTTCTAAAAGTCCTAGGGTCCGGTTTCAGCATGTTATCTAGATATAGTTGGGCCGTCTAGGGAATCTAATACGGAACGAAGACATCTATACGGGATGCTATGCTTTCCCGTGGCGTAGTATTCAATTGTGGTTACGTTTGAATTACTATCGCACAGATGCCAAACTTGCACGCGGCGAATCTCTCATTGCTGAAACAAAACGTGATTCGTCAAAATGCACGATTCTTCTTGAGCCACAGATTCTTGGTAATACCTACGAAAGGAAATTTTAAATGTATCCTTCCTATCCGATGGCAGAATTCAAACAGTTAAAGACGATCTACACTATTAAAATTCGTAGGTAAACAAACGTATCTATCTATGCGTCCCTACTTTCTCACGAACCGCACGACGCAGAAACTCGCCGAAGGTACCAAAATTTCGGGAATGATTCGAGGAATTCGTTTTGACCATTTATGTTTCGATATTCCAATTAGTTAAAAAGATGTTAATTAAAAACCTTAAAACGCATAATTAGTACCATTTTTTACCGCCACGGGAAAATTCGAAACTTCTTTTTTTTTTCAGACGTTTTTAAAACGTGATCTAATTTTTTTCATGAGACTCAGACAAAAAATAATTACAGATTCGGAAAGATCATTTACTTCGCCACGATATGGTATAATTTATTTTACAAAATAATTATATTTTTTATTTTTTACGATTTTTTAAAAATGAGTCGAAATCGATACGTTTTTATGAATATGATTTCTAAATCGTTCCACTTGCATTTTCTTTCGCTCTAATAAAAAAAATATTTTACAATAAAAAAGTTCATGCTTTTCTCTTTTAGACTCAATCATTTAAAAAATTTAATGTCAAAAACTGTTTTTACGATTTTTCAAAAAATACTCAAAATTTTATTTAAGTGCTTAATAACTTCTTTAATAAAAAATTATTTCACGAAACTTTTTTTCCGTGTGTAGAACAGTATTATACGTAATCTGTAAAAAGATTGATAAAATATCTTAAAAATTACAGTTTTTTTTTTTAAAAAAATGTGTTTTTTTCGTTTTTTCCCCCCTTTTGCGAGAAATATGTAAGCATTACTTTTTTTAAAGTCTTTTGTTTAAAAATTACCTTGTTTACAATCTATATATGAAGTTTGAAAGCATTAACTTTAAAATGAAGCCCGCCAAAAAATTTTAATTACGGTTTTTTTTTTAAAACGTGTTTTTCGTTTTTTACGCACGTTTTTCAAAATACACTGGTGTGCAAAAATTAAGGACGAGACGGTTTTTTCAATATAACTTTGTACAAAAGCTTTCCAAATCAACACATTTAATACCGTAAGATCCCCAATACGTAAGGACATGTGTAATATGTAAGCAACACTTACTAAAAGAGAAATCAGAGGGATAAAAAGAAGCTTGATTGAAAAAGTAGCATGGAGCGCAATGCGACTGAAGGCCGAAACATCCCTGTGATGGGTGTCCAGCAAGAAACATCCGGTCTTTAGTAGGGGATATGATCTCCCCTGACTGCTAGGCAGGTTTCACAGCGTCTGCCCATGCTGAGAATGAGGGTGTCAATGAGTTGTTGAGGCATTGCTGCCCATTCGTCTTTCAGCGCCAATCGAAGCTCTCGAATCGTTACCGGTGGTAAGGTACGAGCTGCCAAGCGTCTGCCTAGAAAATCCCATACATGCTCGATGGGATTGAGATCCGGAGATCGTGCCGGCCAATCCCTACGTTCAATATCCTCACTCTCTAAGAGCTGTTCGGCAGCTACTGTGCGATGACATGGTGCATTGTCGTCCATGAAAAGGAACTGCAGACCCATAGCGCCTCTAAAAAGACGCACATATGGAAGAAGAATCTCGTTACAATAACGGGTCCCGTTGACTGAACCTGCGTCGAAGATGTGAAGGTCTGTACGACTACCAAGCATGATGCCTCCCCAAACGAGAACACCGCGACCTCCATACCTGTCCCTTTCAATGATGTTCGAGGGATGATTGCGGCTTCCCCGCTCTCTCCAGATGAGTATGCGATGAGAATCGCTACTCAAACTGAATCTGCTCTCATCTGTAAAGAGTACTCGTCCCCATTCATTGTCTCTCCAATTCCGGTGTTCCCGGCACCACAGAGAACGCCTTCTCCGATGGGCCGGCGTTAAAGGTACACACCGTACAGGGCGTCGTGCAAACAGACCACCACCGTGCAGTCTTCTGGTCACGGTAAAACGCGATATCGGTCGTCCAGTCGCCTGTGTCGTGTGTCTAGCGATTTCTCCGCTGTCTGCCGCCTGTTTCTTCTGGCCTGTAAGACAATGTACCGGTCATCTGCGGGTGTGGTTCCTCGTGGACGACCACTACTGAACCCACGGATAGCTCTTCCTGTAGTTTGAAATTGTCTCCAAAGTCGTGAAACGATGCTGTGAGCAATTCCGAACTCTGCTGCCACACTTGTCACACTGCGGCCTTCCTCCAACTTCCCAATGATTCGACCTCGGGTAAAAGCATCCAGATGTCGTCTAACAAATTTATTATTCGCCATTTCTCGCTGAGGCAGCAACTCGGTGTGATTTTAACTGCTATACGGCGTGCAATGTCTTTGCCAGAAATACTGATCTTACACCGACCACATGCTTTATACTACTCAGACACTCCCCCATTACGACTACCTGCATATCTGCGCATGTGCTACCGTACATCACCTTACTTAATCTTCTGATTGGTCTTTCTGTCCACTCTGCCTCTTCGTTCAGCTGATATGCTAATTTTTCGACTTCGTCCTTAATTTTTGCACACCAGTGTATAATCAAAATTTTATTATACACGTGGCGCCATCTGCAGAGAATCGGAAAGATCATTTACTTCGCCTTTAAAGTTCTTTTTTTACAAAACAACGAAACTTTGCATATAAATAAATTTATTTAAAAATTAATATCGTAAAATTAATACATATCTTTCTTCTGATTTAATTATTTTACAATTTTTATAAAAAAGATAATCTTTATATATTTATTTTAACATTTGTAACTACCTTTTTAAAAAATTTTGACACTTTTATCGCTTTCATTTTTCGCATTTTATTTTTATTTTATCAATGCACCTATTACATTACTTTCATAGAGAGAAACAAGTAATAAAAAAAATTAAATGAATTCCTACTTAGGTCAACAAAGAAATTTTTTATTTTAGTTAACTTTTATTAAACAGTTACAATTAAAATATGTTTATACATATGACAAATTCACAATATTTAGTGACAAAATATAAAGTTATTTTTCTTGCAATTTTCCTTATTTCTATTTTTTTGTTTGTTCGTTACTGTTTATTTATTAACTAAATTTGTAATTTTTATAGTAAAAAATTATAGTATAACAGAAATTACATTCTCAGAAAGTAGGCCATCCCAGGTGGAATTCAAACCTACGACCTTTGGATTTTTCCATTGCGCTACAGAGACACAACGAACGATTTTCCTTTCTATATATGATGTTGGACTACTATTTTTGTTAACATATTTTTTAATTTAATAAATGAATTTATGTTTAAAAAACTGTTTATTAACATCAAATGTCACCCACTACAAGTTTTAAAAAAATAAAAGCAATGTCTATTTATTATGCTTCATTATTAATTGCCATCCTTATTTTCTATGCCTTTTATGATACTTTACGCATTCTCTAAAGTTACAAAAGTAATGTTAATTTCAAAGTATTTTTCCATTGTTTACTGAACAGAATATAATTTTTTATTACATATTTTCATTTATATACATACCACTTATTAAAATATTTCTTGAATGTTAAATTCATTTTACACGCATGTAAAATAATGAACATAACATAATGCACATATGAGTGTTAGCATTTTTTTATTCTGAAAAATACACACTATTTCTTATGCCTCCAACGCAAAGAAATTTCGAAAAAGAATATTTTACGCAGCTTTTACTTATATAAGTACAGAAGCAACGCCTGGCCATAAAGCTAGTGTAATCAAATATTTTGTTCGGGGCAGATGCAACGATATAATTTTTGTTCCGATTTATTTTTATTAAATCGATTGTTGCATGTTACGTCATCGTCTGATTTTTATATTGTTCTAATTTTTCTGTATATAACGTAGTTTTGTTGTTTATGAAATGATGAGAGTAGAATTTGTAATCTCTGTTTGGAAATGAACAACACGATTTTGGAATAAGAAAATATATTGTTACGAATTTAGTCTTATTCTAATTGTTTCTACTCATTTGTGTTCATTTTTACAGTTTAATTTGTCGTATCTAATGTGATTTCAACCCTGTTTACCTGTAATATCATTTCCACTGCATTGCACGGCCCCCATGCTTTAACATTGGTTTAAATGGTAAACTCGCCAAATATTGCAGCTAGCGCCAAGTTGGCGACGGATTTGGCGACTTAATTTTTGGCGCCAAATTTGGCGATATGTCGCCAAATGTGGGCGATAAGCTTGGCGACCATGGCAACCCTGCTCCTAATAACCCTGTCTGGCAACCCTATCGCGGTATTGTAACACTATGTATTGAGCTTTTCTCATACCTTCCGGATTTTGCTAGATCTTTCTATTTCTCGATTATTCTGGCAAGTGCCAGAGGTTTCTGACCGAAAGGTATAAAAGGGCCCGGGCCGGCTAGTCAGTTAGTCAGATCTCAGCTTTCATGCAAGTGATACCTCTCTGCTTGAGAGAGAGACGATTACATAGTGCGTGTGTTATTGCTTTTATTGAGTTATTATTTTTGTGCTGAGTGTTTACTATTGTTTTTGTTAGTGTATTGCATCTGTGTTATCAGTATTTTCATCGATTGTACGTGAATTTCTCGAACTGTTCTACAATTTGTGGAGGACTGTTTTGGCCAAGAATAAAATTGTTTTGGATTCCGCTCTTCGGCTTCAATCATTTCGAACCCCCGAAAACGCAACAATTGGTGTCAGAGGTGGGATTGAATGCCAACAACAAGAGCGATGGAGGCCCAGTTCCAGACTCTTCTAGAAAAATTGTCTGAAATGAAATCGGAGTTGACCGCCAGCATGAATGCCAATATGGGCGAAATGAAGTCGGACTTGACCAGCATGAATGCCAATATGGGCGAAATGAAATCGGAGTTGACCGCCAGCATGAATGCCAACATGGGCGAAATGAAATCGGAGTTGACCGCCAGCATGAATGCCAATATGGACGAATTGAATACCAAGCTTACTAACGTAAACGAGCAGATCAGCGCCAACAAGGAAGAGTTGAAAAGTGATCTGAAGGGCATTGGCGACAAATTGACGACTATGGACAAGAAATTTAAAGAAATGGAAGGAAGAATCGAGTCGGTGGAAAATAAATTCGAAAACAAATTTGTGGATATAGAGAACAAATTTGAAAATAAATTCGAAGATATGGAGAGCAAACTAGAGGCGAAAATTTTCGAAAAGGTAGAAGATGTTTCCATCTCGTTCAGGAGTGACCTAGAGAAATTGAAGCAGAAAGTCATGACTGGTCAAGGGGATGAATTTAAGTTTCAAGCTCCTTATTCCAAGCCTTCCATCAAGCTTTCTACATATGACGGAAAGTCCTCTTGGCAGGTGTATAAGACCCAATTCTCCATAGTGGCGGATGCAAACCAGTGGGACTCCCAGACCAAGGCCTGCCAGTTAGCTGCTTCTCTTCGAGCCGACGCTGCTGACATTTTGCAAACTTTGCCGGAAACACAGCGGCTGGATTTCGACGCTCTCGTTAATGCTCTGGAGTTACGCTTCGAGAGAAATGTGTGAAGGATTACAGCAGACTCCAGCTGAAGTCACGGCAGCAGAAAGTGTCCGAAACGCTCCAAGAACTGGCGACGGACGTCGAGAGGCTTTTCTCACTCTGGCGTTTTCTGACTGTCCGACTGAAGTAAGAGAAGTCCTGGCGCTACAACACTTCATCGACGGGGTGCGTGATGCGGAAATCCAGAAAGCTCTCCGAATGGCGGATCTCAAGGACTTAAAGGGGGCCCTAGTGTTTGCTTTGAAATTCGAGGCAGCCCAGCAAGCAACACGAAAGGACAGACACCCCATACGAGCCGTCAACGAATCGGACACGTCGAACTCAAGTGTGGAGCGGTTAGAGCGACAGATGAGAAGCTTCATGAATAGAGTTGAGTCTTTGATGTCCCAGAAAGCAGACGGGAAGAAGACCCTTAAATGCTGGACCGGCGGTCGAGAAGGGCATCTGCAGAGAAGCTGCCGGGCACGCCAAGGCGCTGAAACTAATAAGCGCCTTCCAGAAGGAGGTGTCGGAAAACTAATTAATGACCATCTCGTGGGGCGGAGGTTGCCAGATTTTGGAAAGCCCCACATTCCAGTGTGTCAAATTTCGACAAAGAGTACCGGTGAGAATGGAATTTTTATAATGGGACATGTTAACGAGCTTCCCTGCAACATGATCATCGATACAGGAGCCAATGTGTCTATCATTCGGAACGATCTGGCTCAAAAATTAAAAGAGAAACTTATCTGGACCCCGCCCCGCGTGGTGCTACAGACCGTGACGGGGGAAAAGATTGATATTCACGGAAAATTAAAAGTCAAGATCCAGTTTGGAGACACTACCTACCAACATGCTGTGTATGTCGCAGATATTGCAGACCCTTTCATTCTTGGACTGGACTTTCTAAAGGAGCATGGTTTCACTCTAGACTTCAACAAGAACGAATTACGTTCCATACACGAAGAAGTCACTATATTCAAAATTGAACACAGGACAGAATCTATTCGACAGGTAACCGCTAACGAGAATATTACCATTCCCCCAAGGACTGAAATCATAGTACCTGGATACATCGGTAACGATGTGAGTTTCAACTCTGGACTAATTGGAACTGCGGAAAATAAAGCGAATGGATTGCTAATAGCTTCGACGCTAGTGGACCTTCCAGAAAAACTATCCCGGTAAGAATTTGCAACGTAACTGAAAACCTAGAGTGTTCCAGAAAGGTGAAGTGTTGGCAACCTGCAGTCCAGTAACGTGTGTCTGCAAAAGTTCAAGCTTGCTCCTATCCAACTCGCCTCAACAGTTGACTCCCGACCTTCTAGAAAATGCTGAGTTGTCCCCCGAACAGAAAAGCTCCGCAGAAAGACTGTTCCAAGAATTTGAAGACGTGTTTTCTAGAAACAGTAGCGATATTGGCCATACGACAGTGACACAACACAGAATTGATACAGCAGACCATCCGCCGATTAAACAGCACCCAAGATGCTTGCCGTTTGCTAAACAGGAAGAGGTCGGAACACTACTACGAGAGATGCAGGAAAATGACATCATAGAACCGTCTTCGAGTCCGTGGGCATCTCCAATCGTCTTGGTTCGTAAGAAAGATGGCTCCACAAGATTTTGCGTGGACTATCGAAAACTTAACGACGTCACCAAGAAGGACAGCTACCCTCTTCCAAGGATAGATGACACCCTGGATACCCTTTCGGTCATAAATGGTTCCGGATTTAAAGAGCGGATACTGGGTGGAGATCCATCCCGAAGATAGAGAAAACAGCATTCACTTCCGGCCAAGGACTATGGCAGTTCAAAGTCATGCCGTTCGGGCTCTGCAATGCGCCAGCTACTTTCGAGCGCCTGATGGAGACCGTGCTAAAGGGTCTGACTTTTTGAAGCTTGCCTTATTTACCTGGATGACGTCATAATAGGAGGGCGTACGTTTGAAGAACATCTTCAAAATATCCGGAAGGTGTTATCAAAATTAAGCGACGCTAACTTGAAGCTAAACCCTTCGAAATGCAAGTTCTTCCAGAAAGAAGTCAATTATCTGGGACACATCATCTCTGCAGAAGGTGTTCGTACGGACCCCGAAAAAGTGTCCGCCGTAAAGAATTGGAAACGCCCTGAAAACCTCCGTGAGCTGCGAAGCTTCCTGGGACTATGTACTTATTACCGAAAGTTTGTGAAAGGGTTCTCTAACATCGCAAGACCCTTGCACAAGCTAACAGAAAGTAAACAAAAGTTTCAGTGGACAAAAGAATGTGAAGATTCCTTCCTCCAGCTTAAAGAAGCTTTGACGTCTTCACCGATCTTAATATATCCACAACCGGACAAGCCATTTATCTTGGACACTGATGCCAGTAATGAGAGTGTCGGAGCAGTATTATCTCAGGAAATAGATGGCCAGGAACGAGTCGTAGCTTATTGGAGTAAGTGTTTATCGAAACCGGAAAGAAATTATTGTGTCACTCGAAAAGAGCTACTGGCTATTGTGAAAGCCATTGAGCATTTCCATCACTATCTCTATGGCCAAAAATTTCTTCTACGTACCGATCATGCCTCTTTAACCTGGCTAATGAATTTTAGAAATACTGAAGGCCAGGTAGCCAGATGGATACAACGGCTCAACGAGTATTACTTTGACATCACACATCGTAAAGGCTACTCGCATGGAAATGCTGATGCCCTTTCAAGAAGACCATGCCCAGAAAATTGTCGTCATTGTTCCAGAGTAGAGACCAAATATGACACTATGCTATACGCCAGATAACAACTTCAACAGCGACGCCACCCGATCCCTGGAGTGACGAGAAAGTTCGAGAAGACCAGATGGCGGATCCTGATATTAAACCCCTTATAGAGTTTATGGAGTCTTCCAGCAATAAACCAAGTTGGCAGGACATCTCGGCTTATAGTCCTATAACTAAGCAGTATTGGGCCCTCTGGAATTCTCTACATCTCAGGAATGGTGTTCTATACCGAAAATTCGAATCAGAGGATGGAAAGACATTCAGGTGGCAATTAGTACTTCCTCGATCTCGTATCCCAGAGGTACTCAAAGAATTGCATGGCAGCCCAACAGGAGGTCATTTCGGCGTCATGAAAACTTTGCACCGAGTTCGAGAGCGATTCTTCTGGGGTAAAGTGAGAGCTGACGTGGAACAGTGGTGCAAGTCCTGTGATGCCTGTTCAGCTCGGAAGGGGCCAAAGATACGTAGCCGAGGGAAGCTGCATCGCTACAATGTTGGAGCACCCTTCGAACGTATCGCTTTCGATATCCTGGGACCTCTGCCAAGGACTGCGTATGGTAATAAGTACCTACTTGTTGTCATGGACTACTTCACGAAATGGCCCGAAGTGTACCCCATTCCGGATCAGGAAGCCCCCACCGTAGCGGAGGCTGTAGTGCAGCACTGGATATCGAGATATGGGGTACCTCTTCAACTTCATTCCGATCAGGGAAGAAATTTCGTCTCTGCGGTATTGAAGGGGGTCTGTGAACTAGTCGGAATTGACAAGACCAAGACCACACCTTTGCACCCACAGTCAGATGGCATGGTGGAGAAATTTAATCGTACCATCCTGAATAACCTCTCACTGATGGTCTCCAAGAACCAACAAGACTGGGACCAGAAAGTTCCTCTCTTTCTGCTAGCGTACCGCAGCGCCGTTCACGAGACTACCGGATATTCACCATCCCAGATGCTTTTTGGCCGGGATCTTCGTCTCCCTTGTGACCTGCTGTTTGGTCGCCCTCCGGATACACCTTCATCGCCTGAGGAGTACGTGCAGAATCTCCAGGCACGTTTTGAAGATGTACACAATTTAGCTCGAGAACGGATCAACCTGAGGACGGAGAAGATGAAGACTCGGTACGACACAAAAGCCACAGGACATCAATTCAAGGAAGGTGACAAGGTGTGGTTCTACAACCCGACTCGACGCAAAGGACTTTCTCCTAAGCTACAATCGCATTGGGACGGTCCTTATACAATTTTAAAGATAATAAACGACGTCGTAATCCGGATCCGTAAGTCAACGAATTCGAAGCCTAGAGTCGTTCATTACGACAGGCTTGCTCCATATTATGGCCATAATTCTTAGTGTGTCAATTATCGTGTAATTTATTTTGACCATGGTCTTGTATAAATAAGTTAGTGTGTAAATAATCTTGTAAATAATTTTGTTTGTTGTTTTGTAAGTGTTTATTTTCTACTATGCATTACGTGTTTATTTTGTACTATGCATTAGGTGTTTATTTTGTACTATGTATTACATGTTTATTATTGCATATTCATTTAATTGTTTTTAATCAATTGCTTTATTATTATGTTAACGTCTGATGAAGGGTTGTACTGCCCGGGACGTGCAGTTCTTGAGAGGGGGCAATGTTACGAATTTAGTCTTATTCTAATTGTTTCTACTCATTTGTGTTCATTTTTACAGTTTAATTTGTCGTATCTAATGTGATTTCAACCCTGTTTACCTGTAATATCATTTCCACTGCATTGCACGGCCCCCATGCTTTAACATTGGTTTAAATGGTAAACTCGCCAAATATTGCAGCTAGCGCCAAGTTGGCGACGGATTTGGCGACTTAATTTTTGGCGCCAAATTTGGCGATATGTCGCCAAATGTGGGCGATAAGCTTGGCGACCATGGCAACCCTGCTCCTAATAACCCTGTCTGGCAACCCTATCGCGGTATTGTAACACTATGTATTGAGCTTTTCTCATACCTTCCGGATTTTGCTAGATCTTTCTATTTCTCGATTATTCTGGCAAGTGCCAGAGGTTTCTGACCGAAAGGTATAAAAGGGCCCGGGCCGGCTAGTCAGTTAGTCAGATCTCAGCTTTCATGCAAGTGATACCTCTCTGCTTGAGAGAGAGACGATTACATAGTGCGTGTGTTATTGCTTTTATTGAGTTATTATTTTTGTGCTGAGTGTTTACTATTGTTTTTGTTAGTGTATTGCATCTGTGTTATCAGTATTTTCATCGATTGTACGTGAATTTCTCGAACTGTTCTACAATTTGTGGAGGACTGTTTTGGCCAAGAATAAAATTGTTTTGGATTCCGCTCTTCGGCTTCAATCATTTCGAACCCCCGAAAACGCAACAATATTATAAAATATGTCATTCCATTGTACACGCAGGTTTAACTCGACAGCATTACAAATGGGAGTGTCGGTGCTGTTAGGCCAATAATGGCTGTCTTTCAATGGACGTCATTATTGCAAGCAGTTGGCGCCCAATCACCGATAATAGTCTTGGTTTACTTGAGAACAACCAGGATGTCCTGCACATGCTGCAATAGTTCGACGGAAATGGACTGTGGGAATATTCGATTCTTGCTGACGAATGCGCCAGTCCACATGTCCTGATATTTGTCTGGTCGCACTGACACCTTTGTAATGTGACGAATTCTTTTATAACTGACTTCGCAACAGCTGATGCATCTTGGTTGCACACAGGTGATTCCGCTACGATATAACGGATAATTTCACATGCCTGTCTAACTTCGATCACGTGTAATTCCTTATGAATCTTCTTCATGATAGTGTCGGGGCCGCAGTAGCCTAGTAGTTATGGTTACCAGCTCGTGACCGGCGTGTCACGAGTTCGACCTTGTACCACGGAAGACCTGCCGTATAGAGGGGGTCGATGTACGGTATGCCTGTCCAGGATCATATCGAGGTCTTCCCGTCAGTGAGGACCCATCCAGATAAAAGAGGATAGACGCCAGCTCAGATATTGTCCTCGTCACTTGACCGAGGCTCAGAATCACGTAGTCTATCGCCAATAGCACTCGTGTTGCCTTATAGTGCAACGTTAATATAACTCTCACTGAATCATGAATTTTCATCCTTGTATGATAGACATGCGTATTAGTTTTATGTAAGCATTTTTAATAAAAAACTTTTATTAATGGAATGGAAATTTAGTTTTTCTGCTACTTAAGAATAATTTTTAATAATGTAGTTTAATCTGAAATGGGTTACAATTATGCAGTTCGCTATCATAGGAAAACAAAAAAAAATTTAAACCACTTTGCAATTGACGGAGTTATTATTTAATTCTAGGAAACAAATAAATAGAATTAATTAAAAAAAAATTTTTTTTTAACTTTTAGTATAGGCTTTAAATATTTATGAAAACGAAATAAAACAATCTTCATGCGTTTTTTAATTGTTTCTTGAATCTTGATTAATATATTAATACAGCGGCATACACAAAGAGATAACCATAATCCAATAGATTTTTAATTTTTACCGTAGAGATTTCCTCTCGGCACTTTGGTCTACGTGCTTTTTAGAATGTAACCCCAATTGGAGAGGTCTTCAGTGCCGGTTTATCCATTGGGAGCTTGGGGCGGTCACCCAGGGGCCCGGATAAACTGAACTTAACCAGGTTTTCTAGTAATAAATATCGATCCGCCAGTGCTAAGGGGGCCCGTAGATATTCTGCAACCATGGCCCGAAGTTATCTTAACCTGTACTCGAAGTACGCTACTGTATTAATATTGTTACGTAGATCCGGGTTCTAGGATTTCATGCAAAAACAATCACAAAGAAAATAAACAGTTCGTTACGAGCGATGCGAATACATCCTTTAATACAGGAGCCTTTAAATACAGAATTCAGCAGCAACAGTCACAGGGTAAATATCCGAAGGTCTTCACACTTTCAACAGCAATCAAACAATCACCAGTGTATAAAAACACACGTAAGTAAAGATTATTCACAAGCATACCTAGCTAATTACTAGTCAAAACAATCCTCATTACTCGCTGGCTTAATTAAGACTCCTCGCCGTACCGGCGAGCATCTTTTTATAGGCGCGACAGAAACTTCCAGAAATATAACCGCTCGTGTCATTGAACGTGACACTATTGGAGAGACCCACTACTTTCTAGAAGATTCCAGAGGATTCCGGACTCGCCAACATGGTCATCAATGACGCCAAAATGGTCGCCAAATTGGCCGCCAACTTGATCGCCAAAAATGATGCCAACTTGGCTCTACCGCCAAGCTTTCGCCAAGTTCTCATTGAATCGCCATTATAACGTGAGGGGCGGCATTGCTTGTGAATAGTACAACTTTAACATGAAATAAATATAGCATAGAGTAATATAAATGCATTAAACACTCAAATACAAATTATTTACACTATTCACACAAAATTTGTAACAATATATATACATCCGAAAAATATTTTCTTGACATCGTTTAGTATACTTCTTTTTAATCTTTTGTGACATATAATTCCCATATATTTATATCCACTGCATCAGCAAAGATCCACGAGAAATTCATCAGTCTTTGTATGTACTTATATGGGAATCATGAAGCTGTTTGGAATGATAAAAGACTTTCAATCATATATTATGTTCATTATTTACAAATGCAGCTGCAATTAAACGCTGGGTGCCTTTTTGGAAACTTGAATCAAGATCTACATTTTAATATTTCTCTTGCAAATAAAATGTATGCTGCTCAATGAATAATTTGTGAGAAACAAAACAGAACTAGAATTTCACCATAATATGTCTTAAATAAATAAGTAATAAATAAAATAAAAAAGTTTAAAAAAACAGGTAGGTAAATAAATCTTCTATTTTATTTCCTGTAATGCTTTATATGAATTAAATGATTTTTTTTTGGCATCATTAACCAGACTTAAGTCAAAATATTTGACATCGTTTAGTATACTTCTTTTTAATCTTTTGTGACATATAATTCCCATATATTTATATCCACTGCATCAGCAAAGATCCACGAGAAATTCATCAGTCTTTGTATGTACTTATATGGGAATCATGAAGCTGTTTGGAATGATAAAAGACTTTCAATCATATATTATGTTCATTATTTACAAATGCAGCTGCAATTAAACGCTGGGTGCCTTTTTGGAAACTTGAATCAAGATCTACATTTTAATATTTCTCATGCAAATAAAATGTATGCTGCTCAATGAATAATTTGTGAGAAACAAAACAGAACTAGAATTTCACCATAATATGTCTTAAATAAATAAGTAATAAATAAAATAAAAAAGTTTAAAAAAACAGGTAGGTAAATAAATCTTCTATTTTATTTCCTGTAATGCTTTATATGAATTAAATGATTTTTTTTTGGCATCATTAACCAGACTTAAGTCAAAATATTTCCATCACTAAATGCATTGAACTACTCTAAGATCTGGCGTATAACGCGCACCGGTGTATAACGCACACCCATACTTTCAAGCTGCATTTTTTTAATTTTGAGGTATGTTCGCCGTATAACCCGCATCCCGCTTTTTAAAAAGAAATCTGAAATGTTAGTATACAACGTTCTTATATTTCGAAGTCATTTATTCCAGATATTATGCCACACTTTTGAAATAATAGTATATTTGAAGAACTCTAGAACTCTTTTAGTTCATAAGGTATACCATTTCTTTTAAATAAACAGTATTTCGATTTATGTGTAAAAGTAAAATTTTTCTTTAGGCTCATCTCTTTAGCTCTTTTTAAAGCTATCGTTTTTATACCCGCTGTATAACGTGCACCCTTATATTCCGATCTCATATTTTGTGTTCCAAGTGCACGTTATACGCCGGATTTTACGGTTCTTATTTTTCATTAACAACTGCTCAAGATCGATTTCATTGAAAAAAACTACTGACATCTAACCAATGGCGCAACGGAGAACATTAGGGGCCCTCTAAAAAGTCAGGTTTTGCCTTTAATATTTTATAAATTGGGTTAAATACGTACTTGGCATCAGTCAGGCTTTGAACCCCCTAGAATCCTAGGTCCTACCGCGATGCGGAGATGCACGTTACGCCAATGCATGTAACCATGTAGGGGAGAAACAAGATTTAATTTTGATATTATGTATTTAATAAATGACGTAGTCATTAAAGTTTGAATAATTAATTATTTCATAATTTTCATGATCAAACCAAATTATGATATTAGTATTTTAATTAATGAGAAAATATATTTTCCCTCTTCAGATACCATTGGGGTAGGGGTAGTGGCCGCGGTATCCTAGTGGCAAAGGTAATGCACTCGCGGCCGGCGTGTCGTAAGTTTGAGCCTAGTACCGCTGAAGACCCGCCGTGTATGGGGAGAAATGCACGTAAAATATGTCGAGACTCAAACGTCCTCCCGTTGCTATGGTGTGGAAGTTAGGAGAGGGGGTGGTGCCAGCTCAGGTGTCGTCCTCGTCACTTAACCATGGTTCAAAATTACTATGTCCATCGCCGAAAACTCGCGAGTGGCTGAATAGTGCGACGAAAATCTTCACTCTCTCACTCGCCATTGGTGGGTAATTCATACCGCATCAAGAAAGTAGCTTAAATTTCTCTGTTTCATAAAATTCTATTCATAATTTATTTATTTTTTGAGCTGTATATAGCTTTTCCTCGTCAACTTTTATCTTAGTACCGTCTTTCAAGTAATAAAAAGAGTTATAATTTTTTTAAATCACAATTTATTTGAAAGTTATTTGCTGGGAAACATGAAAATTATAAGGTTTGGAAAGTAAACTTGACAGGAAAATTAAACTTATTTGAATTATAAATTTTAAAATATGGGTCCTATTATATGTTAAATTAAAGAAAAATTTCATGTATATATATATATATATATAACGATATAAAAAATTTTGCAGTTCCCTACGAATTTTTTTTGATATAAAAAATACGAATTTTTGAAAAATACTTTTAAAAATTGAAAAAGAGGTTTTATAAAAATATATTTCTATTACATTAAATATATTTATGAAAAAAGAGATATAACAAACTTTTTTAGACGAGATTAAATTATTTATATGCCTTGAATCTACGAAATCCAAAATAAAATACAATTACGTATTTTCAATAATTAAAGGATCGTCCGTTAATTTTTAATTTGTAACTATCAATTTTTTATTACTTTATGTTTAACAACATTAGAATGTTATGAAGAAACTAAAAAAATGTTCATTTCATTTTTTAAATTAATGAAATTAATTTGTAAAAGTAAAATAACATATGCCACGTAACGCTTTAAAAAAGTTAAATTAAATTAAACAATTAAATTGAATTTGTTACGTTAAAGCTGATTCAAAAAGTTTCCGTTAAAAAAAAGTGGAAAAAAATAATTTGGTCACCTTCTAATATCGATTAATAAAATTTATATTTTATCACACTGTAAAGTACACTGCTGTTTGTAAAAAATGCAACACCATGAAGGAATCATCAGGATTAAATGAACTTTGTAGCAAATAACATTAAATTTTAAATATAGTTTCAGATAGTGAGCATCTTAATATATAACTTAAAGTGTGTGAAGTATATTTTATATTAAATATGTACTTAGAAATGAGAAAATCGAAGAAGAAAAAGAATTTAGAAACGATTGTTTAAAAAAGTAGCAAAGCGGTATTACATATACACTACTGTTAATAAAAAAGGCAATGCCATGAAGGAATCATCAGAATTAAATGAACTTTGCAGCAAATACCAATTATAGGATGTTACGTAAAATAGTAAAGTTTCAGAGCCACCGCGCATGCATGGCATGCGCAGCGCCTTCTGAACTGATGCTGAAAGCGTATAAATAGAGGGCTGTAGCGGGACGTTGAAAATAAATAGTTAATGATTATTTGTTAGTGGCGAACGTTTAGTGAGACCTAAGTGTGCCTCCACGACGAAATAAGGAGAAATTTCAACAACTTACGGAGTTTGAACGGGGGAGGATTTTCCTATTGCGGAACAGTTCCACAGTGATGCGAGTTTGGAAGCAGTGGATCAACGTGCACCGAACAACTCGAAAAACTAGCAGTGGACGATGGAAGGTGACGTCAGCGCGCGACGATCGACATCTGCTCGACATGGTGGTGAATGACCGTACAACCCTCCTCCAGGCAGTCGACAGCACGTTGGTCTACTGCTACAGGTGTACTAATGTTCGCTTCGTCAATTCGTCGACGTCTGCTGCACCGTGGGTTGCGTGCAAGGGTGTCTTTATACAGGATCCCCTGCGCGGCAAATCATCGATGGCTGCGTCTGCAATGAGCTCATGAGCACAAAGCTGGCAAATTGATTGGCACCAAGTTATCTTTCAGTCACTTTTGAAGCAATTGCGAGTGCCATATTAAATTATCGCTGGTGCAACCCATCTAATTTAAGTGAATATAAACATCAATATAACTTACATATGAACGAAATAAGAGATAAAACAATGTTTATTACTAATCAGTACACTTCTTTGTAACTTAAGTTTAATATTTCTTTTCAAATACGTCAATATTCGCCTAAAATTCTATGAACATATTATTTCCATCAGTCTATTTCTTTGGCGCTTTCAACTTCACGATAATGTCTTCAAAAATTTAAAGTCTGATATGTCCTTCACGATTTCTGTGAAACGTTTGCCTTCAATAGTCGTCAGAAATTGTACTCTAATTTCCCTTCCTTCATCCATATCACTCTGACACACTCCCAGATAGTGATATTGAGTAATTTTTTTTGAAAGATTTGCAGAGCAGTTGTAGAGCACGTACAAACTAGCACAAATATCTTTCGGTAAGACATTGGTGCAGACAGTACCATCAGTATTACGGCATGCTTTTGCTGGTGATTTTAAGGCTTAATGATTTCTCATTTGTAGATTCGTTGTCTGAGTCACTATCTGAATTTACAGTATATTTACTGTGGCTTAATTGATCCCTTACTAAGACCACTGAATGGAGTTTGTCGGCAGTCCAAATACAACACGTGAAAAGCGTGACGTATATGAGACCGATGTGCTGATTGTATTTCTTCTTGACTAATCAGCGTGTAATTCTCAGCAAAGTCTATTTGTACAATAGCTTTCTCACTGGTCAGGTCTTTTTTGACAAATACAGCAACTTCGAATTCAAAAGCAATTTTTTTTTTACAACTACCCGGTAGATTACGTTTCCCTTTGACCACAGCTTTCCCTAGTGTGCTGAGACTGTTGTATCTAGTACCTGATTGCTTAACTTGTTCTTCTTTACGACGCTTTCTAGTTGCTTGAATTCTTTATTTTGATCTGATTCTAGCCAGTATTTTCAAGTTTTCATCTGCCTCCATTTTATCTCATCTCCATATTTTCATCTGTCTCATACAGTAGCTCACACAGGAATTTTTCAAGGGGGGCGGGGTCGAAAGTTCACCCTTCTTGTATCATGATCCTTTTGATTTTGTCGATTTTCGGGAATAAAACACAGTAAAAAACTAATTATTGAATAAATAATTAGCATTAATTAATAAAATTAATCATTAATAACAAATACTTAATTAAATTTTACGTACTATATACTTAGAATTATAGTCAATCGGAAAAAAAAAATCAAGGGTTTGGGGGTCGGGCCCCAGCACCCCCCTTGTGTGCGCCACTGGTCTCATACAATAAGGCTAGTTGTCAAAGAGTTGTACCAGTGATTCTAACATCATAATCGTGGATGCAACCAATTTAAATTAACGTTTATTTTAATCCAACAAACATCACACTTTAAAAAACGATTGATTTAAGTTTGCATTTGATATCTTCTTACTTTTACAAAGTTTCAAAACGTTAGCACTTTATTTCTATGAAAAACACGAACTTTTACATCTTTTGTATCGCGAGTACAACAAGCTAACAGAGCCTTTTTGTAGTCAATGATGCTTAAATAATAACAACAAGTACTTACATTTTTTGGCACATATAAATAAATGAATATTGTCACTACACGTGTAGCCGGTAGGAAACCTCTAACTGTTGGTAACAGAGCTGTTTCTCACCAGTATTGCCTGGTGTGATTTTGCAGTTTATACCAATTCTTCGAATGGTAATATTTCCAAGAGTGCCAAAAATTTAAATATAAAGTAAAACCGGAAAAATAAGTTGAATGTTAAATTTTTACTTCTTTGCACTGATATAAAAAAAGTAACACGTAATGTGATTTAAAAATTAATGTCGAGAAGCGTCTATAGCGGAATCACCCATTAACTGTTAAATCGTGTTTTTTTTTTGTTTTTTTAAACTGTACCTTACTTAAACATTATCGAAAATGATGTTTTTTAAGTTCGTAGAAGGAGAAACACGTGAAAAATATGTACCATTCCCCCTGAAAATAGAATTTTTTTTAATGTCTTGTTTACGGCTTATAAACATGAATTGAACAGGAAAAAAAAAAAGAAATAAATAAACAACCGATGGTAAAGGGGAGAAAAAAGAACTTTTTTCGTCGTAAAAAATAGAGGCGAAGGGGTGGAGAGGAAAAGTTTGTCTGGGATAAATTTCACGTAAAATTATGCTTGGTAAAACTCAGGATTTAAATATAACTCAATAAATTGCTAAGAAGTAAATAATTACTTGTACAGACATAAAAAAAAGCTTAATGTGATAGTCTCGACTATTTAAATTACTATAGCACGATTGTAGACATGCGTAACAAATTTTATGCTATGGGCCCAATACTTTAATATCGTAATAATATAGGCTGCTACCGAATATAACGGGATATTAGCCATTACCCATTTTATATGGACCTTTTGAATTCGGAAGTCAACCAAGATACATGTTCATAAGAGTATTGTTGTCATCTGTTGAATGTTAGTGGAAATGGTCTCTACCCGCCATTAGGTTTTCCCCTGCCTCCTTTTCACTGAGACTTTTTAAATGATGGTTCGAAAATCAAGAAAATGGAACACTTGATTTTTACAGACGTTTTATTTTAAAATAATGCTTTAAATTTTTAACGACAATCAATGTTGAAAAAAGAAACGAGTAAACAAGAAAAAGAAGTGTTATCTCAATAATTTTGAAGGAAATCTACAGTACTTCTGTAGCATACGTGAAAGAAAAATAAATATCTTTTTTTTTCATACATATATGCTAGAGAAAGTTTTTTTTCTTTCAATGACAGAATTCGATGATTTTTAAAAGACTACCAATTCTATTTTTATCACTTCTTGCTATGTAAATTATTCAGTTTGCAACATATTTTATCATAATTTCACTTTTGTAGATTAGCAGCATTAGTGAAGCTATGATAAAATATTATATATATTGAACGCTATAAGGGGTGTGACCCAATGTAATAAAGGGACACGCGGGGAAGGGGTTCTTAATTAAGTCCACTAGTTAATTAAACACGTTTATTAGACAAAACAAACATTTACATACATAACTAGAGAACTAACAGTTACAATAGAATTGAAAGGGATCGGAGCGCATGCTCGTACGTCCTTACAGTTCCGAAGCTTGGTCATTACTGAAGATTGTTCTAGCCGCTAGAGGGCGCGATAGTCTTTCTACTGTTCATATGAGAAGAGTTTAAACTACGGGGGGTTACAACGCTAAATATTTTACTTAGCAAGAAGTGGTAAAAATAAAACTGGTAGTCTTCTAAAAGTCGTTGATAACGTGGATACAGATTCGAATTTACATAGAATTAGCGGATTGTAAAATTTTAAGAAATTGATCCAATGAATAGTTTTGAATAAATCATTAATAATAGATTTTCGACAGAATAAGAATTTTAACACTAAGAATTCCACAAGAACAAAGTTTCAACATACCTCACTTTATTCCACGATTCGCTTCTATTAAGAACACATCGCGAAAACACACAAATCTATTGCCAGATACTTTACGTGTGACAAATAAAAAATAATTAAATGCGTAGGCGCAATTTCAGTTAGTGAACCAACGTTCTCTCCCGCCGGAAGTATTAAAGTCAGTTTTGAGATTGGTCGTTTCTCTCAGTTCTCCATTCTTGGTGTCGTTGATCTGCACCTGGATGAGTTAGAATCATCCTACCCATTTTCCAATGTAGACCGAGTGACTGAGGATCATGAATTAACCAAATCTCCAACTTGTAAATTAATTTTTTGTAAATACGAAATGGATCTGCTCTACAAGTGGTATAGATAATCTCTGGACCATCGCTTCTAGAACATTTGCTTGATTTGTGGTACCAAATTCCAGCGAGAAGATAAGCTCAGATTTGAAGAGGGTGTTCCTTCTGGAAGTTCGAGGAGTGGGACTCTAATTAAGAAATGTCCAGGAGTAAGGGCTCTAACGTCTGAAGTATCTGTTTCATTAACTTGTGATTGTGAATCAAACAATTATTCATGCAACTATATATCTAGCGCACCATTTAAGTGAGATGAACATTTTCTATATTCAATAAATTTCATCAGAAAGGTGTCCATTCTATTTATCTTCCTCTTTCTCTATGTAAATAAATTATTAAACAAAATTTTGTTGAATGTTTGTATGGGGAACAACAAGCAATAGAGTAGTCTAAAACTAAGACGTTTATAGCTTAAGTCATAACGTTTTCACTGATACCGGATAGTAAATACTTTAAGCTGTAATTATTGGTAAAATTTAATTTTGAGACTTAGATAAACTACGATAGCAAAATGGACTAAGCCACTTATTGATAGTTAATTTTTTTTTGTATTCAGAAAGCTTAATTTAATAGAGGTAGTAAAATTCCATAAAATTTACGGCATATCTTTGATGGATTTCTGCCATATAATATATGGCTTTTGAATCTAAAGGCTATTTCGCTTGGTTTTTCTTGAATTACAGATTCTCATCAGTGCTAAAAAAAAAAAAAAAAAAAAACTAAACTCTTTATTTCATAAGCGTGAAAATTTGTGAGGCCTAATAACATTTTACGTTACTCCCTTTCTACGATGGGGGAAAATTTGATTTAAATGAGCGTCTAACTCGTGACACTTCATTTATTAAACAATGATTCTGGTACTCATAATCTACTATAACAAGTATCAATTACTTTCATTTTCAGTAACGAGCTTCAATTGGATGACATTTTGCGGGTTCGAGTTCTGAGCTCTATCACAAACCTCTGTGCGAAAAAAAGAAAGTTTCTATATGTTAAATTGAGACAAACTTATCAGTAGTGTGGAAACTTATGGTGTAAGTTCAGGAATCATCTTTATCACTTAACTATGTCTCAAAATTATGGTGTACATCACCGGTTGGTTGAATGAATAATTGTTTTACGTCACCCTCTGAAGCTATTCGAGGATTATAGACGATGGACCTCGTATTTTTAACCTCGATAAAGTGACGAAGATGACATTTAAGCTGGCACCCCACTCTCCAAATCCCATGCCAACGTGAGGGCTTTGAGCCTCAAAAGATTTAACGTTGATCAGTTTCTCTACACGGCGAATCTTCAGTGGAACCAAGATCAGTTGAGAATACAGATTACATGGGAAGGGAGGGTCTACATTAAAAAAAAAAGTAGATGGAAGCACTAGGACGTAATATTAATCTTAAAAAAAATTAAAATATGTTGGTCTATGAGAGAGAGGTTTGAACATTTTTAATCCTACTCTTGTGTACGTCACTGACCAAGACGCAAACCCATAATTCAATAATATCGGCTATGAGCCCGCGAAAATAACTACTCGTTCACCTTGGCTACATACGTCGCAGGTGTATCGTTTTTCTACCTCGTAGCTCTACTTCGTATGTAGGTAGCATTATTCAGTTCACATCCATGCGTGCACCCCTAAAATATCGCGGGGTCCTTTCATCTGACATCACGCCGACAACCGATGGCCGTGAGAAAATCAACGCTGTATTCCACTTGGGAGCCGGAACTGAGTGTAATTCGAGGTGTAATAAGCGACTACCCCCCCAAAAAAAAAGAGACTGGAGAGAAAGTCCGTTTGAAACACTCTAAAAGAGAAGGTGTATTTGCCTCCTTTTTCACAAATAACATATTCTGTAGGATTGAAATACTCAGTAGTTTGAATAACTTATAATAATACTCAGTAGTTTGTACATATTGTAATTAATCACTGTGTAGAAGTAATAAACCAATAATTTAATTTCTTAAGGTATCCGAACACGTTGAAAATAACGAAATTCGGTCAAGACAGATATTTTTGTTTTCTCTTTTATTGAATAGAGCTATCTTTTGGCTTTACAAAACATATTTTGTTTTGTTTCTACTCTACCTAGAGGCCAAGCTACAATCAATTTTATTAAGTTGGAAAAACCGGAAGTGGGTCTTCGATCTACCAGAAGTGGGCATTTAAATTACTCGAAATCTATCATGGCGAGTCTGATTACTCAAAATATTACAAATGTATTTCTATAAAACATTTTGCACCTGATATTTATGCTATTTTCTAGAGAATGTACTAAAATATTGCTTATTGTATGAATATTTTTTGAGTTAGGGCTTGTTATTTAAATAATAGTCTCATAAAGAATGTGATTTTTGTTATAATGTTTACTCAATCAACTCTAAAATTTTCAAATTTTAATAAAACATTAAAATTTTAGTACATGCTCTAGATAAATGCATCTTGATTGTTTTGTTAATATTTTTACTAATATAAGTTTATTACTTTTTTCTTTAATTGCTTTGAAGTTTTACAAAAATGTTGCTAAAATTTCACTTATAATTGTGATTTCTGTGAAATTTAGGCAATTTATTTTAAATATTGTTAGTTAAATATTAGTATTTATTGGTATTGAGTCCTAAAATGCCTTTATAATGTTTAAATATGTTATTTTGTTAAAAAGTGCTCCGAACGTGTTCGGATACCTTAAGTCTCAAGCTACCCATCAATTACCCCAAAACGTTACACCGGTAACTGTCGTTTAGTTCTGGGGCAATGTGCCTACATTTTGCAGGACATGTTATCTACGAATTCTTGCTACCTATTGTAAACTTTGTGATACCCCGCGCGCTGGGGGTATCATCTCGTCACCATTCACGCGATCTATGTTTGAGGGAATGAATGATTGACCACTAAACTCTGTCATAATAAAATTAGTTTATTATGATCTTAATATATATTCAATAAAACAACACTAGACTAGGAGGCTTTTGATCAGGAGAGATGCGACGTAAGCCGTAATTATGACAAATAGCGCAATAAGCCACTGTATCTATACGTATAACTGATTTCCTAACTTATTAGAATCCTCCCTAGTCTTAAAGCTTAATCAAACTGTCTTACCACTATTTCCTCGGCGAACAGCTGCGGTCCTTATATCTTTAATATCTTCTTCGATCCAACTTGATTCAGCTAAGGGGATACTCTTCTGGTCTCGGACCCACTTTTGAAATCAACTTGACTGGCACTATTAATAGAATACACTAAGACTCTTCTCCTAGAATTTCACCTGAAGCTTTACCTCACTTCACTTAGCTTTACTTAGCGCATTACCTCACTTCACTTAGTGCTAAATGCGAATACTAATGTTACAATGTATACAATTCCTAATCTGCATAACCACGCTCTCTTTTTGAGTTGGTAGGAAAAAAATGCCCTTTTGGCCTCAAAGATATCCCAAGAGGATTATTAGAAGAAGTACCGATAAAGCCTCGTCACAACTTTAATTTATCTGCTTATTTACTAGCTATTGAAAAAAAAATGGGCGAACTTTAAGGTAAAGTAGATGATGTCAAAATATATTTGTGAGTTATTATGGATGCGATCTCGAAAATGAGGATATATTCTTGAAATCCCTCATACTCATATAATTCTGTAATACTTGTCATTTAATATGTAATTTGCAATACATAATTTGTTAGAATATTCCAGCTATATTTTTATGAACGACTATTATAAAACTTACTGCCTTCCCTCGACAGTCAAGGCAGTCCCTCGACTGCCTTGCCAACACATTAGGTGCACTTCGTTTATGGTTAGTAAAAATGATAATAAGATAAATTTTAAAATACTCGTATTATATTAAATCATTCAGCGAATTGCGGAATGTTCTTTTCCTTTTTTATTTAGCATAGTGTATATGATGGTAATATAATACGATACACACAATGACTGGTGTTTTCTCTCTTACGTTCGGAACCGTGATTTTGCGAAAGCGTATAAATGGATAATATTTATGATATTTAGTGTCACTTAGATTAGAATATATGCATAAAATTATTTTAAGGACATTTTGACAAAAAAATATATTTAAATACAATATTTTGGCAAAAAATTAACTTAGAATAATCTTTTTTCCAAATGTACTCCTTTTGTGAAAAATGCTTCTATTATAATAATATTTTGCCTGTCTATAGCTCAGACCTCCGTACAGAGGCTCAACTAGAATTTTTGAAATATATAACTTAGAAGTGGGTTTATCCATGTTTTACGACAACAAAGGGGAGAAATTTCAAGAAAAAAAACGCCTATAACTCTGAAAATAATATGAATTTTTCAAAAATCATAGTTGAGCCTCTGTATAGAGGTCTGAGCTATATACAGACAAAATATTATTATAATAGAAGCATTTTTCACAAAAGGAGAACATTTTGAAAAAAGGTTATTCTAGGTTAATTTTTTGCCAAAATACTGTATTTAAATATTTTTTTTTTGTCAAAATGTCCTTAAAAAAATTCTATACATGTATTCTAATCTAACATAAGTGACACTGAATATCTCAAAAACTATCCATTTATCCGCTTTTTTAAAATCATGGTTCCGAACGTAGGCGGATACCTTAATCCGTTTCTGTCTTTTTAAATTTTTTATTTTAAGCTTAATAAATCGTAGAAAACATAGCACAATTTACTCAAAAATAACTTCCCATTTCGAATGGAAAAATGAAGGAAAATCAATCTATTGGAACGCTTCACGTTCTTTTAACTCACACTGAGAATAAAACCACTATCTTTGTTCACTCCGCACTTCACACATTGTTTCAAATTCGATATTTATACAATCGACGCGCTATGATCTTTTTTCGAACGACTGATCCATACGGCCAATTGTGTTCGTGGAACAATCGGTAAAGGCGACTGTATATGTTTAGCCGCGGAAAAGAACAAAATAGCACCGGCCCAATCTTCGGACTCATCTGATGCGTTCGAATTGTGCGTTATGCCTCACGATTTCGTAATAAAGCTAATCCTTCAAATCTTCCCTACCCCTCTTGTTTTCATTTTTAAGGCACTTCGGTTCAACGGCCCATGCGTTGGAGTAACTTTGGGGGTATTTTACGAAGCACCCACCCGTAAATCGATTGGACTCTTCATAATTGAACCTGATTCGACGTGCTGAATTAGCATAAGCGGGAGACAAATAATACGGTTCGCAACTCAAAAGTTATTCTTTAGCAGTGAAGTAAATTCTCGCAGCACGCGCTCTAGAATTTAAATGGTTGTCTGGGTTGGCGAGATGTTCGCTTCTTTGGCAGTATATATTTCACTTTATGCTCGCCAAATTTTTATCATGGAGATTTTGCGAGGTCGGATTAAATGATTTATATGGAGGTCATCATGAAAACATGGCCATTAATATTCAATATTGGTTCAGTGTATTGTTCATTTTTTTATACCTAACAATGATTTCATTCACTAAATAGTTGAACTGATTCGTTTAAAATATTTAATGTATGTCGAATAGGACATTTTTAATAACTTATAACGAACAATCCAAAAAGAGTACACAGTTCAAGATTTTAAACACCGCAATTGTGCATTATCGTTTTAGATTTCCGATATCAATTGTATAAAAATATAATTTATGGTATCAGAGTAAAAATAAATGTCATATGAATAGATAGCGTAGTTGTAATTTGGATGATTGTAAAGATCGGTCATTTTAGCTTCCTGGTCCAACGAGTGCAAGTTTTTGAATGATACTAGGTGCTTAATTTTATAATCTTTTTTACTTTTCTTTACCACTTTTATTTTCCTTTTATTACTTCAAACTCTAAACATTCAAAGAAGTAAATTAGACTCAATTATGTAATCGAACTGCGAGCCACAAGAAATATAAGGGATGTGGATTGGTAAAAATTGAATTTAAAATTCACTTACATTCTAGCGTTTCTTGGTGAATGAAAAGCTATAATTGTAATTATATATGAAACAAATATCTGTTTCTAAGCTTTTTTTTTATTGACACAATTAATGCCTAATTTTGATTCACCAGAACCTAGAAATGGAATATGAAAAATCGCTTTGAATTTTGCTTTAATTCTGAAAAAGATAAAAATTTTCGAAGTAATATGCATTTTTACATCTTTGATTGAAGCTTACAAAATGCATTTCTATTTCATTAAAAGTTGTTTATTATAAACTAAATATTAACAATAAAACTTATAAACTAAATATTAACTATAACTACTCTATAATTTGATAGCTATGACTAATCATATCAATAAAATAAGATTTTTATAAAGTTCTTAATTTCTATTCTGGTACTTTACTTTTAAATATTTTTCTATAAATAATAGGAGTTTTAAAAGATTAATGTTATTTTGTTTCATTTAAACATGTTTATCCCAAATTAAGTTTAAATTAAGAACAAATTTTAAATGCAGAGATAATGCGACATGAATAAAAAATATTTATTTTTTCAAGTATCATTTTTCCTCAATTACAAATATAAAATTTTAAATCAATTTTATCGAATTGTTCCATAAAATAAACAATGAAGGAGACTCTTATTTGAATAAATGAAAATGAACTTCGTTAAAAAAATTAGATTTATTCAACAGATATGAATCTTATGTTTTATTAATATGAAATCAAGTAAAAAGTACAAAATTGCTCGAAATTGAAAGAAAATTATACGATTTACATACTTGTAAAGGTAATAGACGAAATGTGAAGTATATTATACACGTAAAGAATAGATTAATTCAAACAAAAGATAATACTTTAAATATGGTGCTCTATATACTTAATAGTCAGAAAATCACTTTATTATTGGAATATTTTTCTGTGTGAGAAAGTACAATCGATACTTCAGGCAAAAATGGCCATAAAGTAACAAAAATAATATGTTGATAGATTATAAATTACTTTTTCATTGAGTGTTCTCTTGTATTTTAATATAAACAGTAAAAAAATTATATTCTCACAGCTTTAGTCAGTGGCGTAACGAAGAATATTAAGGCCTCCCTGCAAATTCAAGTTTTGGGCTCCGGATATTACTAAGGATTGCAAAACCATAACATAACATAGGCTTTGGCGCCCTCTAGAACCCTGGCCCCCGCGATGTGGGGATTGCGGGGGTGTACGTTACATCACTGGCTATAGTTTATAGTACCTGAAATCTTTCATTTGCTCAACTGCTATCCCCACAGACGATTGTACGTTTTAGATATGTTGTTGATAATCAGCACGAATCCGTTGATCACCTTGAGTATTTTGATCTAGTCATGATAAAAATACAAAAATAAAAACAAATTGATCAAATTTTCTGCGGTAGTCTGAACGATACCCAAAAATATTGCAGTTACCATACTTTTAGTTTTTCTGACCTATATAATTTTGGAATAGTTTTGGAACGTGCATCGTTGAGAAATGTGAGACCTTTAATGCTGCTTTTTTCGTGTTAAGGATATTTATTTTTATTTGAAAGCACAGTCTGTGACTCATGATACTAATTCTATCCTCACGATTCTTGCAGAATCCATATCTCATTGTAGAAATTTTTTATTTAATAGTAGCAGCTATTCCACTATGTGCAAGGTTTTATCTGTGAATTAACTAGGTCATATTTGATGTAATCAAAATGCTATGAATATTTAAATCCCGCGCGTTCGCTTAGGATGCTCATTTCCTATTTCACCAGAACTGAAGTGAATTAAAATTCTCATACTCAGTATTTCCCTAGAATAGCCAGAATACTATTGAACGTGAAATTCAGTATTTTACACAGTCATGTATTTCAACAATGACGAAAATAGAAGAATTGAAGGATATTTTATTGGAAAATTCTTTAAGGGGTATCCGACTACGTTCGGAACCGTGATTTTGCAAAGCGCATAAATGGATAATTTTCATGATATTTAGTGTCACTTAGATTAGAATATATGCATAAAATTATTTTAAGGACATTTTGACAAAAAATATATTTAAATACAATATTTTGGCAAAAAAAATTAACTTAGAATAATGTTTTTTCCAAATGTTCTCCTTTTGTGAAAAATGCTTCTATTATAATATTTTGCTTGTATATAGCTCAGACCTCTCTACAGAGGTTCAACTAGAATTTTTGAACTATATAACTTAGAAGTGGGTTTATTCATATATTTTACGACAACAAAGGGGAGCAATTTTAAGAAAAAAATGCCAACAACTATTTCAATTGGTGGTAACTCTGAAAATTATGTGAATTTTTCAAAAATCCTAGTTGAGCCTCTGTATAGAGGTCTGAGCTATATACAGGCAAAATATTATTATTATAGAAGCATTTTTCACAAAAGGAGAACATTTGGAAAAAAGATTATTCTAAGTTAATTTTTTGCCAAAATATTATATTTAAATAGATTTTTTTGTCAAAATCTCCTTAAAACAATTTTATGCATGTATTCTAATCTGAGTGACTCTAAATATCATGAAAATTATCCATTTATGCGCTATTTTAAAATCACGGTTCCGAACGTAGCCGGATACCTTAATAAATAGAAACTGCTAAATTTCTGAAATAAAAATAAAAGATGCAAGAAGATGCGACAAGTTAACTTAATGATTAAAAGGTAGTGCGAATTTGATTGATGAGAAATTTATTGCACATAAATTTCAGATGAAACGCGAAATTCAAGTTTGTCTTTTTTTTTAGCAGATAAATTTCGATAGATTAAATTAAATTTTTTTCTTATATAGATTTCTTGGTTATATCTGTCTTTCTCCAACTAATCTTGTTGTATTTGTAAAAGAGTAAAAGTGCAAATATTACAATAATATATATATATATATATATATATATATATATATATATATATATATATATATATATATATATATATATATATATATATATGTGTATTTTCAGAAAATTCAAAAAGTCTTCTCTGAAGATAATAAGGTAAGAGCTTGGTATATTATCTCATTTGTTTCTAAATTCTGCAAATGTATTAGTATAGTAATGATACTCACGTAAGAAACAAAAAATATATTGAACAAACCATTAAAGATTCAAACGCAACTGTTTTAATCCGTAGTTTAATGATTATTTAATATGATCATTTAAAGAGAAGAGAGAGTTTAAGGGGAGATCATTAAAGCGCCCGTTTAATTACCCCCTCCCAAATTCTTCTGTGAGATCTTTTTACTATCTATTAGATCCTTAATATCATTATGCTAAAAATAAAGTAAATTCTTTTAAAAAAATCAGATCTTTTCTCTCCTTTTGAACTGAAAATTAAGATGATGACAAAATATATAAATTTTTTAGAATAATAAAATCAATAATCTCTTTATGGGTAAATTACATAGCCTGCAACCTTTTATATTTTTTCTTAAACTATCTGCATAAAAGCTTTTTAGACTTTATGAACTCTTTATAAAACAAAGCATATCAATACATAATAAAAGTTATTATATTTGTTCCACATACTTCGTTGACAATTTCGAACTACCATTTCTTTCTTAAAAATCGTTTGGTTCTGTAATGCATTGTATTTGTTTGAATAAAGTCATTCTTTATTTTATAAGAATTGTTTCTGTAACTGTAATTAAAAAAAATGATAACGTGGAGTAGTAATTTCAGAGTCATATATACTATTTTGCTGTATCTCGTTGTGATAGTAATTATGAAAGGAAAGGGGTAAAAATTCTGTCTCGGTTGATTTACAGTAAAGAGTGTGCTTTCCAATATTTTTTTCATAAGCCACTGCGTTAACGCAAAATATAATAAATAAGCAAACAACAAACAGAAAAATTAATGTCTCTTTGTTTCGCTTCTTTATCCAGTTTTTTTTTTCTCTTTTTTTTCCCAAAGGCAAACATTTCAAGAATAAATTTAGAATGAATTTCACCTTTCAAAAATTTCTTCAAAACCCACTTCAAAAGTTTCAAGATAAATATTTTCGTTCCATTGAAAAAAAAATTGTCCAAAAATATAAGCCGCCGGTTTCATCAATCAGAACTCATAACTTTCAACTGCAACTAATAATGTAACCAGAGAGTTCCTTAGCCTTAATCATTCCTAAACAAATCGACTGAATTCGACAATGATGATTTACTACTTTTCAACAAAGTTTATGTTGCTAATTCTCAAGGGAAATATTCTTCTTGAGGTATTTCAAGAGCTCGTGTGGCAACCCTTCTCGTGTTCCATGCCTTTCGAGTCACTCAAGTGACGTGCCGGGAAAAAATAAAAACAATTTGTGAAGCGCAGAAAACGGATTAAAATAAACAAGAAGAAAAAACGTCACATTCGAAACAATAGTTTTAACCCTGAGTGGCTCCAATAAGTATCGTGAAATTTTGACATGCAGGTAGAGCAGTAGGAAGTAAAACTACAAGGTCGGATATCGTCTGCTTTGAAGGGAGCATTGTGTTCTTTTACAATACTTGGGATCAGTTAATAAGGTAAATTTAGTAGTTCTTTTGTATTCTTGTATAAATTGCTCATTGTATTTCATAAATTCTTACAAGATAAATGTATTCGACTATTATAATGTTTTTATAAACACTGTACTTTATTTACTAACATCAATTTTTATGATTATGCTAAATATGAATTAATTTTTTTTTAATTTTCACAAAAGACATTAAACTTATTTAATAATAAAGTATTCATAACTTTTTATTACTTCCCCCAAAAACAATGACAAATATTTAACTTAAATTATTCCTTCCCGATCGCGATGGACTGATTATTTTTACTCTATTTTATATAATTTTATTTATAACCAAAAAATATTTTTACTGTACTTGTATGGTACAACTCTTTTAAGATAGATGAATAATTTTATATAATACTAGCTGGTATACCCGTTCTTCGCACGGGTGAACTGAAAAATTAAACAACACTGATTGAAGGATAAAGAAGTTTTTAATGAGTTAATTTTACGTGAATTGCAAATCAAACAAAAAAAAAGCTTTTTGCGTAGCTCAGCTAAACAAAAAAAAAAAGAGAGAAATAAAACACCTTTGTTAAATTTTAAGTATGTAGATCTAATAGCTGATAAAAAGGATTTTTTTTTTCAATTTATAACTCCCCGTAACACTTTTGAGGGTCGATTTTTGAAAATACCTTCCTAAGCTGATCTCTGCTCAGCAAAAGTAACACATTGTTAAAAGTTTGGTGTAATGAACGCTTAAAATAGTGCAAGTAATTTTTATCTGAAAGTATAATACATTAATATTACTTTCTGTTGTATTTATTTTATTTTAAAATTGTAATATTCACAAGCAACGCCGTTTCTTAAATTATAATGACGATCCAATGAAAAACATAGCGAAATGTTAACGATAGAGTAAAGTTGGCAAATGCCTAGCTACTTTCATAACTCGAGCTTTATTAGAGCTTTGTAAGACCCGCCGTGTAGGGGTGCGATGCACGTTAATACTTTATCCAACCGCATTATGATTTACTGCAGTTTTTTCATACAATATTTTGTTTTGGATCACTACATTTAAAATTAAGGGATATACATAAACAAAATACACCACTTTGAAAAATTTAATCCGTTAGAGCTAATAAATTAATTAAAGATATTCCACTGTAAAATTAATTATATATACCGTTCACTTAAAATAAGTAGTCAAATCATTTTCTATGGTCTTCATTAACATACAAAAACATAAGACACTTAAATTTTGACAAACTATTTTTTTCCGCTAAAATACTCATCATGGAACCCGTGCTGCCATATATCTTGGAAGAGTGGATTTCAAAGAATATTCCTGCTAAGTATTGGTAGAATATTCTTTCTAAGTTGGTGTAGTGTGGTAGTTAGGAGAAGGGGGTGCCAGCTCAGGTGTCGCCCACGTCACTTACTTGACCATGGTTCAAAATTACATGATCCGTTGCCAAAAGCCCTCGTGTAGCTGAACAGTGCGACATTAATATTCACTCACTCTCACTCTCCAAAAAATACAGTACAGTAGTTATTGCGTTTTTAAGTATAAAAATAATTATATCTGCCTTTTCAACTAAAATTATAGCGTTATAATTAACTACTAATCACAAACAAATTTTGAAAATTTGTCCAAATGATGCAGTGTGAAAGAGAACGTTTATTTACTTTAAGTACCAAAACCGATGAAAGCATTTATTTTGAAAAAAAGATGAATTTCTTACTACCAAATGTGCATAATAAAATCATAAAAAACCCATTAAAATAAAGAGAGATTTATAACAACCTCTCCTTTCAAAACTTAGTTTTAATTTGAAATTAAAAAAATAGGCATTATTCTGATCACAGGAATTAATTAGAAGCGAGCCCCTTGCGTAGCCAAAACAAAAATAGTTTTTCACAATTAAAAGATAGATATATGCTGACGTGGGCTTTTTTGCAGTGCATTCCAGAATTGCTTGCAGATGGCAGAATTTTTCCCTACTTACTTGACAAATATCGTTATATTTTGGACACTTCACACAATATCTTTATAAATTATAGCCTATGCTATAAATTACAGCCTATGTGTTATTCTGATGTATAAGCTATATTACTGTAAAGTTTCATTAAAATCCATTCAGTTGTTTTTGCCTGAAAGACTCACAAAGATCCTCACAAACTTTCACATTTATAATATATATTAGATTTAAACGCTACAATATTTGTACCTTTTTTTAGTTCTTGTACTTACTTATGTAAGCGTCTGTTTTTTCTCTTCCTGTTAATCCCGTGAATCTTTGACGATTTTTAAATAAAATTTAATTTTAATTTTGTGTTTATTTATATTATTAAGTAAATAAAATTCACTTAGCTCTATATTTTGTGAATGTTTAATTAGATTCACTTATTAATTTACATGACCTTCGAAATAAGTGAATTTCCTTCTAGTTTTTAAAGCTGCATTTTTTTTTCAAATTGATTTCCACTGTCGTACAAGAAAAAAATTATTGAACTTCATTTATTTTAGAAATATTAAGAAAGTGCTCGTGGCGATATGATATTTTAAATTAGTAATAATTAAAAATTATTTTAGTAAATGTACAAGCAAATGATAAGGTACACTGACTGCAAGTATACTTTTCCACGCACATCATATCGTTATTTAAAAAAAATATCATTGTATGTAATTGTTATGACATCATACTGTTTTAAAAACAAGTATCATTCATATATATATATTTCGTATTGAAAAATATTTAATTCTATTTAAATTTTTCTTTTTACTTTGAACTAATTATTAATTAACTATTTAATTCATATAATAGATATAGATATTGTTTAAGTTGAAAATTCTCTTCCGTAATATTAACACGTCTGCTTTTCCATATAAACAGTTTCCATTCATATATATATATATATATATATATATATATATATATATATATATATATATATATATATATATATATTGTTACGAATTTAGTCTTATTCTAATTGTTTCTACTCATTTGTGTTCATTTTTACAGTTTAATTTGTCGTATCTAATGTGATTTCAACCCTGTTTACCTGTAATCTCATTTCCACTGCATTGCACGGCCCCCATGCTTTAACATTGGTTTAAATGGTAAACTCGCCAAATATTGCAGCTAGCGCCAAGTTGGCGACGGATTTGGCGACTTAATTTTTGGCGCCAAATTTGGCGATATATCGCCAAATGTGGGCGATAAGCTTGGCGACCATGACAACCCTGCTCCTAATAACCCTGTCTGGCAACCCTATCGCGGTATTGTAACACTATTGTATTGAATGTATTACTGTATTGAGCTTTTCTCGTACGTTCCGGATTTTGCTAGACCTTTCTATTTCTCGATTATTCTGGCAAGTGCAAGAGGTTTCTGACCGAAAGGTATAAAAGGGCCCGGGCCGGCTAGTCAGTTAGTCAGATCTCAGCTTTCATGCAAGTGATACCCCTCTGCTTGAGAGAGATACGATTGCATAGTGCGTGTGTTACTGCTTTTATTGAGTTATTATTTTTGTGCTGAGTGTTTACTATTGTTTTTGTTAGTGTATTGCATCTGTGTTATCAGTATTTTCATCGATTGTACGTGAATTTCTCGAACTGTTCTACAATTTGTGGAGGACTGTTTTGGCCAAGAATAAAATTGTTTTGGATTCCGCTCTTCGGCTTCAATCATTTCGAACCCCCGAAAACGCAACAATTGGTGTCAGAAGTGGGATTGAATGCCAACAACAAGAGCGATGGAGGCCCAGTTCCAGACTCTTCTAGAAAAATTGACTGAAATGAAATCGGAGTTGACCGCCAGCATGAATGCCAATATGGGCGAGTTGAATACCAAGCTTACTAACGTAAACGAGCAGATCAGCGCCAACAAGGAAGAGTTGAAAAGTGATCTGAAGGGCATTGGCGACAAATTGACGACTATGGACAAGAAATTTGAAGAAATGGAAGGAAGAATCGAGTCGGTGGAATATAAATTCGAAAACAAATTTGTGGATATAGAGAACAAATTTGAAAATAAATTCGAAGATATGGAGAGCAAACTAGAGGCGAAAATTTTCGAAAAGTAGAAGATGTTTCCATCTCGTTCAGGAGTGACCTAGAGAAATTGAAGCAGAAAATCATGACTGGTCAAGGGGATGAATTTAAGTTTCAAGCTCCTTATTCCAAGCCTTCAATCAAGCTTTCTACTTATGACGGAAAGTCCTCTTGGCAGGTGTATAAGACCCAATTCTCCATAGTGGCGGATGCAAACCAGTGGGACTCCCAGACATAGGCCTGCCAGTTAGCTGCTTCTCTTCGAGCCGACGCTGCTGACATTTTGCAAACTTTGCCGGAAACACAGCGGCTGGATTTCGACGCTCGTTAATGCTCTGGAGTTACGCTTCGGAGAGAAATGTGAAGGATTACAGCAGACTCCAGCTGAAGTCACGGCAGCAGAAAGTGTCCGAAACGCTCCAAGAACTGGCGACGGACGTCGAGAGGCTTTTCTCACTTGGCGTTTTCTGACTGTCCGACTGAAGTAAGAGAAGTCCTGGCGCTGCAACACTTCATCGACGGGGTGCGTGATCCGGAAATCCAGAAAGCTCTCCGAATGGCGGATCTCAAGGACTTAAAGGGGGCCCTAGTGTTTGCTATGAAATTCGAGGCAGCCCAGCAAGCAACACGAAAGGACAGACACCCCATACGAGCCGTCAACGAATCGGACACGTCGAACTCAAGTGTGGAGCGGTTAGAGCGACAGATGAGAAGCTTCTTGAATAGAGTTGAGTCTTTGATGTCCCAGAAAGCAGACGGGAAGAAGACCCTTAAATGCTGGACCTGCGGTCGAGAAGGGCATCTGCAGAGAAGCTGCCGGGCACGCCAAGGCGCTGAAACTAATAAGCGCCTTCCAGAAGGAGGTGTCGGAAAACCATTAATGACCATCTCGTGGGGCGGAGGTTGCCAGATTTTGGAAAGCCCCACATTCCAGTGTGTCAAATTTCGACAAAGAGTACCGGTGAGAATGGAATTTTTATAATGGGACATGTTAACGAGCTTCCCTGCAACATGATCATCGATACAGGAGCCAATGTGTCTATCATTCGGAACGATCTGGCTCAAAAATTAAAAGAGAAACTCCTCTGGACCCCGCCCCGCGTGGTGCTACAGACCGTGACGGGGAAAAGATTGATATTCACGGAAAATTAAAAGTCAAGATCCAGTTTGGAGACACTACCTACCAACATGCTGTGTATGTCGCAGATATTGCAGACCCTTTCATTCTTGGACTGGACTTTCTAAAGGAGCATGGTTTCACTCTAGACTTCAACAAGAACGAATTACGTTCCATACACGAAGAAGTCACTATATTCAAAATTGAACACAGGACAGAATCTATTCGACAGGTAACCACTAACGAGAATATTACCATTCCCCAAGGACTGAAATCATAGTACCTGGATACATCGGTAACGATGTGAGTTTCAACTCTGGCCTAATTGGATCTGCGGAAAATAAAGCGAATGGATTGCTAATAGCTTCGACGCTAGTGGACCTTTCCAGAAAAACTATCCCGGTAAGAATTTGCAACGTAACTGAAAAACCTAGAGTGTTCCAGAAAGGTGAAGTGTTGGCAACCTGCAGTCCAGTAACGTGTGTCTGCAAAAGTTCGAGCTTGCTTCTATCCAACTCGCCTCAACAGTTGACTCCCGACCTTCTAGAAAATGCTGAATTGTCCCCCGAACAGAAAAGCTCCGCAGAAAGACTGTTCCAAGAATTTGAAGACGTGTTTTCTAGAAACAGTAGCGATATTGGCCATACTACAGTGACACAACACAGAATTGATACAGCAGACCATCCGCCGATTAAACAGCACCCAAGACGCTTGCCGTTTGCTAAACAGGAAGAGGTCGGAACACTACTACGAGAGATGCAGGAAAATGACATCATAGAACCGTCTTCGAGTCCGTGGGCATCTCCAATCGTCTTGGTTCGTAAGAAAGATGGCTCCACAAGATTTTGCGTGGACTATCGAAAACTTAACGACGTCACCAAGAAGGACAGCTACCCTCTTCCAAGGATAGATGACACCCTGGATACCCTTTCCGGTCATAAATGGTTCTCGACTTTAGATTTAAAGAGCGGATACTGGCAAGTGGAGATCCATCCCGAAGATGGAGAAAAACAGCATTCACTTCCGGCCAAGGACTATGGCAGTTCAAAGTCATGCCGTTCGGGCTCTGCAATGCGCCAGCTACTTTCGAGCGCCTGATGGAGACCGTGCTAAAGGGTCTGACTTTTGAAGCTTGCCTTATTTACCTGGATGACGTCATAATAGGAGGGCGTACGTTTGAAGAACATCTTCAAAATATCCGGAAGGTGTTATCAAAATTAAGCGACGCTAACTTGAAGCTAAACCCTTCGAAATGCAAGTTCTTCCAGAAAGAAGTCAATTATCTGGGACACATCATCTCTGCAGAAGGTGTTCGTACGGACCCCGAAAAAGTGTCCGCCGTAAAGAATTGGAAACGCCCTGAAAACCTCCGTGAGCTGCGAAGCTTCCTGGGACTATGTACTTATTACCGAAAGTTTGTGAAAGGGTTCTCTTAACATCGCAAGACCCTTGCACAGGCTAACAGTAAGTAAACAAAAGTTTCAGTGGACAAAAGAATGTGAAGATTCCTTCCTCCAGCTTAAAGAAGCTTTGACGTCTTCACCGATCTTAATATATCCACAACCGGACAAGCCATTTATCTTGGACACTGATGCCAGTAATGAGAGTGTCGGAGCAGTATTATCTCAGGAAATAGATGGCCAGGAACGAGTCGTAGCTTATTGGAGTAAGTGTTTATCGAAACCGGAAAGAAATTATTGTGTCACTCGAAAAGAGCTACTGGCTATTGTGAAAGCCATCGAGCATTTCCATCACTATCTCTATGGCCAAAAATTTCTTCTACGTACCGATCATGCCTCTTTAACCTGGCTAATGAATTTTAAAAATACTGAAGGCCAGGTAGCCAGATGGATACAACGGCTCAACGAGTATTACTTTGACATCAGACATCGTAAAGGCTCCTCGCATGGAAATGCTGATGCCCTTTCAAGAAGACCATGCCCAGAAAATTGTCGTCATTGTTCCAGAGTAGAGACCAAATATGACTATGCTATACGCCAGATAACAACTTCAACAGCGACGCCACCCGATCCCTGGAGTGACGAGAAAGTTCGAGAAGACCAGATGGCGGATCCTGATATTAAACCCCTTATAGAGTTTATGGAGTCTTCCAGCAATAAACCAAGTTGGCAGGACATCTCGGCTTATAGTCCTACAACTAAGCAGTATTGGGCCCTCTGGAATTCTCTCACATCTCAGGAATGGTGTTCTATACCGAAAATTCGAATCAGAGGATGGAAAGACATTCAGGTGGCAATTAGTACTTCCTCGATCTCGTATCCCAGAGGTACTCAAAGAATTGCATGGCAGCCCAACAGGAGGTCATTTCGGCGTCATGAAAACTTTTGCACCGAGTTCGAGAGCGATTCTTCTGGGGTAAAGTGAGAGCTGACGTGGAACAGTGGTGCAAGTCCTGTGATGCCTGTTCAGCTCGGAAGGGGCCAAAGATACGTAGCCGAGGAAGCTACATCGCTACAATGTTGGAGCACCCTTCGAACGTATCGCTTTCGATATCCTGGGACCTCTGCAAAGGACTGCGTATGGTAATAAGTACCTACTTGTTGTCATTGACTACTTCACGAAATGGCCCGAAGTGTACCCCATTCCGGATCAGGAAGCCCCCACCGTAGCGGAGGCTGTAGTGCAGCACTGGATATCGAGATATGGGGTACCTCTTCAACTTCATTCCGATCAGGGAAGAAATTTCGTCTCTGCGGTATTGAAGGGGGTCTGTGAACTACTCGGAATTGACAAGACCAAGACCACACCTTTGCACCCACAGTCAGATGGCATGGTGGAGAGGTTTAATCGTACCATCCTGAATAACCTCTCACTGATGGTCTCCAAGAACCAACAAGACTGGGACCAGAAAGTTCCTCTCTTTCTGCTAGCGTACCGCAGCGCCGTTCACGAGACTACCGGATATTCACCATCCCAGATGCTTTTTTGGCCGAGATCTTCGTCTCCCTTGTGACCTGCTGTTTGGTCGCCCTCCGGATACACCTTCATCGCCTGAGGAGTACGTGCAGAATCTCCAGGCACGTTTTGAAGATGTACCCAATTTGGCTCGAGAACGGATCAACCTGAGGACGGAGAAGATGAAGACTCGGTACGACACAAAAGCCACAGGACATCAATTCAAGGAAGGTGACAAGGTGTGGTTCTACAACCCGACTCGACGCAAAGGACTTTCTCCTAAGCTACAATCGCATTGGGACGGTCCTTATACAATTTTAAAGATAATAAACGACGTCGTAATCCGGATCCGTAAGTCAACGAATTCGAAGCGTAGAGTCGTTCATTACGACAGGCTTGCTCCATATTATGGCCATAATTCTTAGTGTGTCAATTATCGTGTAATTTATTTTGACCATGGTCTTGTATAAATAAGTTAGTGTGTAAATAATCTTGTAAATAATTGTGTTTATTGTTTTGTAAGTGTTTATTTTCTACTATGCATTACGTTTTATTTTGTACTATGCATTAGGTGTTTATTTTGTACTATGTATTACATGTTTATTATTGCATATTCATTTAGTTGTTTTTAATCAATTGCTTTATTATTATGTTAACGTCTGATGAAGGGTTGTACTGCCCGGGACGTGCAGTTCTTGAGAGGGGGCAATGTTACGAATTTAGTCTTATTCTAATTGTTTCTACTCATTTGTGTTCATTTTTACAGTTTAATTTGTCGTATCTAATGTGATTTCAACCCTGTTTACCTGTAATCTCATTTCCACTGCATTGCACGGCCCCCATGCTTTAACATTGGTTTAAATGGTAAACTCGCCAAATATTGCAGCTAGCGCCAAGTTGGCGACGGATTTGGCGACTTAATTTTTGGCGCCAAATTTGGCGATATATCGCCAAATGTGGGCGATAAGCTGGCGACCATGACAACCCTGCTCCTAATAACCCTGTCTGGCAACCCTATCGCGGTATTGTAACACTATTGTATTGAATGTATTACTGTATTGAGCTTTTCTCGTACGTTCCGGATTTTGCTAGACCTTTCTATTTCTCGATTATTCTGGCAAGTGCAAGAGGTTTCTGACCGAAAGGTATAAAAGGGCCCGGGCCGGCTAGTCAGTTAGTCAGATCTCAGCTTTCATGCAAGTGATACCCCTCTGCTTGAGAGAGAGACGATTGCATAGTGCGTGTGTTACTGCTTTTATTGAGTTATTATTTTTGTGCTGAGTGTTTACTATTGTTTTTGTTAGTGTATTGCATCTGTGTTATCAGTATTTTCATCGATTGTACGTGAATTTCTCGAACTGTTCTACAATTTGTGGAGGACTGTTTTGGCCAAGAATAAAATTGTTTTGGATTCCGCTCTTCGGCTTCAATCATTTCGAACCCCCGAAAACGCAACAATATATATATACATTTCGTATTGTTAAATATTTAATTCTATTTAAATTTCCTTTCTTTATTTTGAACGAATTTTTAATGGACAATTTTAATTTATGCAATAATTATAGATATTGTTTAGGTTGAAAATTCTGTTTCATATTATTATCGCCTGGTTTGATTCCATATATATAATTCAAGTATCTCTAATTAATCTGATTACTTAATTTATTGTCGCCCAGCCAGTATGGTGGTTATGATCTTTGGCTTGTAACCGAGTGGGTTCGGGTTCGAATCCCGAGTAAGACTTGGTTGTATCTTCTTCGGGAAAGAAGTCGGTCTTTCGCCTGAAATGGATTCCCGTCTCGGAAGGAAAAGCAGCGCACCTCTTTTTGTTATATGCTGGGATCATCGTTTGTAATAAAATCTGTATTCTTCTGTGGTTGTGTTATATGTTTCTGTTCATCTATATCTCACGTCTTTCGTATGTATCCCAGTAATAAACACACGACAACAACAACTTAATTTATTTGCTGATGTATAATCGTTTGTTACTAATGTTATGTTGCTTAAGTTGGCATCTTTTGTAGTTATTCTAAATATGTTTTTTTAGTTGGAGAAAAGAATTGTAATACGAAAATGACGATGGTAGAACTCAATATATATTTAATTTTTGCATATTTTCCAGATATCATTCATCTGGAGATTTTTTCGATTATTTGAGTGAATTATAAAAATAAAAGGCGTTCGTGGAATAAACAATATAACCACTATTAATCGCAGTTAAGCTAAAAGGGATTAATTTAACTATCTCACGTTGGTAAATAGGGCCTTTTTATTATATGTAATGAGGACATATTATTTTAAATCTTTAAAGAGTTATATTAATTTTGACGTGAAACGTCTTTAAAATCGCGCCGAAACATACGGGTACCAGGTTCAAAAAGTGGACCGTAACGAAAAGGTCTATATCATCGTACCTTAATAATTACAAAACTATTAGTCCTAGAAACAAAAATGTGGTGTGAATATTTCACTTATATAGTCAGCTCGCTGTTATGACCTTGAGTCCGGGTCTGGGTCGAGCGGGGCGGCGGGGCAGGGGTACTGCGTTAACTGTGCGAAACCGGCGCTCTCGCTCGTTTCTATTCAGTGTAACTCGTGACTCCGACTTGATAGCGCGGTGATTCTTTTGCGTGTTTATCAAGATTATGGAAACCGATTGATTCATACAAAAATAAGTGTAATTTGGACAGTATTTATATTAAAAATAACCAGAAAGTTATAAAAAAATACATAAACATTTGCTATGTCGGCCTCAGCTCGTGCAAGAGCCACCCAGAAATATAAATCACGGCTATCGTTGGAAAGAGGGGGCTATGGGCCACACACAGGTACCCCAATGTCCGACGCCGAGCGAGCGAGACGGTTTCGGGAACGTCGCAAAGTCGACGCCGCAAGGAACTTTTCTGCTGCCGCCAACCTCGCGAGCACCTCTAACACTGGAATACCTGTACTTACGGACGTAACGAATGAACAGACTGCCGCCAACCTCGCGAGCACCTCTACCACTGGAATACCTGTACTTATGGACGTAACGAATGAACAAACAATCGATATATCTATTGGATCTGCCACGGAACTGAGAGATCTTAATATCAGTAGAAGTGAAGCCATGCAAAATCATTGGCGTTCAGCGGACAAACGCTTCAAAACGGTATTTGAAGCCAATCCGTTTGGTTTATCTTGCAGCGTTGTGATCGACTTTGGTTAGAAAGAGACTTAAAGAAAGTGAAACATCGCAACATTTCTTTCCTTCAAACAAAATTCCCCGATGAAAATGTGACGGAATTTCGCTTATGCAGTATCTGTAGCAAGTCGATAGATGCCAATAAAATCCCGACGCTGTCACGCTCAAACGGTTTTCGTGATTCCTCCAAAGCCGAGCGGACTGCCGCTGCTAGACCCGATCAGCATTCGATTGATTTCACCGCGGTTACCATTTATGCAGATTCGTCGATTACGCTACGAAGGTAACTATGGTATAGTCGGTCAGGTAATCAATGTACCTGTCGATGTAAACAACAAGGTGCAGCAACTACCGAGGCGGATAGACGACGATTTTGCTTTTAATGTCAACATAAAAAAGAAACTTATTCACAAATCGAATTACTTGAGTGGTTTCGTACGTAAATCGGTTATCAAGGTCTGGCTGCGTTATTTGGTAAACCAACCGCTGTACAAACACTATGACATAAAGATCGACTGGAGTGTGTTTGACAAAGATATGGATGACTATATTGGGCTCGAATTTCAGATTGAGTCTGTCGACCCCGACTTTGCCCCAGAATTTGAAATCCTGCTGGCTCGACAACATACTTTGTTATGGAATGAGGAACAATGTTTGGATATTGCTCCGGGACAGAACTCATCTCCGATCAACATAATTTATGATGTTCATGGCTAGGAACTATCTTTCCCTCAAATATACTACGGCGTGCGTCGTCAACTCGACCTCAACGTGCGGGTGACTCCGTACATGATGGCAACCAGCGAGATTCGACGTACTGATCGACGCGGTGCAACTCCGGATCATGTTCTCTACATGGCTATGAAGATGCTTCGTATCCGCGTTGTCGAAGGTATTTACAACATGTTTCGTTGTGTAAAACAGACTGAGTCAATCACACGCAAGATGCTTGAGGACCGAAACTTTATGGATGAATGTATTGATAAGAATTTTGTCTTCTTAAAGTCGATACCGAACTCCATTCAATATTGGATGACGAACAGGTGACAACCTATGGAACGACAGAAGTAGATGTTGAACCTCAACAAGAATTCGGAAGAGAGTGCGCCTTTGGCTGGAGTTTCCAAATCCAAGCATGGGCCAACTATGTAGAATAAAAGCGAAGCCCCACGTTATGTGCAAACGTGATGTGTTAGATTTAAAGTGGACACCTATTGTGACCAGAGCCGCCAACATATCGCTCGGTGGGAATATCAAGTGTAGACGTAACCAATTTCCGGTTGTGTCCGCAAGCTGCGATCACCATTCATTAGTCGCAAGGTGGCACATTCGACGAAGTCGTTTTCAACTACGATAAGTCACAACAGATACAGCTTGTGTACGTTGCGCTGAGTAAAGTAACATCGATTGACGGTCTGTATCTCACCAATGATAAAGACGATTTTAAATTTTATCACGGGCGAGGCAGCACGGCGCCAACGGTGAAAGATATTCGCGACGAGTACGATCGGATGGCCAATCATCGCCTTCCCACGTTGTCAATGCAAGCAAGAGCCTTCTGTAAGCGAGACGTCCTAGCCGAACGCAATGAAGACCAGGGTGGCTACCTACATCGACGACGGCACTTAATTTTGATCGTATCATCTGCTTTCAATGCACAAAGTTTGGTTGCCCATGCAGGAGATATTGAAAGCGATAATATATTGATGAACTCCGATTATATGGTAATTAGCGAGACTTGGATGAATTGCGCGAACACTGTGATGATCAATGGCTTCGAACTAAGAGCAAGTAATAACACCGCACTTGAACATCGTACACAATGTCCGTCTACCTCATCTGAATTGCCGGTGCGAGTTTCTGCAGCCGGAGGTTCTGCAATCTACAGAAACCTACAAAGCTCCACAAACTGTAGCGAAATCATAGTAAATGCCAACAAGTCATGCGGAAATTCAGTCTTGAGAAAACATAATGTCGGCGACATATGCTTGGTGGACGTTAAAGTCGAAGATCTTACGCTGTTTATCCTCTGTGCCGTATATATACATCCTAAGGCGTCGGCTGAAGCTGTTAAGCTATGTCTTTATCAATCACTCCTGCCATATTCAGCAAACTTAACAAAATTAATACCGAACTCTCAGCCAGACTTGGAGACTCCAATCGTTCTATGCGGCGATTTCAATTGCGATCCACAACAGAACAGCTATCTTGTTGAGTTCATGAGGAATGAATTCGGCCTTAACTACGTACAAACATCACCGACAACATTAGGCAATGCCACTATAGACTGTACATTCACCAGAAATATTAATGTTGACATTATGCCGTATGTTTCTTATTTCACATATCACAGACCTATGTTAAATAAAATCGTTGTCGAATATTAATTGTAATAATAATTTTGTTTCTATTATGTATCTGCTCTTTTTTATTAAAATACTTAAAACACCCTCAATCCTGTTTTTATTTATTTCAATCTTTTACTTTAAAAGCGATTCGCTAACATAGACGTTTCACGTGAAAACCAACGGCTGTGTGCCCCAGCACAGCCCCACCCGAATTTTTTTCTCTCATTTGTGTGTATTCAAGGGATATTATCTTTTTTATTTAACAAGAAATAGCAGAGATAAATATGAAAAAAAATGCCGCCGTAATATTTTTCTGCTTTATAAAGTGAAATAATTTTTGGAAAAATTTTAGATGATTCAAGATTTGTTTTTTCATAGTTTTCTTGATAACAGAGCATTCTAACTTAAATTTGCAATAATTTTATTAAGTAGCCATACCAAATCCTATAGTCACATTTCAGCACTTTGATGCAGTACATCATCACGGGCTAACCGAAGTAAAAAAATTTTGAAGTGTTATATTTCATCTTACTATCGTAAACACAAAATACTGTGATATGATTCTCAGCTTAACTTCGAAAAAAATTTTTAGGAGGGATTTATTGTGTGTGTTTTTTAAGACCTTTTGAATTGTTAATTACTTTCTAAGAAATTTTCTAGTTACAGAAGTTATTTTTATCTATATATGTGTGTGTGTATTCGATTTCTATTAAAACTAACTTTAATTTAAAATTTCGTCAAATTGTTTTGGAACGTTACTGAGCTATGGGAGTTATTAAATACATGGCCCAAACATTAAACGACAGAAAAATTCTTACTTTTATCCTTTTAAAGCTCTTCCCAGTAATTGATATATATAAAGTAGTGTCCAAAAGTTAAGCACAGAGTTTATTTTTTTTATAAGATGCAAAATAAAAGGTAGAATGGAATGAAATTTTCCATATAAATTTGTTATAAAAAATGAAAGCAGTTGAAGAGCGCATAAAAATAAATGGTACTTACGTATTATCGCAACCTATTGGCGACATTATGTGAAGCGAAGTACCTGGTTGCCAATTCAGCGCGACGATGCATAGGAAATCGGGGTTGCCAATTTGATGAGTTATTAATAGAGTTGGTGAGACTGTTGCGATACAATACGCAAGTACCATGTATTTACAACAATTAAATACATTATAAGTATAATAAAAGAAACTGAGATGAAAATCTTTTAGAAACTTATAGCTATTGTTGTTTTTATAATTTTTATTTTTATTTTTATCATAGAATTTACTATTTATGCGTATATATTCACATATTCATTAATAATGATGTTTTGCAATGACAAAAATACTCACATAAACAATATTAACCATTACTATGATGCATATTCATACAAGAAAGATTTATTATGAAGAAGCATAACTGTATGTTCTACTTAAATAAATTTTATAGTTGTATTTGAGACTTTAAATTATTTTAAAAAATAATGCAAGTTCCATGCAACCTGTTTATCTGGTACCTCATTCTTAATCGAGAAACCCATTTTTTTAAAAAAATAATTTTATTTTGGAGAATTTTTACAGTTTATAATTGTTTGCGCTAAAAATGCATACAAAATTACAAAAAAAAAAAAAAAAAAAAAAAATTAAAAAAGTTATGTAGATTACAGCTTAGAGTTAAAGTAAATTATAGACTAGAATGAAACTACTAAAAAAGATAAATGTTACTTTATTCTAATACGCAATGAACATTTTACACAGTTAGATAATGTTGTCTACGTTTTGTATCCTTAGGTTGTCTTCGCTTAATGGTAAAGAATAGGACCCGAATCCGGAATATTTTTTCAAATATAAAAATAATAGAACAATAATATTACATTCTGGCTTCGCTATTCTATACAGAATATTTTATTTTATCGTGTTACTCATTTTTATCCGCATTTTTTTCTGATATAAAAAGTGTTTCGCATTTTTCTGCTGTACCGTAATGCTAAATGAGCATATCCTTTTCACGTTAAAAGAAAAAAAAATTATTTATGGAATATTTTGAAATTTTTAAAACGTTTTAATATAAACAAATGTATGAATTACAGTGTTGTGAGTTTCCATGAAATTCGAGGCATTTTTCTGTATGAATATGAGCTCCGCGTTCAATTCAGGCTCATACGATTGCCGAAGACAGTCTTGAAGAATTCAAAGATAAAAGAAGAGCGAATTTTGCATTCTTAGAATTGAACAGATGTATTGAAAATAAAATGTATGAGAAAATCCAAATGAGGAATTCACATTACTATTTTTTTTTTGAAAATGCTATTTAATTGAAATATAATTACGCCTTTTTACTGCTTTTTTACCTTTTGTCTCTTACTCAGAGAAACAGAACAGAAATTACTTTCTCTTCCTAATTAACTCATGTTTGCATATTTTAATATTTATTTGCCCACAGAAAAAAAACTGTACAATGACCTATCACGGAAATCTCGAAACACTCAACTTTGTCCTATCAGAGCTACCATGTAATTTACTTCAATAATGCAAACGCGGAAGCTAGAATTGTCAGCTTCTCAAAAATATGTTTTACTTCAGATAAAGGTATATTTAAGGACTCATCGGGTGTGTCAGATTTATGACTGATTATGTTGTTATAAATAAAGTGAATTATACAAGAAATAAACTTAATTTTGTGATAAAATTTGAGGTGTGTGTTCTCTCAATAAGAACGTATTACGAATGTTTATTTGCATGTAATACATTTAGGAGAATAGGGAAATTATAATTATCAGATCATGATGCTTCTAAAATATTGTTAAAATATTTAAATTAAATTAATGAGAGATGTTATATATATAAGATTTACATACTGGAGAAGATTTTGCTCTAAACTAAAAATTTTATTTTTATGCTATTAATGCTTAACAACGCATTTGAATATTTTAATATAACAGAAAAGGATTTTTTAATATAAAACGACTCATATCAAAATTGAATTGATATGTCCGCAAGCTATCCGGCAAAAAAAATTGTCTTCTTAAAATGGAATATTTATCTGTTGTGTATATATAAAGTTATTTCTTGTATAGATGAAAGAATGATTTTGCATGTTCAGATTTTCCTTTTTTTGCAATGCTAAAATTTGAGTTGACTGTCTCTAAATATTTTCGGTACTAGTAGATTACAATTGAGTCATATAAGATAATAGTTACTCTGCATATAAGTGCTTACTCTGAGAGTTATAATAATTTTCATGAATGAACTCCCATAAAAAATGTGGACTTTATTATAACAAAATAGTTATACAATTTTTCGTTCTGCTATAATCCTTGAAATATATTTCATTATCGAAGATACCTTTTCTATACAAGATACTTTATTATTATAACTTACTACTACATCAGATTAGTTTTACTTATTCCATTTACTCTATATAATTAAAATATAATTATCCACCATAAAAGCAAAGAAAGTATCATTAATGCAGTATAAAACTATTCAGCCTTTATATGGAAGATTTTTACTTAGAAATATTTTGTGAATCGTGTTCTCAGTACGATTGGAATTTATAAAAAAAAAAAAACTATTTTTGAAAAGATAATTCGTAACTAACCAGAGTTTCATTGAACTCAAAAGGATACTAATTTACTACGATCAGCGAAGCATGTACACATGAATCATTTTGTTTTTGTTTCTATTGAAAAGTATTCCTGTTTAAAACGTTTTAAAAGCATATATTTTTTCTCTCCACATTCTTGAATATTTTATGCCTGAATATCGTATTTTAATCTTCCGTACGATGCGTGTAATTATAGTCATTCTTTTCTAAAAGTTTGCAAAAATTTAGGCGATTTTATTTTGACTCAAAATGAGTGACTCGTGCAAAGAATTTATTAGTTTTAAGAAAAGATATAAAAGGGTATTGTGGATTTAAGAAATAGTAATGTTAACTACTTGCTATCTGTGTTTTAAAAATGTGACTATACACATTTCTTTATTAAATATGTAATAGTTAGAGTACTGCATTCTATTAAAATTTTAAAATAAATAGTGAAAAATATTTACACACGTCATATACTTTTGCAGATTCTTCTAATTTTTGAACAATTAATACGGTTAATAGATTTAATATCTCGAAGATGGTGCCCTGCCCTTGAAAAGAGTCTAGGTAGATCTTAAAAGCAGTTAAAATCGTAGAAGGTATTGATGATTTAGTTTGATCAAAAATTTCTAAAAAAGATCATGTGTGGCCACGATAGCCTAGTTTTCATGGTAATGGACTCGTAGTAAACGTGCCATGAGTTCTAGCCCAAGTGCTACTGAAGACCCGCAGTGTAGAGGAGATCATGTGCACGTTAAATCTGTTGATGCTTGTAGTCCTCTCACTGGCGTGGTGTCAATGTTGGGAGGGGGGTGCCAGGTCAGGAGTTTCTTACGTCACTTAACCAAGGGTCAAAATTACGAAATCTGTCACCAATAGCCCTCATGTTGCTTTATAGCAGAGGTTCCCAAACTTTTTTGTCTCATAGACCCCTTGCCATGTTTTTCGGTATGGGGTATACCCTTCTAATTAATATCGAATTTTCGCAAACTTATCAATTTAAATGTATTTTTGACAGCTAGTACTACTACTACTACTACATTAAAAGAGTTAAATTTATAACTAATGAAGTATAGAGTTAAAAGTTTAAAAAGCATATGTTAATTAATTAAATTAAAAGTTCATTTATAAAATAACTGTTAAATAAAATAACCAAACAACACCCAATTGATTTTAATGGGAGGGAGGAATCTGGTGCTGCAATGGCAAATTTTCAACATTTAGTATCAATCTTGTCAGGTTTAACCTTAAATCTCCTCTGTTAAGTAGTGCCCAGTTTCTTTTTTTGTTTTGGAGATTTCCAACTGCGCTATAACTCCTTCTTACTAGGAAAAATAATTAAAAACTTCCTCACAATATTCCATAATTCAGGACAAATAACAGGTTGCCTTTTTAAAGCCAAAATTGCTGGCATCCGTTTCTAAACTTTAAAATCTTCATGGGTGCATATCACGATTAGTTTCTGTTGTCATGTGCCATTTTTTTTCTTCAGTATGACCATATAAATTCATTGCCTACTGCGGTATTACCATAGTCAAAACATTCTCAAACCTGATTTCAAAATCTGAATAAAAAGCAGTTAAATATTGAACGTAGGTTAAAATGTGCTGACAGATTGTCTGGGTTAATTTGAGAAAATTCCGGACCTCCAGTATTATACTTCTTTAGTTTAACTCTGGAAATAAACGTTGAAATGGTTCCTGTTTTAAAAAAAAATTATGCTGTCTCTTTGTAAAGGCAAATTAACCTCATTAAATTTAGTAAATAAATCTGCTAAATAAGTAAAACTTGGTTTCCCCCAACTTGATTAAATTTTCTTTTAAAATTAAAGTCATGATCTAGTGTAATGAGAGCCAATATCACACCCACTTACACCTCATTGACACCCAAATTATGTTTTTGCTGACGCGGCCCTCTTGCAGGTCGTCATAGACCCCTGGGGCTCTATATAGACCACTTTGGGAATCACTGCTGTATAGTGTGACGTTAATAAACACTCAGCTCAACTAAGCGATAACGCGCAAAGAAATTCTCGTTTATTTAATTTTTCTAGAGTTTTTTATTAATAACTTTTAACTATAGCGATCTTTCAAATTTCTGGAACAAAAATTTAAAAAGTTGCATGCTTAATTCAGTGAAAAATTTCATATTTTTAATTTGGCAACAAAAACTATTAAATTTATAAAGAGTCTTTCAACAAAAACAACATAATATAAACAACTTTGTCTTGAGTTAAAACAGTTTATCTCAGACTATTTTAAGTAAATACCATGTTCACCAGTATTATCGATCTCAAACTGTTCCCCCTCCTGCTCAAGTAATTCAGAGTCCTTCGAGTCTTTAGAAATATTTTTAAGTGGCATCAAATTTTTGCGATTAACTACTGAAGTATTATCCGAAACTTTTGGTTACATACACAGAAATTAATTTTCATGGCATAAAATAGAAATCATCATGACATGAAATATATGTGATATAACCAAAATAGTTTCTTTCCCTTTCCTTTTCAAAAGCTAGTTTTCCTGATGTAATAAAAATTAAATTCATAACGATCACATGATAAAAACAATCACATGTTCGTTATCGAATTCAAAACTGACACCAGACTTATATTTGTTGTTCTACTTGTAAAATTTAAATAAAGTTTCAAATTTGGTTTTTTGGTAAATTTGTTCTAATACTAAATTTCTTCAAAAAGTTTTACAAAATTAAAAAAATTACTTTTAATATAGTCAAGTAGATATATAACTCTAAATAAAGTACATTTTATTTACCTATGTGCATTTTATTTTTGTTTAAAAATATGTACTTTTTATAAAAGAATTTTCGGAAAACAAAAATCGACTTCAATGGGACTCATGAACTGATTTGCTGGAAATACGTGATCACATTTATAATGTGACTATGACATCACATATAAATTTACGAACTGTTTTGGGGTGGAATCACGTGTTTGTAGTTATCATGTGATTATGACGTCACATGTATTTAGCCTGTTATTAATGCTGGAGTTTCATTATTATTTAGAAGTAAATTGATTAATCCATTGAAAAAAATCCTAACTTAGTTCCTTTTTTTTTCTTTTCCTCATTCTTATATCAGAATTCATTATAAAAACACACGAAATCGCACGAAGTAAAACCATGCTGAAGTCTGATAAACGTTTAAGTGTCGAGGTGTAAAAAAGGTTCTTGAAATTATGTTTATTTTATTATTTTTTTTTACATATTTAGCTATTTAAATCTTTCAATTCCTACTATTAGTTCACAATCTCTCTATATCTTTTTCAAATTTTCAAGCGTTTATAAAATACATTTTAAATTCCTCAATTGAGCTGAAATGTTATAAACACGATTATTTTGGCTGACAATACGGTAATTTAACTATAATTAATAAAAATTAATTGATTAAAACTAATTGTTCAAAAATTACAGATACAGCCATGTTGGCATCATTTTTGGCGACTTGTGTCAAAAAACTTTAAAAGGTTTTTTTCTCACATTTTAAAGCGCTCATTTGAGCTGAAATGTTCTATACACGATTGTTTCGAGTGACAATACGATAAATTAATTAGAATTAATTAAAATTAATTGATTGAAACTGATTATTGAAAGAATTACAGATACAGTCACATTGAGTTCATTTTTTAAAGCGACTTGGGTCAATAATTTAAAGGATTTTTTTTTTCGCTTTTTAAAGCATTTAGTTGAACTGAAATTTTATATATACGATTGTTTTGGATGGCAATACGATACTTTAATGAAAATTAATAAAAATTAGTCATCACTTAATATTGCGATTCTGTCATTTGTATATACATATTTATATTAATTGTAATTATTTGATAAAAAGCAACTAAAATAAAAATTTTCTTTGGTGACCTAAGTAGGAATTGATTTTAATTTTTTTTATACTACTTGTTTTTGTATAAAGTTTCTTTTTTAAGATACAAAGTCATTATAAAAATAGGATTAATTTAATTCTTCCAAATCCTGGTTTTAGAAATGTTATTTGGATATTTTCATTCCTGTGTTAGCTATCGGGGGAGGTTTTAAATACCAAGAAATTATCGTACCTAGTCTTTTTAATAATTAAGAAAGTACAAGATGAATTAATTCTCTTGTAAAAACCTATTTCCATATATGTTTACTCCTAGGAGGGTAAAATTGCTTTTTGAAAAACTTTGCACAAGACATTTTTCCATTTGATCCATAATTATTTAAATAGTTGTAAATGTATTTTAGTTTAACATGTCAGATAGATATGTGAGAAAACCTAAAGCATATAATACAACACACGGGGTTACAAAGCTTTACGAAAATAAGAATAACTTAAAATTCATGATACTGTTTGTACTACAATGGCGTTTTTTACGATTTTATATGTGTAAACATCGAAAAAGCGGAAGTTAAATAACATGTTGAATTTCCGCACGATTAGAATCCCTGTATTTTATATATACCTTTACAGCAGTGTCAAGGATATCACTTTTTTATTCTGCTGTTTCTCAGTCATTTTTTAACCTTCATTAGCCAAGCGTGCCTTTGAGATTGCATGTCAAAAAAATTAAATTTTCGCACGATTTTATGGATTACGCGTCTCTGCTAATGAAGAAAGAAAAAGCAATGTTAACAACGGTCGTGTTATTCTGCTTAAGAGCGTTCATATTTCGGAAACATTTCAGGATATCGTTCAAATAACTATGCTAATATTAGTCCGTGTAATCTTGTTTTTTTAAAGTATTTGGAAAATTTAATGTGTTCCCTTGTGAAATATTTCATAAGTTGATGGATTATGGATAAATGTTGAGGAAGCACGTCAGAGATATTTGAACATCTTATTTTTCTCTTTTATACCAATGCACTGCTGTTTTCATGGCGTGAACGGGATGCATTAATAAATACAACACGAAATACATTTTCAAAATTTTACCGTGAATTTCTACAAAATCTTGCAATAGTTTCAAATATTTATGCTCTTATGAAATATTAAACAGGAAAGCAGATTTTTCACCATTGGCGTAGCTAGTCCTGAATGGATCCTGTATTAAAATTCCTTGGAGGCATTTTTCGGAGCCCCTTACAATTTTTTACTTACACATGTTGGAGCCCCTATAGCTTGGCGTATCATTGGTACGACTGATACGGTGGTAGCTACGCCCCTGCTTTTCACTCCACATTTCCTGCAACGTTTACTTTGCATCTGTTCTAATCTGGTGTATAATGAACATATTTTATAATGCTTGAATTTTTAAGAATTGAAATTTGGGAACTATATATATAACTAAATTTTTTTTCTTTTTTTTGTATTCATTTGTTGCCAGTTCTACATTACACTTCCATTTCAGAAAAATATTTTTAAAGAATATTCCCTTATATTCCCCCTTTAAATTCCTTCTTGTTATACACTGCTGGACAATTGCTAAGGACGGATAACACTATCATCCATAGCAACGACAAAATGAAAGGAAGCAAAATGTGGAAAATTAGAATAAGTGCGGGATATTAGTAAGAAGAAGTATGAGTATGCAAATTTTTTTCCACGTCTGTTCATCACGTGATAGCGTTCATAAGAGCTTTAAAGATTTTGACGCGTGTGGACAGTTGTTGTTTCAAGTCAAAGTTTCACAGGAAAGATTTAATAGACGAACTTAAAATTTTTGGCATGTCTTCCCGACATCACATAGATGATTTTATGCGTGGCCGAATTATTGGAAAGATCGAAGAAGGGCGAAAAATAACAGATATTGCCAGGGAGTTCGACATCGCTCACAGCGTTGTTTCACGGCTGTGGAAGTCATTTAAAACTACTGGAATGTGTAGTAGACGGCACGGGGGAGGTCGTGTTAAAATTACGACGCCTGCAGAAGACAGATATATCGTCCTATCAGCAAAAAGGAACAGGCGCACCACAGCTCAGCAGGTGGCAAATCAGTTTCTTGCCTCAGGGAAAGCAGATCTCCCGAAAAACTGTTGCCAGACGTTTGAGGGGGAGGGGAGGACTATACGCACGCAGACCTGTTGTGTGTGTCCCATTGACCAGACTGCACCTTACTGCCCGTTTGCAATGGTGTCGTGAGCATCACAATTGGACTGAACAGGACTGGGCATGCGTACTATTCTCAGATGAGAGTAGGTTCAGTCTGTCATCAGATTGTAGACGCTAACTGATCTGGCGCGAGAGTGGTACTGCTTATCGTCCAGAAAATATCCAGGAAAAGGACTGATATCCGACATGTAGTATCATGGTGTGGGCCGGCATCATGATCAATGGCCGCACGCGCTTACATGTGGTTGCGAATGGGACTGTGATGGGCCAACGATACATTGATGAAGTTCTACTTTCTCATGTTCGTCTTTTCCGTGGTGCTGTCGGTGATAAATTTGTTTTTATGGATGACAACGCAACATGTCATTAAATACTCGCTGTTCAGGATTGTCTAGACAGCGAGGGTATTCAACGTCTCGTATGGCCAGCGCGTTCTCCAGATCTAAACCCCATTGAAAATGTGTGGGATGCTTTGGGGAGGCAAGTTGCTGGTCGAAACTATCCTCCGACATACAAGAACACCCTCATCCGTGCACTCACAGAGGAATGGGATAAATTGCCTCAACAGCTGCTGGATAATGTTGTGCAAAGTATGGTACGACGTGTGGAATGTTGCATCACACTCCACGGTGGACATATCCCGTACTGATACCTTTCTTTAAGGTGCCTGCTGACTTTTAGATGCATTGTTCCATTTCTCCGTACGCAGATCAAATGAACATTTTTTTTTCTTTCAGATGTTTTACAGCTTTTGTACTTTCCAGAACAATAAATATTCTTTATTCTAATGTCTGAACCGTGTGGCAACTATATTTTATCCTACTAGGCCTCATGTCTCGCTTAATGTTATGCTACATAGCAATTTGTGATCCGTCCTTAGCAATTGTCCAGCAGTGTATTTCTTTTTGCTGTACATGAATTCCAAATTCGTCATTTTTCTCTTAACCTTTCCCGAGTTTCTAGGTTAATTGAAATTTTTAAAAATATTTTGTCGCCATAATCTTTTAAACTACATTCCTTTAACAAAAATAAATTATATATCTCTCACACATTTCTATAAGAATATCTCAAATCAGTATTTTTTCTTTTAATCATTGAGATAATTGTTTTTAAAATGATTCATAAGAAATTTCACTACTAATCTAATTACGCATTAAGGTTTTTCAAAAATTCCACATGAGTTTTAACTTTTTCACGTTACATACTTCTAAGCATCACTCAGTTAATATCCTTCGCACTTATTTTTGTATGTTGGCACTAATCCGAGGAATTTTTGTTTTTATGGTACGTAAAGCAATTTTTGTGACGATTTTTACCTAATAGCTGTTATCATAGCTAATCACTTTTATCTTAATCACAATATATGTATATATATATATATATTGTTACATAATTAATTTAATTTAAAGTGAACCTTGCTATCTGATTTATGAAAATACTTCAGTGAATGAAAGTAATTTTTCTCTCCAAAAGAAAATCTACTTCGTTCAACAAAACTTTTTTTCTCTTTCTACAAAATAGAGTTAATTTTCAATTTATTTCAGTTCATATTCAAATACTTTACATAAAAAAATAAATCATAATGTTCGAGCATTAAACTTAATTTTTTCAATTGTAAATTTACTTCTCTTAACCCTTTAACTGTCAAGTTATTTTGATGATTTGAGTACATAAGTTATCAAGTTTGTTAAAGTTTTGTAGCAATTGCATATTTGCTTGAGGTGGCTGCAACACAGAGTGACAGTGGTAAAGTTCCTTTATAGCGGAGCATTATTTTCTAAAAAAAAAAAACAATAATAAAAATAAATATAGATGAGAATTAGTATTATATATATATATATATATATATATATATATATATATATATATATATATATGACATGTTTTTTGAGCCAGAATCAGACTTAGTTTTTAAAAGGATTTAGGAGGGATTGAAGGAGGGATTAAAGAAGGGAGAAAGAAAAAGAACGCCAAAATGAAATCTAAGTGTTTTACCGCTTAATCCTGATGTGAGAAGTACCTCTGATTTTATGAGTGTACTTGAAAGTTAATGCTGACATATAGGGCTATTAAATCTAACGATCTGGAATTAGACATGTTTATTGGCTAGGCCATATGTTCGGAAGAAATAAATGGGTGATTAGTTTGATACTTGAAGATCAAATGAAAAATATGAGTTAAGTGCTAGATAGGGAATTTAATTTTTAATCTAGTTTAATATGTATATATATATAAAAATAGGTCAGAGTCATTCAGTTTTGTGTGGTATTATTGGAAACACTTTTCCAAGCACAGACCAACTCCGCAGACATTGCACCAGAATTGTGTTTCCTTCCTTGTCTTTTTTCTATTTGCATCTTTTTTTGAACAACAAGTTTTGCACTGTCTTGTGGGCTCACATTTCGCAGGAGTTAGAGGAATATGAGGTATAAAATGTCGTTCACTAAATGGACAAGATTATCTATTATAGGTGGTCTATCGAGATTCTTTTGTCTAGAAGCTGCATCATGATATTTATGCAAAAGCTCTTCTACGACTTGGATTCGAAATTCTGGAAATGTAATACGTTTCCCAACTACTTTTTTTATAGAGCAAAAATAAATTCCAGGGTACCTTGTCTAGTAAATATAAAAAATAATTTTTTATAATGTTTTTTCTGGCGTTTCGGATTGTTGGATGAAAGGGTATTTCCTAATCACAGCGATCTACGCCACCCATAGTTAAATTGTAGTCAGAAACCATCTTTGGTTTGAGTATATCTTCATTTTTAAATTTTATTTTTAGGTTGATCATGGAAGTATCATAAATATTGCTCATCAAACATCATCTATTCAATTGAGCCCAAGTTAACTTTTTCGGTTATAGATTCGAGTTTGACAAAGAGATGACGCCGAAATAAACTTCTCACGATATTTATTCGGATGTAACAATAAGATGTACTCAAAAAAATTACCCATAGTACTCGGGCATGACGTTTTGAAGCACCATTGCCGTACCCGAGATAATCTCGGGTATGACAGTTAAAAGGTAAAGGTAGGGTTTCAAATATATGCCATTAACGACGTGCGCATGATATTAAGGTGACCAATCATCCTCCTTTAGGGAGGACAGTCCTTCTTTTATAGGTTCTATCCTTCCTCGAAAAGAGTGTCCTCTTACTTGTCCTCCTTTCCGATATTTTAAAACTTATCTGTTAATATCTGTATTCAGAGAATGCCAGGCCGAATTGTTACGCATCGTGTGACGGTACACTATGAATTATGGAAGATACTAATGTATTTTATGCATAATAAGGCATCTATTTTTAAAAATACGATTCAAAAGACTGAAGGTGAACATACTATTAAAATTTCCAGATTTAATAAAATGATATCTGTTTTTTAAGTCTATGTTTTTAATCTATTTATGTAATTTTTATTTTTTATTCTTTAGTATACATTTATTCTTTCCCAAGGAAGAAAAAATACCGCAAAAGTTATATAGGTAATGTATATTTTTCTCCCTTCACACGCATTTAATCCTCCGAGGAATATTAATAATTTCTGAAAGAAAGGTAACGGATCCATAAAATCGAAGGATATATAAAACGGTCCTGTAACAAGTAAAATATTAAGATAATACCTTATCCGTTTCCCTCAAATAAATTATATCACCAGTCATATACTGGTAAGTAACATCACATATCACCGTTATATTCGTATAAACAATCTAAAATAACGCATGATAAATTTTGGTAAACAACACTTTAGTATTTCACAATGATAGTTGTCTCACATTGATGTCATAAATTGTGAGTTCTGGTCACAAAATAATTCGATTATTATACCTTAACTTTTGTATTTCGGGTTGTAACCTTCTGTGATTTTTCCTCATTTCCGCATATAAAGAGAACAATAAAGTAACAGCGTTTTATGATCATATAGGCAACAAAATCGAAATTGCACAGGGGAATTGAAGATTCAACTACAAGTAATCTTTCTAATAAATCCATTACTGATTAAAATATGCGTGTGTTTCAATCCATGGAAATTGCTTTGATGGTTGTTTGATTGATTTTTTTTAAGGCGCAAAGCACGTGAGACCATTATGCGCCAAGTAAAAAACTGCTTTGAATATAAAGTGTTAATGCGAAGATTTAATACATTTTTAAAAAAAATAAAAAAAAAAGCGCCTTCTCTCTCTCATATTAAGGTATCCAACTACGTTCGGAACCGTGATTTTCAAAAGCGCACAAATGGATAATTTTCATGATATTTAGTGTCACTTAGATTAGAATATATGCATAAAACTATTTTAAGTACATTTTGACAAAAAAATTTATTTAAATACAATATTTTGGCAAAAAATTAACTTAGAATATTATTTTTTCCAAATGTTCTCCTTTTGTGAAAAATGCTTCTATTAGAATAATATTTTGCCAGTATATAGCTCAGACCTCTGTTCAGAGGTTTAACAAGAATTTTTGAAATATATAACTTAGAGGCGGGTTTATTCATATTTTATGACAACAGAGGGGAGCAATTTTAAGAAAAAAACGCGAATAATTATTTCAATTGGCGGCAACTCTGAAAATAATGAGAATTCTTCAAAAATTCTAGTTGAGCCTCTGTAGAGAGGTCTGAGCTATATGCAGGCAAAATATTATTTTAATAGAACCATTTTTCACAAAAGGAGAACATTTGAAAAAAGATTATTCTAAGTTAATTTTTTGCCGAAATATTATATTTAAATAAATTTTTTTAGTCAAAATGTCCTTAAAACAATTTTATGCATGTATTCTAATCTGAGTGACACTAAATATCATGAAAATTATCCATTTATGCGCCTTTTTAAAATCACGGTTCCGAACGTAGTCGGATACCTTAAAGGGATTCATTTTCTTATTACTCCTGATACGTTAACGTAGGTTAGAGAATTACACTAATTTAGTCTAGAAATGAAGTGTAAATTCTGTGTTTTAAAAATTATAATTCCTATTTCTCTTTTAACATAAATCAATATATAATACATTTAAGAAAACAGTATTAATAATTGTATGATGGTAATTAATATATTAATTAGTATCATTCCTGTTTAGATATTTAAAAAGAAATACACTTTTTTTCTTAAAAATTTTCTCTAATGATGTTAGTTTCATAAACAAATTCTTAAATTAATAAAATATTGCACTGAATTTCTATTTTTTTCTAAACAATATTTAAAAACAATTATAAGAATCAATTGAATCAGTTTTCAAGCAATGTATAGATAATTTAATATCCATCACATTTAATTAAAAAAAAGACTAATTAAATCTTTTCTTTACGGCCATTGAAATGTAATGCAATATTTTATATACGATTTCTGAAGCGATGTTTTCAATTCTAAACATCAAAAAAAATCAGTGATATGAAATTGATTGGCTACTACCAACAAACATTTATGATTTGAATAATATTAGCTTATAAAAAAATCTATAGATAATTTACGATCGCCTTCGGGATTTTTTACATAAGAAATGATTCTTCTTGCGAGTAATTCGGCATACACGTACCGTTTGATACAATATTTTCATTTTTGATTACTTATATTCAAATTTTTTATATCTAACCCAAAAACTACTTTCGTCATCCAAAAAATTAATAATAGACGGCATTGTAGATTAGATCTATAAAATTAAAATTTAAAATTAATTTTCATGATGTAGTTTTGATTATAATCAATGAGAGCTCCGGTTTTGTTAATTCTTCTCTCTCTATAAGTTTTACTTGTTAGTTTGGTTTCGGAGTGCTTGAAAGAGACATAACTAATAAAAAGATTTAAAAACAAAGTAAAATTCACCTAAGAAAATGATCATTATCAGCAAACAAAAACTGAAGCACATCTATCTTGAGCTGTGATTTTCTCTCAGACTTTCTCCCAAATAGTAATTGTAACTTTTTAACTGAAAAAACGTCTGACGCCATAATAATTTTCCTATCCTTATCTTGTAATCACATCCTCTAAAATATCAACCACATTTTTTTTACACACAAAACTAATTTCACAAACCACTACTCCTGCATGATTAAGTAATCATTAGGAAATCTCGCACAAAAATTCCAAAAGTTGGAGGGTGGTCGAGGGGTGGCAAAATCATGTTTTCGAACGATGGAAAGATAATGTTCTAACGCGTGATGTAAGTGCCCTTCTCCGTGACTAACGGGAGATGCATAATTGCTGGTCGAAGTTCCATCCTTCTCTGATTTCTGTCTCCTCCTCCACAGATCCGCTTTGCGATGAAAAGCGGCGAAAAGGTCGCCAAACCAGCAACCCCGAGCAACCGTGGCGGGACGAGCGAAAAGCGGCCTCAACTCTCAGTCACAGACCGTTGCCATGGCAATGACGATCAACAATCCGAAGAGTGCTTGTGTTGTATCTCCTCGACTGACATGCCTCGGATAACGTTGCTGCCGGATCAGTTATACGAGGAGAATGCCGTCCAAGATTCCGAAGAGTCTGACGATGGGGTGGACAATTTCCGGGAGCAGTACGCCCGGGAAGTGCGTAAGATCCGGGACAATATTCGAGCGATCCGGAGGATCAAAGCGAGGAGCTCCCGATCCTCCGCATCGTCTTCCCTGCCGCGGAATGCACGCGCTTCTGCTCCGGCACCGCTCAGGAATCGTTCCGTCAGCTGCTGGCAGCTGGAGCAACAGCGCCACCACCGGGAAAACGGTGAGTTATTCATTTTTTTGTTAATTGTTAATTTTAAGTGTTTTGTTTAACCTCAATGACCGATGTACCGAACGTCATGGTCGGTCTGATTTTTTTTTAACTGCAAAGTTTTGCTTCTTTGAAATATTCTTTTTTGTGCCTTTTAGGAAGTGGCTAAAAATATATCGTATAAAACTATGAATAAAAGATAACGATTTTCAGAAATAATTAATAAACACGTATTTAACTTTTCGAAAAAATTATTTTCAAAGATTTTACTTAGCTGTGTTGTTAAACTTTTTTAAAAATATGAGTATAAATAGGAATTTGAATGTAATTTTCTGTTAATATAAAGAACTAAATTTTTGTAAGTATGAAAAATAATTTTGCTGTAAAAATATCTCATTGCAATAACAATTACTATAATGACTATAAATAGATTTTAAAAAAAATTATGCAAGTCAAGTTTCAGGTTTAGCTTGTTTATTCCAATATGGATAACATGTTAAAGGTTTTAGATTACTTTTTTTCCTTTTATTAACTCACGTTCAACGTGTAATTTTAACCCATACCGGCGATCCGATAAGATTCGAGCAATAATTCTCTTTTTTTATATTTTGTTATAGAAAGAGAAACTACCTTTTCGTGAAGTGAATTTTTCGTCTTGTTCATAATTTTTAGACTAAAAGATCTAAAACTAACTCACCCAAGTTAATTAAAATAAAAATCTGTTTCTGAGTCAGATTGTAAAAACTTGTTTTCCAATACGATGAATGGTGAAATATTTAAAGTATATTTAAAGGTTTTAATCCCCATTACTTCTACTTTCTTCTTAGTTTTCATCGAGAGTATTTGGCCACTTATTTACGAATTTTCTTTGTCTGAAAATATATATCAACATGCAAATTATTTAGAATGGCTTTATTTTTCTACAGGGAAACGGTACAGAAAACCAGAAGATCCAATTATATAAGTTTAAATTTTTTTTAAATGCCGTTTTCATTTGTGAAGGAACTTGAAAGATACAATATACGAGTAAAGTAAAAAGTTAACCATACTGTTATTTTTCATTCTACTGCAACATATTTCCATTTGATTTCCTTTTGGTAAAATCTTTTGAATGTTATATCATTAAATGCAATTCAATACGAAAAGTAGATTTTTAAGTTCAAATTTGTGAAGGAATTCATCGCAATAAGGAGAATAATAACTTAACCGAATTTACGAATTAGTTTTAGATAAAGAATTAAATTCTTTAGATAAAGAATTAGAATATTTTTTTCTGACGAAATTAATTCCTTAAAATTTAACATAGTTTATAATTTCTTAACCGTTAAAAGTTTATCCCTGAAAATGCTGCTTCGCTTTAATTTGTTCAAAGTCCTAGAAATATGCATGGGATCACTTCAAAAGTTGTTGGAAATTCTATTCTATTTTTAATTCAAAATTCATGTAACATTTTTTTATAGCTTGGCAAATTATCTTAAAACATTTTATTAGTAAGAGAAACGTTTCCATTAAAAAGAATTTTTACTGTAAAAAGTATAAGGGAAATAGTTTTGTAAATCTCTCTAGAAATAAAAAGTTATTCTAAAAGTTTAATCAATCAAAAGTCTTTACACATTTCCTTATCAAAAGCATCTATATACACGAAACATTTTTCCCTTATAATTTTTACTGTAAAAAGTATAAGGGAAATATTTTTGTAAATCTCTCTAGAAATAAAAAGTTATTCTAAAAGTTTAATTAATCAAAAGTCTTTACACATTTCCTTATCAAAAGCATCTATATATACGAAACATTTTTAATAACTATAAATTTGTTGTTGTTACTTATACCACCTGATCGAGAATAACATCAGATCAAAATCCACGAAATTCATCGCAGCGAAAGGCTAGATTTTTACGCCTGTCGTTATCCCTAGCTTTCAGCACCATGCTGGTGACAGCACGATTTTGCTCGATTCCACTCCAATTTTGAGGGAGAACACCTTGTCAGGGGCCTCTCACCTCTCTTCTCCTTTCACCAACCTCACGAGAGGATTTGCAGCTCGACAGCTGAGTAACCACACGCCGCGAAGGCACTATACGTTTACAAACATCCATGCCTTCTCCAGGATTCGAACCCAGGCCCTAAGGCACAGCAGTCAGCGTCACTAACCACTATACCAGATGGGTGGCTATAAATTTAAATGTCATGAATGAGCGGAATAATGAATACTGAAATTTTTATTTCTCTTGTCCACTCTGTTTTTACATGTATTCTCATTTTAGTAAAAAAAATATATTTAGCTTTTTTTCCTGAAATAAATTGTAAAATATTATCTTTAAAAAATTGTTAAAATTTCTGTGAGTTTCAAATTAAATTATTATTATGATTTCACTTGGGATTATGATTCTCCCTTCAGAAGTATTGTTCTAAATGGGAAAACTTCACTCTTCATTTTTTTTAATTTATTAAATTATAACAAGATAACTTTTCAATGAAAGTAAATTTTTAAAAGATGGAAGATTTTGATATTGTAAGTTAAACCAAATTCTTTAATTTCTTTTCAATACTAGCTAATAGTTTGTATTTTAAGAAAACGAAATTTTAAGAGTTGTGTGTGATTTATAGGCTGAGTGTGTAATTATAAGAAGTATAAATTTGATTTATTGGCTTCAGATTAATATCTTTTTAAGTTGGAAAAATTAAAATCTGACAAAAAATAAATAAATAATCTAGCGTTCTAATTTCAAGGTAAAAATAAGAGTCTTCAAATTAATTTATTTATATTCTAAGTTTTGCTCCAAACCATCTTTTTTAAATAGCCCGTATATATTTACTATAACATTATGATTACGACGATTTATTAATTGGTTCTAACTTTATACTAATGTTGCTTTAAATTTGTGAAAAACAATTCGTATTTAGAATCTTGATCATATAAGGATAGCACCTAAAACTGCTACTTCACTCTCCTAATTTTCATATCACACTACATGAGAATTTAAAGGATCATTTCGATTTGTTTTCCCACTAACCCTATTATTCTTCACTATTATTTTCGATGAGATAAGACTTAAATTAATGATTTGACTCGTATATCATTAGCCACGTAGTCCGTGATCTTAATCATTGATTATTGTATCAGGAACAAAAAAAGTAAGATAACTCGTAAAAAAGTAACAAAAGTTCTCACTCTTCTTTAATACCTTATGATAACATCAACCTATATTTTATATATATTATGTATGCTCTCTATTTTATTCGAAAGCTCTCTTTCTTGGATGTAGTTTATATATGGAGCTGGTTAAAATTTTTATATAACGGTAGATGTCATTTGATTAAATTTTTCAAAATCTCGATGATAAAATGGATATGAAAATTATTACTGAGAGAGAGAATATTTAGTAGTTTTACTCGGATATGAATGATTTTGAAACAAATTTAACACATCTTTACTGAAGTGTGTGGGTGAATACTATATTTCTTATTTGAACACGATTTATTCTTTTATAAAAATAGACGTTTTCCACGTTACAACTAACTCAGTAATTAATTAAATAAATAAGTTTTTTGATTGTATATAGCATTGCTCGTCGTCAATTAATGAATTAATGATTAAAACATTATTCAATTTTTTCATACTTAGTTTACCTCTTTTGATTTGCATCTTCAATATTACACATTTTATATATATATACCCCCCCTTCCTTTCTAAATAACCATCTTTCTAAATATTTCATGTTAATGCCCGAGTTTATACTTACCCGTAAGAATGCCTATATTAATTGGCACGTGCATGGTTTATCAATGGTCATTGAAAGCGATAAGTTTCTCTTGTCGTGATATTGCTGCAAAAGAAAAGAAAAAGACATTGTTACGTCACAGGAAATGTGAAAATGCTGTGAATATAAATTTGCCTTTGTTAGTCGATTTGTAAACGTATACAAAAAGGAACGAAATTCCTAACTTTTTTCACTTACCAAATCACTTTATCAGAATTTTTACTTGCATTTTATATATATACAGAATTTTTATTTCGTTCTTTTTAAAATGTGTTAAAAAAACAAATTAACACAAAAAAAATAAATATTTCTTACCAAGCATAATATGTATTCATGCAAAATTTTCCAGAACGCGAAACGTAGGAGAAAAAATTATAAGAATTGTAATGGATGTTGTATTTTAACCAATGTTGAATCCCTTCGTGGACCTTGGGAAGATAAGTTCCCGTCTACATGATCATACAAAATACACTTGTGAGAAGCGCAAAACCCATTATAATATATTGTCATTGCTATTATAACGATGGGGAGACTAATTCCCGCTTCAGTTCTGTGCTATTGCACATAATCCAGCGATTATGACATCTGTAAACCGGACAAAAAAAAGATAGCACTAAAGAAGAAGTACCTTGTACAAAAGCTGTTGCTGTATATAACGATGTCATGGGAAGGGTTGATCGCTTCGATCAAAGAAAAGAAAGAGACTAAATTGAAAGAAGATCTGTAAAATGGTGGCATCATATCTTTTATTTTCTTATCGACCTAGCCATCATAAATAGTTTCATACTGTGGAAAATGAACAAAAGAAACAGAAGTTTAAACCAGCTTACATTCCGTATAGCATTAACCCGTCAGCTGATAAACGATATTCCTCAAGAAAATAGAAAGGACGTCCTGCTAGTTTCCAAGCAAAGAAGTGTGTTGCACCTTTGGATGATCTGTACCAGTGTGGGAAATCATATGCCAAAGATAGTTTCCAACTATCGACGATGTAGGAAATGTTGCAGAAAGAGACATGAAAAGATGACCCGCTGTATGTGTGCAGAGTTGTGATGTCCTCTTGTGCATTGCAACGGGTTTTTCATCTTTTCATGGCAAATAATCCCTATTAAGTTTAATTTTCTTTATGACGATGAATGGTTCCTTGTGTGGGAAGTATGATTTCCACCAATAAAATTTAAAGGTAAACATAAAATTAGGCAAAATAAAATATATTTCCTTAACTGCTATTGTTAAGTTGTTAAAAAGAAACAAAAAACTGTTGGAAATTCAAAAGAGAAATAAATGACCCACAAAAGGGTTAAAACACTTGGTGTTCTAAAAAATTTCTGACGACAGGAACTTTTCAAAATATTTGTCGGTGTTAACGGATTTTTTTAAATACATCTTAGATGCGAATACTTAAAAATCTCTTTAATTTATCATTTGATTAAGTAACCGCAGCCTCTATGATACCTTATTTTGATTACTTCGTGAAATTAATTTACTGGAAATACCAGCATTATTCAAGTCAGACGGCTGAAGGCATTTAAAATGCTCTCAAAACACACAATATTCCTTTCACAGAATTGCATAGTAAATATTCTGTTAAGTTTTACAGCTTTAGTGCACTGTTGTTTCCACAAAATGAAAAAAAAATCAAAGGCAGAATTTTGTATAATTATTAGTAATTATTACGAAACATCAGAGATACGCACGTTCAATGTAATCTTATTTAGATTCGGAATCAAATCTCGTGGTGAAATAGCTAATATACATATACTACACTATAGAGTTATACATATACTATGGAGTTATTTAAACTTGTATGTACTCTCTCTCTCTCTATCTATATATATATATACATATACATATATATATATATACATAAACATATATATATTTATATATATATACATACATATTTATATATATATACATTTACATATACATATATATTTATATATATATACATACATATTTATATATATATACATTTACATATATATATATTTATATATATATACATAAATATTTATATATATATATATATATATATATATATATATATATACATATTTATATATATTTATATATATATATATATACATTTACATATACATATATATTTATATATATATATACATACATATTTATATATATATACATATATTAATATATATTTATATATATATATATACATTTACATATACATATATATTTATATATTGGTTATATACTATACATATTTATATATATATATATACATATACATATATATATATTTATATATATACATATATATATATATTTACATATATACATATACGTATATATATATATTTATATATATATACATACATACATATTTATATATACATATATATATATATATATATATATATATATATATATATATATATATATATATATATATATATTGGTGTGCAAAAATTAAGGACGAAGTCGAAAAATTAGCATATCAGCTGAACGAAGAGGCAGAGCGGACAGAAAGACCAATCAGGAGATTAAGTAAGGTGATGTACGGTGTCTGAGTAGTATAAAGCATCTTGTCGGTGTAAGATCAGTATTTCTGGCAAAGAGATTGCACGCCGTATAGCAGTTAAAATCACACCGAGTTGCTGCCTCAGCGAGAAATGGCGAATAATCAATCTGTTAGACGACATCTGGAATGCTTTTACCCGAGGTCGAATCACTGGGAAGTTGGAGGAAGGCCGCAGTGTGACAAGTGTGGGTTGCAGAGTTCGAATTGCTCACAACATCGTTTCACGACTTTGGAGACAATTTCAAACTACAGGAACAGCTATCCGGGGGTTCAGTAGTGGTCGTCCACGAGGAACCACACCCGCAGATGACCGGTACATTGTCTTACAGGCCAGAAGAAACAGGCGGCAGACAGCGGGAGAAATCGCTAGACACACGACACAGGCGACTGGACGACCGATATCGCGTTTTACCGTGGCCAGAAGAATGCACGGTGGTGGTCTGTTTGCACGACGCCCCGTACGGTGTGTACCTTTAACACCTGCCCATCGGAGAAGGCGTACTGTGGTGCCGGGAACACCGGAATTGAGACAATGAATGAGGACGAGTACTCTTTACAGATGAGAGCAGATTCAGTTTGAGTAGCGATTCTCATCGCATACTCATCTGAAGAGAGCGGGGAAGTCGCAATCATCCCTCGAACATCATTGAAAGGGAGAGGTATGGAGGTCGCGGTGTTCTCGTTTGGGGAGGCATCATGCTTGGTAGTCGTACAGACCTTCACATCTTCGACGCAGGTTCAGTCAACGGGACCCGTTATTGTAACGAGATTCTTCTTCCATATGTGCGTCTTTTTAGAGGCGCTATAGGTCTGCAGTTCCTTTTCATGGACGACAATGCACCATGTCATCGCACAGTAGCTGCCGAACAGCTCTTAGAGAGTGAGGATATTGAACGTAGGGATTACCGGCATGATCTCCGGATCTCAATCCCATCGAGCATGTATGGGATTTTCTAGGCAGACGCTTAAGTAGCTCGTACCTTACCACCGGTAACGATTCGGGAGCTTCGATTGGCGCTGCAAGACGAATGGGGAGCAATGCCTCAACAACTCATTGACACCCTCATTCACGCTGTGAAACCTGCCTAGCAGTCAGGGGAGATCATATCCCCTACTAAAGACCGGATGTTTCTTACTGGACACCCATCACAGGGATGTTTCGGCCTTCAGTCGCATTGCGCTCCATGCTACTTTTTCAATCAAGCTTCTTTTTATCCCTCTGATTTCTCTTTTAGTAAGTGTTGCTTACATATTACACATGTCCTTACGTATTGGGGATCTTACGGTATTAAATGTGTTGATTTGGAAAGCTTTTGTACAAAGTTGTATTGAAAAAACCGCGTCGTCCTTAATTTTTGCACACCAGTGTATATATATATATATATATATATATATATATATATATATATATATATATATATATATATATATATATATATATATATACACTTTTCGAATTAATTGGAACAAACATATTTTTCTTCCCTGAGTTAGTATGTGATTACCAGTTATGCCCCCAACCATCACAAATTGGTTATTTCTAAAATAATCGCTCTTAGCGCACACACTTCTATGAGTATGAGAGATATAGCTACGGTAGAGTTAGTGTGGGTAAATGTGTTTCAAGTATTTCAAGTTTCAAGAAGTTTAAGAACATTTCAAGATTGTTGATGATTGTCTCCAAAAAAGAAAAGGAAGATGTAGGCTAAAACGGAAAAATTACTCCAAGAACTGATAAACTTATAATAAGAAATAGCAAAATAAATCAAAGTAAGAGAAGCACATACCTTCAAATGGATTTATTGGATTCTGGTGTTGAAGTGAGTACCTCAACTGTACCGTAAATGGTACTGGAAGTTAGCCATAAGGCATCAAGACCAAGGAAAATGCAATTTCTAACTCCGAAAACAATGAAAAAACGTTTAGCATGGGCCAAAAATACCGATCCTGAACTGTTAACGATTAGAAAAAGGTGATTTTCAACAATGAAACACATTTATTTGTGCAGGGATATAAATTAAGCGTAGTTAGACGAAGTGAAGTTGAAACTCTGCTGCCAAATCATATCCAACTGATTGCAAAACACCCTTATAAACAGATGTTTTGGGGATTTTTTATAACAAATGGCACTGGAAACTTATTACCTTTTAAAGCCACTATGAATTATGTCAAATAAATAGAAATATTACACAGCAGAATTGTTCCATCGATGGAAACATTTGATGGAACATTTCAATATGATTTGACTTCTTGTCACTTGGTCCAGACTTTTATGCTATAAAATTAAATAAAAGTGCTTAATTGGCCTGGCAATTAACCAGACCTAATTCTTATTGAGAATTTATTACATATTCTCAAGAATTGATCAGCTAAGACGAGTTGCAAGACAACAGAACAAATGATAAAAAGGTCTAACTAGTGTGTTTCTAAGATGATGAAATCAAGAACACACACATATGCTTTGCACTAGTGGAGTCAATACCAAAACATTTAGAGGTAATTTCTATCACAGAAACACATACTTCGTATTAATATAGAGATTTTTCTGTCTTTTTAAAGTATGTAATGATTAAAAAAGCTAGGTTTTGAAAAAAAAATCGTTTTTTTTTACTATTTGTCCCAATTAGTTCGAACAGTATAGTATATATTATATTTACTATAGATTCAATAAATGTAAGAAAACTACGAATTAATTTATATTACATAGTTATGCTTCCATGAGTATACACTTAACTCCTTCACATACATCCAAATGTCTGTGGTAGCCTAGTGGCTATGGTTCTGAACTCGTAGTTGGCGTGTCACGAGCTCAAGCCCTGGTGCCACACTAAAGACCCACATATAGAAGTGCTGATGAACGTTAAATCTGTCGGGGCTGAAAGTCCCTCCGCTGGCGGGGTGTGGTAGTTTGGAAAGGGGTAACCAGCTGACATGTCATCCTTGTCACTTTAAGTTTGTTCTTGTCACCTTGTCACATTTACAGAACCGTCGCCAATAGTTCTAGTGTTGTTTTATAGCGCGACGTTAAGAAACACTTATTGAGTGAGTACTTATTCATTATGTAAAAAATTTTAATGTTATTTATTAGATTAATTTTAGAAATTGATTGACATCTGTGTATGATATCATTTGAATAAATATTTTCTTTTTATTATATTAGGTAGGGTTTCTGATTTCCCGGGGTTTTCCATTCCAGGGAATGTAATTGTCGTTCCCGGGATTCCTGGGAATACATCAAAATTTTTTAAAAATTTAAAAACAAGTTACTTTTAAGTAAAATCAATAATAATTATATAAAATAAGGATACATATAACTTTTAAAATTAATACTTATTTATATAATGAGCTAAAAATACACAAAATATATAATAAATTGATTATTCGTTTTAAAATAGGATTTCAGAAAGCATAACCAATTTTTTAAGACTCAGTCTAGTTCTGAGCTTTGTGACGAACAATCCGGCAGCAGAAAATGCTCTCTCGGCTTCAATGACGTTGGAGGAATTGTTTTTAAAGCCTCGCATAATTTTATGATGTTTGGTGATGGATTTTCAGTCGAGTCGAATAACTGCATCTCTTGTTTCATGATTTTGTTGTGTGAAACTAATACTTTTTTGGTTAAACAATACAAAACTTTTATTTTAGAGTAAATTTTTTGTCTAATTTTTCGTCCGACGTCAGAGGTTTTTCTTTCAAAATCTCCATGCTCTCTTTTTAAGAGTGTGAAGAGTTGGATATTGATTCCTCTTCGCATAAAAGCTTTGTCCCTATCTCTCTCTCTCATTTGGCCTCGTCTAACCAAACAATGTTTACTAGGCAATCGTAAAATTTCGACAGTAACTGCAGCTGCTTTGTATTTTTTCCTAAAATTCAAATATTGCATTAATCCTATTAAGTTGACGTTGCGTCTATCATTAATTCTTTGGATTAAAATGTTTCATATTTTTCACAAATTCTGAATTTAGGTCGTTCAATTCCCCAATAACGAAAGAAAATATACCTTCTGCAGTTAGGAAAGTTGCATTTCAACTGCATAATTTTTCTAAGCCAATTTTTACTGGCTTTAAGCCTGCTACAATTGTAGTCACAGTTTCAAACTCTACCTTAGCCATCATTTATTCTTCTTTAATGTCAATTAATGCTTTTAAAATTGCTCACTTTATTTTTAAAATTCTTTCAAGTATTGTCAACAAACTATTCCAGCGTGTTTTGGTATCAAAACAAACCATCTTTTCTCTCAGCCAAACTCTTCTTTAACATATTTTTGTAAATTTTGCGATTCCCGGGAATTCAAAAAGAAATCTTATGATTTCCCGGGAACCAGGATCTCGGGTTCCCAGGAAAGAAACCATACTGTTAGGGGAATTTTGCATACTTGTGTTTTGAATATAGTTAATTGCAGATAGTAGAAAAAGCACAATATATATAAAATATCTATTAAAAAAATAAATACATTTAACTCATGTTTCTGTAAAAGGGTTAAATCTCGTTCACAAAATACAAGTATGAATAATATGAAATTTATCAACTATTTTTATGAGTTTTGAAATTTATACTTACGTTTGAAATTTTATATAAACTCATTTTTAAATTTAAAAACCATGCATCATTTTAAAGTGTAAGTTTTTAACATGCTTCTAAACATAGCTTCAAATGCATGAAAACAGGAAAAAGCTTAATATAATAATAAGAACAATAATAATAAAAGAAAAAAACGTTTCCAAAAAATGAATTTTTTTTCTGTAAGGAATTATACTCATTATTATCTTTTCTTGGAAAATTTTTTTGAGAGAATTATTATGCGTAAAAACATCACAAGATTTTTAGTTTATTGTTTCATGCATTTTTTTCTTGCATAATTTATCAATTCTTAATATGATAGCGAATTTCTTTACAAATTTTTTTAAAGAAAAAATTAAATTGATGATATGTGGGAACCAGGATCGCCGAGAAAAATATATTGCATTTAAAACGAAATATGTATTATGGTGAGCTCTTTTATACGTGGAATTTTGGACTTTTCTATATAGACAGAAATTAATTTTAAATACCTTGGAAAGGAGACACGTACTAAAGAGCTACTGGAATATCCTGCAAAATATATGAACGTAATAAAATCGTAAAACAGTTTGAGAAGTATTATTGTATTTATTCGTCATGGGGCAAACAATATAATTTGTCAAGTTGGAATCTTTCTTTAAGATTTGTACGAGGAAGAAATTGTTCATAAGTTCATATAAACTTTGATCTTATAGGTCAATTAATTGTCCAATTTTTTCTGAGCCATCTGTTTCAAGTGACACAGCTTCAGTTAAATGGTTTTTAACCTTTGACTTTACCAAGTTCTTTTGATACAAAGCAAAGAAATAAATTATTTTGTTTTTATTTTCAATCACCAAAACACCATTGAAATATTTTTTTCAAAAGTTTTTTTTAAGCTAACCTTTTTTGTTCAATTATTCCGAGTAATGATTTCCTTCTCAAATTCATGTATCCTCAAAAATTTAAACTTTGATAAATTGGAATTTAAATCATTTTTAGGGTGTTTTTAAATTTTTTTCTTAAATGTGTGATTTAGTTTAAAATTTTACTTAATGAGTTAAGTTCTAGAGATCTCACAAAAACATTAGGAATACTCAAATATTTTTTTAGCAGATATTTTTTGATCAAGTTGTTAAATGCTGAAAAAGCTCCGAAAGAACCAAGGAATTTATGAGATCTTAGTTCGAAAAATAACTTCAATTGCTGTTACAAATTTATAAATCCCTTCTCTAAGGCGAAATGTGTCTAAGTTTTTATGAAGCAATGTGCAGTATTTGAAAATTTTAAGTTGATAATACAATATAAGTGTGTTATATATTAGGGAATTCACCTGGAAAATGAATCTTGCACATGTGTTCCTAAAAGCAACTGTTACCTTGAAAATACCAATAAATACACCAACATTTTTCATTGAGAAAATATTAAGTTAAAGAGCAACAAGTACGCTACTTATCATTAATTTAATTTCTCTTATACTCTCTCTGTCTTTATTTTTTGTTGTTGAAAGATAACGTGAATATCTAAATTAGTTCTTTCCCGGTATAAAGTGTAGAAACTAGCCCTAGTTTCATTTACAATATTATTCATCTTGAAATATATTAACGCAACCTTTTTTATCTAGTTAAAAAAAGTGTACTATCTCACAGCTTAAAAAATTGCTTAATTATTTTAAAATTATCGTTTGCAATCAAACATCTACTAAAAAATAATCCCTGATGGTCGAAAGACAAAATATCAGGTAATACAAATGCGCACACACTATTGCTCGTTTACATAAAATAAATATCTCTATCGTGTTTTCTTAGAATGTTTGTGGGTTTCGAGGGATCTGGTTTTCATAGGCATTAGTGCTGTATTTATTGATGAACACGTAATGCTATCAAGATACTCCTCCCTCCTTCTTTTAAGAAAATTTCTTTTGGTTGAGAAAGATTATTTTTCACAGCTGTTATTCTATCGCAATATTTAGACTAATAACTGATATCGCTATAAAATGTGAATTATTAAAAGATAAAATATAATCGAAAATCCAAACATTGTAATTAAAATTGGTAACATTTTTCCAGGTTTTAACTAAAAATACATTTTTAAATACATATAATTAAAATCGGGGAAAGGAAAACAATTTGTTTGATTTTCCAAAACATTTTGTGCTGTATCACTTTCTGATAAATTCAATCCGAACATTTTCAAATAATAATTATTTTATTTCGCTTTCCTTGGAAACTAGAAATATTGTCTCATTACTCTTCTTTAATAAAGTGCCGTGTGTTTCATTCGAAATTAATCGTTGTACGTCTGAAGTCAACTCTCAAAAACCATCACGTTTCTCAGATTTGTTCCACTAATTTCCTCGGATTCTTTCACACAAATTACATAATAAGACATCTCACGACAGTCTCGAAAGTCTCCAACATGGCTGACAAAAGTGAAAAAATATCCCAACTAGAATGACACGACCAACTAGAACTATTTTATCATCTAACCGTTCATATTTTCGTTGCTTATCTTAATGCGAATTTTATAGCGGGATTTTTTCTTTTCCAAACTATGGAAAAGCAGTGCATACTTTTTATTGTATGTTTTCCACGTATGAGTGTTAGTGACACACACACCTACGTTTTGGGAGATATTAAAAATGTGCACAGATAACGGGTAAAATATGAAATTCTTGTCACGGAAGTCGACAGTCGTTCACTGCACCGAATGGCTCGATTTTACCTGAAATCAGCCCGCGTTATTGTGTTAATATATTTTAGTTTTAGCCCAGTAAAACTGTACGTAAAGTCAATGTTACTGTTGCCGCAAGGCTTATGTGTATTATTTCATAACCTTACTTATAGATAAGAAGGATAAGTTAAGGTTATTCTAGCAATTCTTACTCTTTATTACACTTGATGGGATCTAGGAATGGAGCGTGATGTACAAGATAGCTGTTCTGGTTTTCTTTTGTAGAAATAAAAGGTTTTCCGCGATGGAGTTACAAGCGATGAAGTTGTTACAGTGGATATTTTTTTTTTGGGGGGAGGAAGAATCGTTGTAGATGATGCTAACTTTTTATAAAAGAGAAACAATAACTATTTTAGAAAATTCTATTAAAACAAACAATTTCTTTTCTTTCTTATCTATTTTTAGACTTGTTAAATATGGATTGTATTTAAACTGTTTATGATCTGAAATGGAAGAAAATGTAAGACGATAATATATCGTTTGTTTATTTAAATTTTATTATTTTCTCTAATGTGCAATCGCTTACATAGTTACAGCTCTAGTTCTCTATCTCTGAACATATTGTAATTCATTAATTCTTTTGATTCGTTTTTGATTTAAATAACATTTAATAAGTATCTCCATAGCGGTTGTTCTAGAACATTGACAAGAATAAAATTTTTTAGACTGGACTAGACTTGACTAGAATTTTTTTTTATTAAAATACTTTTTTCTTTCGATAATATTAAATTAAAATGAAAACCGTATTTAGAAAGAGTGAGAAAGGGAAAGATGTTTTACAAAATAACTTGCGGTTTATTTCTTTAACATCGGCTTGTTACATATCATAGTTTACGCGAGGAGTTTTATATAATAAACTTCAATTAAATGCATCAATGTTGTTTGTTATTCTGCAAAATTTCATTGGATGGAATAATATATGTCATTGTACTATAATAGTTCTAAAAATCCTAATATCTTAAGAGTTGAATAATCATTAAATTGTTAAATAAATATATAAGTTATTTTTGAAAAAGTCTTAAAATATTCTAATCCCTTAAGCTGCTGTGATTATTTCTTCAAATATGAGCTAAGACTTGTTAACTAATGCATAAAGGATTTAAGAGTATATTTGCATTTTGTAATTCGTTACTTTTCATACTTTTATTTTACTTCACAGTACCATCTAGAGCAAAATTTCCTAAACTTTTTTTGTGATTACTGCTCTCTTTGTAAAATAAAAATAATTTTAAGTCCTTTCCGCATTCTTTAAAACAGTTAACATTTATCAGTTTAATAACTTTGAAGTAAATGGTAACAAGTGAGAGGATTTTTTTCTAGTGGACTGAATGAACTAAGTTTTCTAGTGGCTGAAAACAGGATGTATCTTTGTCCTTTTAATTTTACTGAAATATTTACGTCAAAAATATCTAACATTAATAGCTTCGATATTTTATATTAGAAATCAAAATTGTAATAATTGTTTTAATTGTGATCTTAAGTAAAGTTTTAAATTGTTTCCTGGATGCATATTTTTTACAGTAATGCAAAGTTTGAAGGTATGGCAGTGTGACAATTTTAAGAATCAAAATACTCCAATAAGCTTCTGGTTTAAAATAAAAACATTATATATAAGCAGTAAATTTAAAAAATAACGAAATTTGCTCACATACGCTTCTTTTATGTACGAATTATGTAGTATTTCTTAAAAAGAATTATGTATATCAAATTATAAATTATATTATGCTTTATATTTTTGTTATAGATTTCTCAGGTTAAATTGAAAAGCTAATATAATTTTTCTAAGCCTCTAATGTTAAAATTTAATCTATATGTCACCTTTTTTCATTTAACTCTAAGAAAATCAACAGAAAGGAAGCTGTACAAAATAAGTTAAAATTTAATTTAATTTTTAGTTTTATATCAATTGAATTACATTTGCATTACTGTTCATGCTTAATTTTTGTATCGTAGATTGTAAAAATTCTAACTTCTCTTTTTATTACTTTAAAATATGTTTTGTAAATAAAAAGTTTACTAAACTTCTTCATCCTTAAAAGTTGCCAAATTTATTGAATGAGACTGTGATTATAAATTCCTAAAAAATTGCGTTTTGTTTTTTTGTTTTTTTAAGTACTAACTCGTTGTTTTTAGATACTGAAAAACGAATTGTGATATTGTCTGGTTAAGTGGTTAAAGGTGCTAAATCACCAAAAATTGTCAATCGAAACATCGAGAAAGGCATTTCTCGTCGTTTTCTGCCCTGGTTTTCAAGAAAATTAATAAAATAAAGCAACAAGTAACTCTCTATGCATATTTATTTTGTCTACAGATGAGTCCACTTGGCGGGATTTGCGTTTGGATAACCGAAATTAACCACAGAGAGAATTATTTTCATTCTAGTAATTCTTTACAAATGCGTTACTGTCAGGATGCATAAAATTTTCCGTAAAATGAACGAATACCTCGGGTTTTAAGCATGATTTTCATCTTACCATACATATCGAACATAACTTTCGAAAAACTAATCTCTTCTTAATCTTTTTTAAGTGCTTAAATGCACACGTATTTAATCTTTTTCACGCTTTATTGACAAGATGTTACACATGATTTAGATAAATTATCTGATTCTTATGATAATTTTATGATGCGTTACGAAAGATAATATACTCGAAGACAGATGATCAGAGACTTATAGAATTTAAATCTTTTTTAAAAAAATTGTTTGGTAATTTTTTATTCCACTTCTAACTATATTAACTATTGTACTCATGTTTTTTACTGCTCTGTTAACCGTAACCAATAATATAGTAAAGTATTTCCTGTGAAATACTTTTATATTTTCACGTTCTGCTTCAGGAATTACATTTCTCGAAATCTTTTTTCGTCAGTTCCTTAATAATGCTTCTGGAATTCAGATGCAGATTTCGGCGTCTTAACTTGCAAATTCCTAAGAATTACTTATTCTTTAATTCCGTTATTTTGCATTCTAATACGCTCATGTCCATAAATTAAGGATAATGAAGTTCAGGCGAAAAAAGAGACAAAAGCAAAACAAATGTGACTTATTTGTAAAGTCTGTTTATTAAACAAAAGGTAAAGAGCAAAAAAGATGCTATATATTTGACATAATTTACAAAAATTGCGATTTTTACTCCCTGGAGCAGATTTCAAAAAAGAACCTATTTACAAAAAACAGTACAACATGGTTAGTATGATGGTTAATACGGAGTATGTCTCCCGGACGATGCAATACAGGCCTTACAACGCCTAGGCATGCTGAGTATCAAATTATCAATCTGATCTTGGGGAATATTACACCACTCATCAAGCAATGCTCTCCGAAGTTCCAGTAGACAGGTGGGAGGGGGTTGATGGGCCGCAATTCCTCGACCAAGCATATCCTACACATGCTCTATTGGATTGAAGTCCGGTGAGTATGCTGGCCAATCCATACGGGTGATATCCTCCGATTGAAGGCATTCATCTACAATGTTTGCACGGTGAGGACGGGAGTTGCCATCCATAAACAGAAATTCAGCACCTATGGCACCTCGAAACAAACGTACATGTTGTTCCAGAATGACATCCCGATAGATGTGGCCTGTCATTGTTACACTCTGAACTTGCAGGTCAGCTCTGGAACCAAAAATAAATCCTCCCCAAACGAGCCATCCTGCACCACCGTAACGGTGTCGTTCAATGGTGTTCTCTTGGTTGTAACGGGTACCTGGCGCTCTGACGAGACAGGTCTGATGCTGTGCTCCGTCTGTTTCTTTTGACAGTAACTGCCAAATACCGGTCCTCATTCGGCGTTGTAACTCGGGGGCGACCTGCGCTGTAACATCTACTCACATTACGATCATCTTGGAATCGTTGTCAAAGCCTGAAGATGACACTCTGGGCGGTTCCAAGTTCCTCGGATACTTCCAGCTAGGTACGTCCACATTCCAGTCGTCCAATAATTCTACCACGTAAAAAAATCATCCAAATGCTTCCTTTGTGCCATAACTATGCAGTTATTGCACTGAAGGGCTTTTAAAGCGCTTGTGAACAATTTTACTTCTTTGCCACCATTCCTTATATACCCCTCTCTTACACTCTCGTCATTGTGACGTAATATCCGCGCCATCTGGTGGTTTCCTGTAATTTGCATATTCTTCTTCAAGATTTGTGTGATATTTCTACAGGTGAAATTTTTATTTTAGAGTTCAATTTCTGTGTGATTCTGAGATATCCTTAATTTATGGGCATGAGTGTACTTAATAAACTCTTAAACAGAGATCTTGGCTCTTGCGCCAAAAAAAAAATCAACAAATCAACAATCAATTTAAACAGAGATCAAATTCTCTTTTTATTCTGATATAAGACTCTTACACTTTTGTGCTATGCCATATTCAGCAGAATAGAGGATATAGAATCCATCATATATCAGAACCGATGGTATTAAAATTATTATTTATGATGAGCTTTTTACATTCAATGCTCAATAATATTATTACAAGATGTGTAAAATGCAATGTGATTGTAAAATTTAAATGTATAAATCTGATAAACATTCGTTTAATTTTTGGAAAATGGACATGAATTCCAAACAATTAAATTAACGCATTTATATGTGTGTTGCAGTATAATTTTCTATGAAAATGTACGTCAAAAAAGGATTTTTTTCTTTAATCGATTGATTAAAACTGGCTGATTTATTTTTGCCGGCTTGTTGTATTGTGTTAAACATACACTGGTGTGCAAAAATTAAGGACGAGACGGTTTTTTCTATATAACTTTGTACAAAAGCTTTCCAAATCAACACATTTAATACCGTAAGATCCCCAATACGTAAGGACATGTGTAATGTAAGCAACACTTACTAAAAGAGAAATAAGAGGGATAAAAAGAAGCTTGATTGAAAAAGTAGCATGGAGCGCAATGGGACTGAAGGCCGAAACATCCCTGTGATGGGTGTCCAGTAAGAAACATCCGGTCTTTAGTAGGGGATATGATCTCCCCTGACTGCTAGGCAGGTTTCACAGCGTGAATGAGGGTGTCAATGAGTTGTTGAGGCATTGCTCCCCATTCGTCTTGCAGCGCCAATCGAAGCTCCCGAATCGTTACCGGTGGTAAGGTACGAGCTGCCAAGCGTCTGCCTAGAAAATCCCATACATGCTCGATGGGATTGAGATCCGGAGATCGTGCCGGCCAATCCCTACGTTCAATATCCTCACTCTCTAAGAGCTGTTCGGCAGCTACTGTGCGATGACATGGTGCATTGTCGTCCATGAAAAGGAACTGCAGACCCATAGCGCCTCTAAAAAGACGCACATATGGAAGAAGAATCTCGTTACAATAACGGGTCCCGTTGACTGAACCTGCGTCGAAGATGTGAAGGTCTGTACGACTACCAAGCATGATGCCTCCCCAAACGAGAACACCGCGACCTCCATACCTGTCCCTTTCAATGATGTTCGAGGGATGATTGCGGCTTCCCCGCTCTCTCCAGCTGAGTATGCGATGAGAATCGCTACTCAAACTGAATCTGCTCTCATCTGTAAAGAGTACTCGTCCCCATTCATTGTCTCTCCAATTCCGGTGTTCCCGGCACCACAGAGAACGCCTTCTCCGATGGGCAGGTGTTAAAGGTACACACCGTACAGGGCGTCGTGCAAACAGACCACCACCGTGCAGTCTTCTGGCCACGGTAAAACGCGATATCGGTCGTCCAGTCGCCTGTGTCGTGTGTCTAGCGATTTCTCCCGCTGTCTGCCGCCTGTTTCTTCTGGCCTGTAAGACAATGTACCGGTCATCTGCGGGTGTGGTTCCTCGTGGACGACCACTACTGAACCCCCGGATAGCTGTTCCTGTAGTTTGAAATTGTCTCCAAAGTTGTGAAACGATGCTGTGAGCAATTCCGAACTCTGCAGCCACACTTGTCACACTGCGGCCTTCCTCCAACTTCCCAATGATTCGACCTCGGGTAAAAGCATCCAGATGTCGTCTAACAGATTGATTATTCGCCATTTCTCGCTGAGGCAGCAACTCGGTGTGATTTTAACTGCTATACGGCGTGCAATCTCTTTGCCAGAAATATTGATCTTACACCGACAACATGCTTTATACTACTCAGACACTCCCCCATTACGTCTACCTGCATATCTACGCATGTGCTACCGTACATCACCTTACTTAATATCCTGATTGTTCTTTCTGTCCGCTCTGCCTCTTCGTTCAGCTGATATGCTAATTTTTCGACTTCGTCCTTAATTTTTGCACACCAGTGTACTATTGTAGGGAAAATCTCATAGGATAATTTTGATATCTCTCTTATCACTTATCTTTCTTTAGAATGTTTTTTATTGTTTTCTTTGATTCATCTTAAGAATCTATTCAACACAACAAAACATCCCATGCAATGTATCTTGAAGGGTGGAAAACTTCAAGAGCTTTCGTGAAGAAATATTTCATATTATTTATTTTTTTAATTTTCTCGCATTGTACACAGCAAAAGAATATTAGGTAAACTAGAAATTATTGAGAGATTTATTGATATCTAACATACCTGGTATTCTACCTGGCACCTATATACTAGCAAAGCTTACAGAACCTTTCATGAAAACATAGGATAAACAGTTTATGCATTATTTTTGCCCACATTTTATGTATAATAAAAATTATATCACGTTTTCCATAATTTTAATTTTATGTTATGATAAAAGGGTCATAAATATAATTATATTAATCTATGCTTTGACCTTGATACTTTAATAATGTAAGGTAATTAACTATTTTAAGGTTAATAACTTAAGCAATTTGCTTAAATTGCAATATCATTACTTATTACAAATTAGAAATTGAACTCTTTATATATTGACTTTCTGGTTCCATTTTGGAAACTCACAGCAGTGAAACATGGTTTGCGAACAAGAATAATCCTTGAATCCTCCTCACGTTTTCCATTCTTCCACACAACATCATATGAAACTATACCAGATTCAATACAAGCACCTATCTTCTATTATCCGATATAACTGAAACTTCTAATCATTCCTTATGATCGAATTACGCATACTGATTATTTCTTGATTAAGATTTATTATTATTATTATGATTTAAAGAAGACAATTTTAATCAAGGCCTGTGTCAACCTGCTACGGTTCATAGTTATTTATTTTCTTATGGATTTAAAATAAGGCTGTTACCCTGGTGAAGGTTATAATGAACTTTTATTGTGGCTAAATTACCCTTTTTTGTGTTCAATGCATAAACAACAGAACTCTTTTGTTTTTATATACGTACAGCTTATTTATTATCCCGTTTTGGGGGCTTTTTTACCTTTAAAAATCTTGTTGTACTTCATTCAATCATGTTTTTCGCTCATCATTTTCACATCATGCGATGAGGGGAAAGCTTTTTTATGTGCAAATAAGTGATAATTTTTTTCATTTTCAGTCTAATGAGCGTAAATATTTACAAATTCCAAACAATAAGCTCTTTAAATTTAGTGATGATTGGTTAAAATCAAAAGTATTGTAAAATCTCACCTCCAATTTTTTTTTTAAAAAAATAATGATTTAGAGACTTATTTATTTATTTATTTATTTTGCGCATACTTCATAGCTACTCTAACTTCGGTTTGCTTATCATTAGGGCTTATGAACTACTTGAAAAAGTAGACGAACTGCTGTAAAATAGAAAAAGCAGAAATAAGACCATTTTATAAAGCTTTTGCCCAAAAATAATCCCCGAATTGGCTTCGATAAAGTGACGTAGAAATTCCTTTGCAATGAATGTAAAATAGCTCCAATAACTATCCACTAGTTTTAAGGATATTTTCGAATACTTTTGTATTTTTGAATATAATTTCCTGAATCCACCTTTACCTTGTTAAAAATGTTTCATTTGTATTGCAAACAAAAAAATATATATATGAACAGTCTTAAGCCAAAACAGCTGATTCCAGAATTTTCGAATTGAGGACTTTAGAATAATACATTTAAGTGAAAATTATGACATTTTTATATTTGAAATATTCTAACACAGATTACATTCTTTACAAAACGGAAATGGCAACAAACAAGAAAGTTTCTGAATGTTCCCAAAGAGAGAAATTGCATTTAGAGTACATTAGACTTAAGTCAAAATGAAAAAGATTACGAAATATGTACATTAATATGAACACTCTGAACCAATTATGACTTATTCGATTTTATTGAAATTCAATACGCGTTTGATTATTTTCTACCCCAATCCCCATACTTTTAAAAGATATAGCTCTTAATGATTTAAATCAAATTAAAAAAAAATTCTAAATCTATTTATTTTATTTTTGTTAGATTTTTCTTTTAAAAATAAACCATTCCTTTTTTCTTCATATATATTTTTTCTTAGACAGTTGTATCATTATCAACAATTACGTAAATGGAATTGTTAAAAAGAAAACAATAACAATAATTTTGAAACAATATTCAGACAGAATATTGTTTCCAAAATGAATTTTACGTAAAATATATTAAATAAATACTCTCTCACTTGTATCTTATTTCTGTTAAAATAAAACCTGTTTCAGATGACTCTTCGTTAATTCTTAGAACTCTGCTAACAAGAACTGCAGTTTTTATGGTGATTAATTAAATTCTTTTTATTGTGGTGTTTCAATTAATTTCAAAATTTTAATAATAGATTAAATATTTTAAATTGAGTAGGAATCTTGGTTTTTCAAGGTAAAAGTTCCTGGATGAAGTTACTTGCTTTGTTAGTCGAATTGATGTGGTTCAGATATCGTAGATAGCATTCAGATCTTTTAGATATAGTTCACACAGATCATAGTGATGTTATTTTTGAAAGTTCAAGCTGAGCATTCTAATTTTTACTTAAGTATGTTTTGATTCTAAAAATTGAGTCAGTATTTCAGTGAATTACTTACAGTTAGTTAATTCTTTAACCGTATTAAATATATAATTTGTTTTGTCGAAAAAATTTGTGTCTCTCTTTATTGATAATATCGTTCGAATATATATATACTTAAAGTACATATTTTAATTTTTTGAGAATTTTTGAGATACTCAAATTTTTATTAAGAGTTATGTAAAATCTCTTTATTAACAAGGATCTCGCTAATATTTTTTTATTAGAAATTTTGAAAACATTGAAAAAGTTTTCTTTGTTACAAAACACATTTTAGTTGAACGAAACTTATTAATTAATTTCCCTTTTAGATGTTTTGAAAAAATATTCTTATATAACTTAAATCAATGAATCAAAAGTTCCCACCATTTTCAAGAGAAATTCTTCTAAATTTATCCTAATATAGTAATTTTATAAACTTATTTCTTATCGAAAATCAAGCTAGTAAACCATACAATTTAATGCATTGTACATACAGAAGTCTATCAATTAAGATGTCTAATTCTCTCCTCGCATGGTATCTAATTATATTTCTATTCTTTTGCAGTGAATTTCCTTGGAACGTACAACTTATTTCTTAAGACTGAAAATAAATTTGTTAAATTAATAAAAACTAACTCATTATTTATATAGTCAATATGAGTTTTATATTGCAATCAGTATCCGGCATTAGTTTTAGTAAAATTTTATAAAAAGTTTTTTCCTTAAAATTTATAATTTTCTTTTAGAATGTTTTCAAGGAAAATATTTATAATGTCATATATCTAATAATATATCATAAAAGCTAGATATATAAATACCCTTCCATAAAATAATACTTCTGAATCAGAGAGAACTATTCTTAACATAATAGAATAGTTCAAATAAATATAAAATTTTCTTGAGAATTAAGCATCCTTCTGAGGTTCTGTATAATTTTTAATTAAGATACTGAAATTTTTTAGTTGTCGTTTTAATCCATTAATTACAATGATATATCTTAGAACAGATAATATATTGAAAATTTATATTTATAAAGGGTATTAAATATAGTAAATGGTTTTCATTTTTACACCAAATCTATGTACAGAATTGCGAGAAAAGCTTCGGAGATCATGAAAAAAATTATTTATGTATTAAAGTTTGTAGAAGAATTAGAAACTTTTTCAATATTGTAATATTTTCTTAAAAAATTGTTTGTATAAAAGCTATGTTTTCTTCTTAACTGTATATTTTATGGTACAAGTAAAAGGTTTCTTGTACCAAAACAAATTTTTACTGATATACTTAAATCTTATACTTTGGGCGTCGGTATTTCATTTATTCTATCTAATTTTTAGTATTCACCCACTTTTAGACAAAGCTTTTACGCACACGATAAAACAAACTTATTCTATTATATATCTTTTCTCGGGCATTGCACCTATATCGATCTTGATTAATAATGACATTAAAATGTTTATTTACCATTTTTTATTTTATTACTTAAGCTATTAAGTACTAAAGAGAAGGTAATCGAAAAATGAGGTGTGAATCTGGTTAGGGCGATTTTCGTTATTGTAGACGTATGTATGAACCGAGTTCCTGAAATGCTAGATTAGGAATAGAGTAAAAAACAATTTAAGGCAATATTTATATAATTTTCGAAAATAAAAATTAAGTAACTACATAAAAAATGTGTAAATTGGTCAAATCAAGTATGGAAATCAACATTAGAATTGTACTATATATTAACTGTGAATGAAATAAGCTTGCTTCCATATTATTTGCATAAGCAATTAAAGTAACAATGTTTTGCGTAAAATGTTTTTCTAAATTCAGTACTACTTAGTTTAAAAAGAAAATGACATCTTAATTAAACAATTGTTCTTTTCTTTTAATTATCAATTTTCAGAAAAAAGGTTCTTTATATACAGGGGGTAACTAAACTCTGCGGCAAAACTTTTAGGGGTGATAGTACACATCCAGACAAACAATAGTAGAAAGGAAACTTAGGGTCCCAAACGTCTTCCGAAGGAGATAGGTGCCATTTAAGTTTAGGGTCCGAAATTTCAAATGATTATAAAAAACGGAAAAATGGGTCGATTCAAGTGGTTTTCACAAAAATTATTCTTTTTGTCAGTATTTTCTTGAAAAATAAATTTTAAATATAAAGCTCAAAAAATGTCGATAGAAAGCGCTTTAGACTTTGTAGTAACGAACACCTATTTTTTTACTGTTATTTTTTGTATCACATTAAATGCTTTCAAAAGCTTAGACTTAAAAAAAAAATTGAGCTCAAAATTTGAATCGTTGGGAGTGGTTAAGTAGCGCAAACTCAAATGTGTTCAGGAGGTGAAATTTGAACTCACCTCCTTCCCTGGGTACAGTTCCGTTATTCACGATCTTTGATGCTTGGTCGTAGACTAGGCAGCAGCTACTACCCACTAAACGTAAAATAAATGAGAAAGGGATGACAAAATTAAATAAAAAATTTATTCATAACAGACATAGCAATTTCTCCCCGCAAAGTACCCGATTTGCATGCAAGGTATAGTACACAAGGATTTAACTGTATGGTGCTAATTGTATGTAAGGATGTAAAGTTAAGCTGCAAAGTGTTCGAGCCAACATAAAGACTCGTATGTGGTTCCAACATGACGGAGCGCCTGCACATTTCAGCGCAGATGTACGAAGTGCATTGGATAGAGCATATCCCGGGCGATGGATTAGGCGGGGGTGGTCGGGTAAATTGGCCGGCACGCTAGCCTGACCTCTCCTGCCTAGACTTCTTCCTCTGGGGCCATATGAAGAGTCTTGTTTACGCAAGCCCCGTCGACTCCATCGAGGCCCTGGTTACGAGGATTACCGTCGTAGCAGGCGAAATCCGGGAGATGCCCGGAGTATTTGCTAATGTTCGACATTCCATCCGCCGGTGGTGTGAGGCCTGCATCTTTGCTGGTTGGCGCTTTTTCGGGCAGTTTAAGTGATTCCGCAAGAAAATATGCGTGTAACCATTTTCTACGTGTCATCATCTATTCAACATTCATTCATACGCACCACGTGCGTACATCAAATTGTTTCTTTTTATTTTGAGCAGAGAAGTTGCTCATGTCTATTATGAATAATTTTTTAAAAATTTTGTCATCCCTCTCTCGTTTACCTTACGTGTAGGAGGTTATAGTTGCTGCCTGGTCTACAACACCAAGATCGGGAATAATTGAACTGTACCCAGGGAAGGAGGTGAGTTTAAATTTCACCTCCTGAACACAGTTGAGTTTACGCTACTTAACCACCCCCAACGTTTCAAATTTTGAGCTCAATTTTTTTTTAAGTCTAAGCTTTTGAAAGCATTTAATGTGATACAAAAAATAACAGTAAAAAAATAGGTGTTCGTTACTCCAAAGTCTAAAGCGCTTTCTATCGACATTTTTTGAGCTTTATATTTAAAATTTATTTTTCAAGAAAATACTGACAAAAAGAATAATTTTTGTGAAAACCACTCGAATCGACCCATTTTTCCGTTTTTTATAATCATTTGAAATTTCGGACCCTAAACTTTACTGGCACCTATCTCCTTCGGAAGACCCTAAGTTTCCCATTTACTATTGTTTGTCTTGATGTGTACTATCACCCCTTAAAGTTTTGCCGCAGAGTTTAGATACACCCTATATATAACCCAAGCACTACTTCAAATTTTTTAAAAAATTCATTACTTCCATTCTTTAACTCACTTTCTTTTTTGCATTTCTATACATTATTCTTGATACGTGCAGAATCTACAGTTGGATTATATTAAAAATATTATATATAAAATGTATATAGAGATAATAATATTTGCTTATAAGAATGCTTAGAACATTTGTGTTTTTTTATGAATACGTTCAAGAATGAGAAAAACTGAATTTATTTTGATACTGGAACTTTTAGAAACGCGCGTAGAAATGTGATAATATTGATCTTTCTGAAATTTTACTACATCTTTTAAATTTTTTTTTAATATTTTAGATAATTGATAGATCATTATTATTTTCAGTCCACAAGAATTTTTAAAAAATCATCGTTGAATTAAAAACTTAACATTTAATTACTCTAAAAGTATTAAGACGCTTTTTCACTTCTTGTCCTGAATTTAAGTTACATTTTCTTGAAATGCTATCAATTTTTAAAACTATTTCTAGGAATTTTTCTTGGAAATTATTTTGTACTTCTCTACGAATTCTAAAGTAGCAGACTTTTTCAGACAAACTATTAGTCGCATAAAATCGTTTGGGGATAGATGGAGTTGAGTGGAAAGGAAAAGAATAATGTTCTGGCGGATGAGCCTCGCTGGGAAAATGCAGACGATGCGTGGAAAGGAAACAATGGATGTCTATTTTAGAAGTTCAGATCTCTCGTCGAGATAGGCGATATAATCGCATTCAACACGACCATAAAGCACCATCATTGCAATGCGCATTTGCTGACTCAAGGCCGAATACATTTCTAAAATCATACTCATTTTTGAAAGAGGAATGTTTTGATAAAATTACGCGTAATTTCGATTTTATTAACATTCAATATTACTCTTAATTATGGGGCATAATTTTAGTGATCGAGTAACAATTTCAATACATATATAAGATACATAATTTAATCTAAAAAATTATGTGTGATTAAGTTAGACTGGTTTCGCTATAGCTCATTGTATTTTTAATTTTAAAAGTGAAAATCCTTGGTAAAAAAAAAAAACTTTTATTAAAAAGCGTTTTTTTTTGTTTCATATGTCATTTGGGTTCAGATAATCTCGAAATAAATGGTTACATTGATTAGAAAAATGTTATGTATTTGACAATCTTACAATCGCAAAAAATTTTACGATTCCCCCTCCCCCAATCGATAACAAACCAAGGTTGTAAAAAAAGCTTATTTCATTAACTTTAGAAAGATGTGAGTAATGTGCATATATTTTAAGAAATAAATGCATACGTTCAATCTTGTTTTTAATCTTACTTTGAAAAAGTAACATTGTTATTTTTGTTTTCATTCCTTTTTACTGAAAATATTTTCTCATTTTGGAAGAATTAACTATTTAAACTTGCCATGAATTTCTCAGGAAAAATTGCAGTTAAAAATATTACCAAGGATGAAGAGAGAGTCTTACCTTTTTTCTCATATTATTATTCATACTCTTGTTTCACGCTGAGATGCTTAAGAAAATAAAGGTTCAGAAAACTTTATTACACTTACATGAATTGATAAAATATGCAGTTGTTTCATTACAGTGGTGAGATATTTAATGAGATATTTAACAAGAATTGTGGTTAGGTGTTAGTTATCTTTATTGTCTAACACAGGGGTACTCAATTTATTTTTCTGCTGGGCCACATACATATGTTAGCTATTTCACGCGAGCTGCAACATGAGATTAAACGGAGAAGGGGGTAGAAATGCTGAAGACCAAGATAACATTGGAAATTTAAAATGGGGAATATTGATCAAAATATTCTTTTGCTTTTTTAAATTATTATTTTTTTATATTTTATTATTTTTGTCACTAACACTAAATAAAAATTATTTAAGAAACACTCCTTCCCAGTTTTTGCATCAGTAAATTATTTCATATGATAACCAATAATATAACAAACTTCTTAGGATGTCTTTGTTACCACTGTGAGATGATCATTGACGAAACACTTTGCTGATGTTACAAAGTATTATTCAATATAACCTATTTATCACCTCTTGAAAGAGGAAAAATGTCATTAAATAATTCTTGTCGATTGGTATTTTTTTACATACAGCACTTTCGTGACAAATCAAACGAGTACTGATCCATGTTTGTTTTTCCCCACAAAACAGTCAACCTCCAAATCGTTCGAATATTTTTCACTTGCAAGGTATGAAAGATTGTTCATAAAATTAGTTCAAACCATAAGACTGTTTCTAATACACTGTTGGTTATCACTAACCGTAACCATTACAAATAGAAACATAATATCAATTCGCAGTCGTACGATAGAGACAGCAAAAAAGCAAAATTAATGTATTTGATTTCTTGTGTCAAAGGCTTTCCCACCAATTTTTTTTTTATCATTGTCTTAAATAAAAGAATTTCTCAGAGCAATGGGTCATAACCGGAGCACTTAAAAAGGCTCGGTGGGCTACATGCGGCCCGCGGGTATCGTATCGCTGGTATAACAGGTAGCCACACTGTGCTTCATAAATGCAATCAATTCTCTCCGGTGTACTGAGAGACTATTTTATAAATTCCATGCTAACATTGCTTCAAAGGATTATTTGATAGTAGTATCACACCAATATCTACTGTATATTTCCGAATATAAGCCTATCCGTGTTTTAAGCCGAGAGTGAGTTTTCGAAAATTTATTCAAAATTCGAAATCCGTATATGAGTCTAATTGAAAAAAATATATAAATAAATAAATAATAACATTCTGTAATTTTAACCATGTGAAACACGAGGGTGAAAATGTTGCCAAGAAGGTAAAACAGGTGAAATATTTTCCAATCAAATTGTTGTAAAATAAGACGGCAATCCTATCTAAAGCTAACACATTTCTTTGTTCCATTCGGTTGTTACCTCTTGCATTATCTGCTTCAGTCAAACTTTCTGTGCCGTTTTTTTATGAGGAAAATGAGCGAGAAGAGAAATTTGTATACTGCAAACTATCGTCGATCTATGGTTCATGCTCTGGAAGAAAAACTGGTTGCATGATGAACATATGCGTTCAGCCATCCCAATGAGTGAATGTAAATTTTAAGAACTATTGTGGAGGATTTATATGTGACTTTCTTTTTCTTTTAAAATAAAAGTTTCCAAAAAGTTAAAATATTAAAATTGCTTGCGCATGACAACAGAAAATGTAAAGTTACGGCACTAAGTTTCTCACATTACCATAGGACGAAGAGAAAAAGAAGTCTTTTAATAGCAACTCTGATACTGAAATTGATTATTGTAAAGAACAATTGAAATTTGTGTATGACAATGTGGATAAATGCCATTAATGACAATTTTAAAATTTTTTTCAAAGTTTAGAATAGAGAAAGTGTACTTGAATGATGTTCCCCCAACCTTACCCAAAATATAAAATTAGATTCAGCCAGGAAACGGTAATTTTTGTCACAGCTAATTAACGATATTTCTGTTTGGAATGACGCTTTCGTGACAACTTAGTAGAACCGATTGCCGTTTTTAATCCCTGGATTATCATATGTTAGCACAGACGTTAAGTTAATTTTGTTCTCATATTCATACACAACAAACAATGCTATTTTTTCCCTTAACCATTGGATTCTTATGTAGCAATACATATCAGAAAATGTTCGTAAAATTTGTCAGTCCGAATAAATTAATGTCTTTCTTCTATATGTCCTTTTTATAAATTTTAAAGACGTAAAATCCGGTTTTCTGCACATAGTCATCCGATATACGTTATTCTGTAGAATACGTCTAGTCTATCCAATCGAAATGCTTCAATTGTTTTTTTGCTGTGTCGAATTCAAAAATATGCATATCTAATTGAAATTTTCTGGTCCGTGACGGACGCATAAGGAATACTGTCTGCTAACTTAATGTTTTATCGCCAATATCGTTGTTTTTGTAACTTTGAAAAAGCAGATAACACTGAAGTTATGTGTATAGCTCAGAGGTTTTTCTGTACTTGTTGAACGCTCCGATCCTACTTTAAAAGTTTTGTAGAAGGTGTCCTCTTAACCGATGATGGCTTAACCGGGACTTAACTTGATACATAATTCGTACGGCGTTTATTGAATGATGGGGTTGTCTGTAATTGTACCGTTGTAAGGATGTAGTTTGATAATTCAGTTACAAAAATTTAAAATGTAACATGATTTCTGTTGGTAAAATTAGATCATTTTATAAAATCTTAACATAAACATCTACGAAATTTTTGATGAAAGCAGTTTATTTCGAAATTATTTACACTTCATTCTTATAATCATTTCTAAAATGACACACACACACACATATATATGTGTTTTATTTTTGTGTAATTTGATTTCCTGCTTAGTTCGTTATCTTGACAAAGATCTGGCCTAACAATGATATGGAGAATCTAGTTTTATGCGAAGGCATCTTCTAAACGGGTGAATTTTATGACTGCTCTTTCCTAAATATTTATTTCAATGCTGCGTTCATCCTATGTGTGTTAATTTGAAAAAATATCTCCAGTTAAGTATGATAAGTATATGTTCTCATTTTCTCTCTAAACTAAGTGATTATGATTACGAATTTTGGAAGCCCAGCAATATTCACATTCGTGAATTAGAGTCTGTATTCCACTAAAGGTTGGAGCCGTGGTAGCCGAGTGGTTATGTTCACGAGCTCGTGGCAAGCTTTGCCGAGTCACGGGTTTGAAACCTAGTGCCACTGTAGACAAGCTGTGTAAATTTGTCGAGGCTCAAACTCCTCTCGTTGGCGTGGTGAGGAATTTTGGAGAATGGGTGTCGTCCTCGTTACTTGACCATGGTTAAAAATTTCGAAGTCCGTCGTCAATAGTCCTCATGTTGCTTCAGAATGCGATGTAAATTAAAACCAAATCAAATACACTAAAAGCTGCAAAGCAGAATATTGGGAAATGTGTGTGTCGCGCGTTATCCTATTTTTATATTCGATAGGATCTCAGTCTTCTTGAATGTGGCGTGAAAGGTAGGAGGATATGCTAATTTTTACATATCACTCTCATTAGTTGTTCGTGATCTCAAAGTACAGCATGTATCGCCATTTAAGTTGAGAACAATATTGTGTGATTCAAGTAAACCAAATCAGCTGATGAACTAACTGTCTTTGGTATTTTTATATGAGTTTTACTTTACTTAGAAATAATTTACTGAAAGTCATAAATAATAATATTATATTTCAAGCAAACATAATATTTGGATTATAAATACAATTTTGTTAAAATTAGTTGAAAAGTTTCATTTTGAATTTTTTTAGATAAATTCAAATAAAATATAAATAAATGTTTTTTAATATATGTAGAGACTAAAATGTGCTAAAAAGTGTTTGTTATGGTTGAATTGGTAGGTTTAAAATAATTTTAGCTATTTATTATAAAATCTATGTTTATTAATAAGAAAAAGATAACGAAGAGATTATTTTATTGAAAAGTTTTTTAAGAATTAATATACTAATTTTAAAATACCTGATGTAGTTTAAATAAGTGTAAATGCTTGTTTCTCTAACAAAAGTTTTTAAAAGAACAATTAAGAAATTGGTACGTTTATTAAAAGCTAATATTTTCTTTATAACTTAACATTATAAATGGAATTTCTTTTTTAATTATGTTCTACAGAATTGCGTTTGCTTTTAAATTTATAGGTCTTATATATATGAAAATTTGTTACATTATCCATTTTAAAAGGTGTTAAAATACTTCCCTTTTTACAGACTTCTTGTGAAAATTCCAGAACTCCTTTCATATATAAAAACTAAAAATAATTTTGTTTTAAGTTATATTAGATTATATTCTAAAATTCTTACAATTTCAGAATATAGCGATATATCTTGTGTCGGTTTCAATTTGAAATGCATCAATAAAACTATTTTATGTGTGTGTGTGATACGTACTTCATTTTTAAGAAAAATAATTATTCAGCTGCATAAAATAATCAATAAAAAGTCCAATTTTCTAGAATTAAAGAAGTGGAAAAATATTTTAATAGAAAAATATACTTTTCTCAGTGAGAAAAATTCTCATTCATGTGATCTTTTTTTTTTACACATTACATTTTTATACACTTCATATAACTCGAAAAAGTAAAAACCCTTTTCCCACACTGCCAGTTTCTTTAAAGTATAGTTTTAAGGTAACCTTCTGATAAGCCAGAGAAAATTATATCTAACATTACACCCAAACCCCTTTCCTTCCACGTAAACAATAGAAAAGAATTGAATTTTCCCTCCCCCCCATGTTCACAAAGTGTATCATCCTAACAAAGTGAGGGTGTGGGAGGAATCATTTCCCACTTTCTCTCTCACCATCTGTTGTTAGTGAATTCATGCGTAACACCGTTGCATGTCTTGGCGCCATTTGGCGCATTTTTCAAAAGCAGTAGTATTTATTGCTTCAGAAAAAATGAGACTTTTATACTTTATGGAATTATTTTTTATGCATATATGCCATTAATTATTAGAAGCTTATGGCAAATATTTCCTTCCGACTCTCCCCGCGTTTGAAGAGATCTAGCAAATTTCAACAAAATATTCAATGATTTGCTGTCTCATAAAGCGAAAGTAAAAGAAATTTTAAAAATATTTATATTAACTTATATTTTTAATAAAATTTATAGATCAATAAAGCATTTTTAATTGACATATTTATCGTAGTTTTTCATTTGTAAATAAAATTATTACTAAAATACGACAAAAAATTAGTTAAAACGAAATTAAGTAATTTAACTAATAAACAAGTTTGCTATTTTTTTGTTACGTTTCTCATAAAACATTTTACGAATTTGCTTTTGGTTTGTATTTTGGTATGAGCTTTTGAGCCTTTAGTATGATAGTTTTATTACGACTATTTTACATTTATTAAGATGAATTACCCTCATAAATCATTATTAAAATTTACTACATGCATTATTTCTGTAATTGTACATTAATGCATTATTTTTGCGACATCATTTCTACAAAGGAATCAAACATGTTTTGCATTAAATATAAATACTATCGTATGGCAAGTATAAAGATTTTCAGTATAATATTTTTTGTTGAATATTACTTATATATTTAAAAATCAGATCATTTTATTGATGATTCTATTTAGTGCTGAATTTCCGTAAGACATCTTCGAAATAGAACATTCTTTTTAAACTGAATATCTGGTGCCAATGAGGACTTTCCATATAGAGAGACCAGTGCACGATAGATCTGTCGAGCATCGAAGTCTTCATTTTGACAAAGTGCAGAAATTTGGAAAGTGTAATGCCAACTCAGCCATCGTCCTCGTTACTTGACCCTGGTTCAGAATTACGTGATTTGTCATCAACAGTACTCGTTTTGCTTATAAGCGTGATCAATAAATCTTAAGAGAAAGAAATTTTAAAACATAATTATATCGGAACAAATTTATTTTTTAAATTCACATTTACATCCCCCTCACGGTTATTGTATGAAATAGAATAATTGAACTTAGAAAATAGTAAGAAGAAAGAATTATGTAGACTAAATAATCATTTTTATAACGCTGTTGAAAAGAAATTCTCAGTACATATACTACACTCCTTAAAAGTGAAATTGCAACACTATGGAGAAATGTGCGTAGCTGTGTAAAAATATCAGGAATGGTAGAGATAGCACTCATTTACAAATGATTATAGAAACAAACAAAAATATGCGCTAGAGGAAAGTTCATTCATTATTTAATATGACACTTACGTGCAGCTATACAAGCTTCTAAATGGCGAAGCATACATAAGCGACTATGCATATTCGATGGAAGAGAGTTCGGGTGAGACTGCCGGCAAGGAAAGGATGCCAATTTCTTCCAGACTATTGAGATCGCATCGCACGATAAGAGGCAATGCTTTTTCCTGCTGGAATAACGTACTGGAGGTAGTTTGCACGAATGGCCGAACTCCAAGCAAAAGAACTAGTATAACGTACTGGTCTGATGCTAAACTGCCTGCACTATACGCTAGGAATGTCGAAAATCCAAGCATGATGCCATTGAATGATTTGACTCCTGTGACGTTCGGCAATATAGATTGACATGTGATGCTCCTCTACACCAGTGTGTCTCAAAGTGTGGGGCGCGATAACCCTACAAGGGGGGCGCGAGCATATCGAAAATGTAAAGATTTTTTTTTAAAAAAATAACTGGAAAGAGGTAAAACAAAATACTTTCTTCCATAATAATAAAAAATACACAACAAACACTGATATAATTTATATTTATCTCATCTGGCGTTTTTCTTTTTAAACATAAAATATTACTCGTTAAAAGAAAAAACGAAACCCAGACCCTGAGAAAAATTCTAAGATAAACATTTCATCACTGTAATTATCATTGAAATACTGTACATTAGTTGTAGAAAGAAAAGGAAGACATGATTAACTTTTCAGCCAGGCAGTATGATACATTTGCTGATCATTTGATTGACCTTCAAACTTACTAGTATGTTTAGTTCTGCATTAGTTCCGTCCCATCTTTTATGTTTTTGTTTTTCGCTTAGGGAAATTTTGAATAATAAAGAGTTTAACGATATTTGGAAAAGAATTGATTGATTTGAAGGATTATTTGACCAAGATTTATTTTTATGAGTATTCTCAAACATAGAAAGCATAGTGAAAAACGTCATTAAATGGTCATAATCCTTTTTAGAACATCCGTATTTTTTTCTGAATACACTTTTAACCCGGGAGTGGTGGCGCGGGGCATCACTGATCTTTATTGAAGGAAGTTGAAACTGATCAAGCAAAGGAACCCGCTGAAATAATGCATCTTATTCATGATTGAGAAACGCGATGAACATGAAACAAAAGGAAAATTTTCAAATGCTTCCTAAAGAACTCGATCAACTAAAATATGAAGCCATAAGTGCACAAGGTTCATTTGGCCTTGTCAAAAAGACACAAGAAAGAAAAGTTCAACTTGCTATTTGTTGATCACCAAATGTGTCACGAGTTCAAGCCCAGTACCACTAAAGACCCGCCGTGTAGGGGAGAGATGCACGTTAAATCTGTCGAGAGTTCAAACGTCCTATTGTTGGAGTGTTGGAGTAGTTAAAAGAGGCCAGCTCAAGTATCGCCCTCGTCACTTGACCATGGTTCAAAATTACGAGGTCCGTCTCTAAAAGCCCTCGTGTAGCTGAACAGTGTGACGTTAATATTCACTCACTCGATCATGAAAACTCATTAAAACTACAATAACTTGAACAAAATATGACAGCTTTGCCAGCAAATAACATTTCTGTAATATTAGTGAAAAGTGTCTCTGATTTGCGACCTTTATTAAAGTCTTGCACTTTTGAATAATTTTAGTTCAGTTTTATTGGATTTTTTCTCAAATCATAAAAGAAACATTGGATAGTCCTTGAGAAAGCCAGTAAGTATACTTCTCTTAATTAAATTATTCACTGGCATTCCGATTTGTATCGTGTACAGTAAAAATAATTATAAACAAATGATTGGTGTGACTGAGTTCCCCCGCACTACCATTAGCGTTAGTATCGAGTGCGCGCCTGCTCCCGGGTTTAAACATTTTGAAGTCTTCTCGCTTTAAATATTAAATAGGAAACACAATTATTCTTCATCGGAATTTTATATTCTTTTTCATTATTTAGCATTAATTCTAAATGCTAATTCTGTGAGGTTTAAAATTACAGTTCTTTTAAACAGTTATTTACATAATTATAGCAAAAAAAATCATTTTACATTTTTGTATACAATGTCGTGCACGCAGTTTTACTCTACTTACAGTTCAGCTATTATATCAAAAATAATGTTATATTTTTTAAAAAAATTAACTCTTGCGAAGAACCGGTGTTTCAGCCAGTATACGTTTAACGTATCAGTACTGAAGAAGATATTTTATAAATAATTTCTTAATACTAAATTAAGAACAAGTTTAATAATTAATAGTGACTTCCATGGGCTTGTCTTATAGAGCAAAGTTTTTCAAAGGAAGGTTTAATATCAGAAACTAGCTGGTATACCCGTTCTTCGCACAGGTGAACTGAAAAATTAAACAACACAGATTGAAGGAAAAAGAAGTTTTTAATGAGTTAATTTTATGTGAATTGCAAATTAAACAAAATAAGTTTTTGCATATCTCAGCTAAACAAAAAAAAAGAAAGAAAAAAAACAACTTTGTTAAATTTTAAGTATGTAGATCTAATAGCTGATAAAAAGGATCTTTTTATTTATAATTCCTCGTAACACTCTTGAGGGTCGATTTTTCAAAATACCTCCCTAAGCTGATCTCTGCTCAGCAAAAAAAAAAAACACATTGTTGAAAGTTTTGCGTAATGAACGTTTAAAGTAGTGTAAATAATTTATATCTGAAAGTGTAATACATTAATATTACTTTCTGTTGTATTTATTTTATTTTAAAATTGTAATATTCGCAAGCAACGCCGTTTCTTAAATTATAATGGCGATTCAATGAAAAACATAGCAAAACGTTAACGATAGAGTCAAGTTGGCAAATGCCTAGCTACTTTCGTAGCTCGAGCTTTATTAGAGCTTTGTAAGACCCGCCGTGTAGGGAAGAAATGCACTTTAATACTTTATCCAACCACATTATGATTTACTGCAGTTTTTTTCATACAATATTTTTTTTGGATCACTACATTTACAAATTAAGGGATATACATAAACAAAATACTCCACTTTGGAAAATTTAATCCGTTAGTGCTAATAAATTATATCAGATATTCCACTGTAAAATTAATTATATACACCGTTCACTTAAAATAAGTAGTCAAATCATTTTCCAAGATCTTCACTAACATACAAAAACATAAGACACTTGAATTTTGACATAAACTATTTTTTCGGGACAAAAATAATAATCTTTGCAATCCGCTGAAAACGCCGTCAGCTGAAAACGCAATATCTGCTTCAAAACTATTCGGCTTCCCCGCTAAAATACTCATCATAGAACCCGTGCTGCCACATAACTTGGAAGAGTGGATTTCAAAGAATATTAAAGCTAAGTATTGGTAGAATATTCCTGCTAAGTTGGTGTGGTGTGGTAGTTAGGAGAAGGGGGTGCCAGCTCAAGTGTCGTTCCCGTCACTTGACCTTTGTTCAAAATTACGTGGTCCGTCTCCAAAAGCCCTCGTGTAGCTGTACTGTGCGACGTTAATATTCACTCACTGCAAAAAATACAGTGTAGTAGTTATAATTAGTTTTATACTTAAAAATGCAATATCTGCATATTCAAATAAAATTACAGCGTTGTAATTAACTACTAACCACAAAAAAATTATGAAAGTTTGTCCAAATGATGTAGTGTGAAAGAGAAAGTTTATTTACTTTAAGGACCAGAAGCGATAAAAGTAGTTATTTTGAAAATAGATCAACTTCTTACTACCAAATGTGCATAATAAAATCATAAAAAAAATATTAAAATAAAGAGATTTATAACAACCTCTCCCTTCAAAACTTCTTCGGAAGCTGAGAGGCATTCTGGAGTATCTTGAAATAGATCCCTAATCCACTCGTAACTTGCTACCAAGTTGTCCTCATCAAGAAAATACTTTTTAAAATTCTTTGCCAACATGGCTAAATGGTTTTACATGGTTTTAAAAACAACTTTCACATGTTGTTCTTCAGATTCGTAAGTTTTAACACATAACGAACTGGGACTTTTTTCCCCATCATTTACTTCAGTAGTGGTAAATCCAATATTTAAGTATTTTTGAGAATATTTCCTTGATTTAGTTTTCGGAACCATGCTCGTCTGTGTACTTGTTGATCCTTTATTATCGTCGAATGTTCGCTTACGACTTAAAAATGTATGCATGATTTTGTTTTAATCTACTGCCGTAAATACTTAATTACCGTGAATTACAACTAACGTGCAAATTAAAAAAATTATATTCAAGCTCCATTCGGTTGCTATACAAGTATTGAATCGACCAAAACTGACTGTAATTGTACGAGGAAAAGCATTTTTACATGTTTTGCGCAGACGTCCTATAGGTTGCCCAGACTCACACAAACGTACCCGATAATGCAATGAGATTGATATGATAGAGAGCAACATAGACTAGACCATTTTTCTAATGACATTTGTACTTTGAGAAATGGATGCTGAAGGAAATATATCTTTAAATAAATATATCATTTAGCAATCTGTTCCAATTTAAAAATTTTAGAGAAAAAAATAACAATAATATATATAAGTAATATATATAAGTAATATATATATATATATATATATATATATATATTTTAAGTAATTTTCTTAAAAAATATATATACACTCTGTCGCAAAAAAATATATGCACCCAGAAGAAATTGAGCTACATTCACGAAATTTGGTATGCATGTAGTGTATATGAAAATAAACAAATGATTAAAAATTCAGAACAAAATATCATTTTATTAAGCGGTTACAGCTTGCAAAAGGTTAAAAATCAGTAAGTAGTAAAGCCACCTCTGGCAGCTATACAAGCCGAAATTCGGCGTGGCATCGATTCAATTAGATCACTTATGACCCCCTGTGGAAGATCCTGCCATAGTCTTTGCATCTGCGCAGTTAATTCTCCTGTATCTCGGGACGGCTGCAGTTGCCTTCCCAGCGCGTCCAGACATGCTCTATTGGCGAAAGATCTGGTGACCTGGCAGGCCATGGTAGGACGTCATATCCTTGAAGACATTGTTGGGAGAGTCGCGCAGTATGTGGGCGAGCATTATCCTGTTGATAAATGGCACCTGGGTGACTTGATAGCATGGGTAGCACAATCGGCGTTAAAATATCGTCCACGTATCTGCGAGCTGTCAAAGTGCCTTGAAGGACCACTAAAGATGATCGTGTGTCCCAAGAAATTGCTCCCCACACTGTCACACCTTGTGAAATTGCTGTATGCCGCTCGACAATAAATGCCGGATCGGACCGCTGGCCGGTGCGCCTCCAGACACGTGTGCGGTGGTCATCAGCACTGAGACTGAATCGGGATTCATCACTGAAGATGACACGTCTCCAGTCTGTCACACTCCAAGTTGTCCAAGGTCGGCAAAATCCAGTCGACACTGCCTATGATGTGGGGTCAGTGGTAAGCGTCTTAGCGGACGTCGGCTCCTCAAGCCAACTTCGGTCAGTCGTCTCCCTTATGGTTTCTCTTGATGGCACTGGATGTCTGGAAGGAGGTAAGTGGCGTTGAATCGATGCTAGCGACGTTGTTGGTGCCGAAGTGGCCACTCTTCTGATTGCACGATCCTCGCGATCATTTGTGTTCCTGGGACGTCCTGACCCCTCCGCGACGGTACACTCTACCTTCTGTGATCCACTGTTGCCAACACCGAGCAACTACCATATCGCTCCGACCGAGGTAGCGGCCGATACGTCTATTCGACCAACCTGCTTCTCTGAGGCCTATTATACGGCCCCTATCAAAGTCCGTCAGCTGCTCGTACTGCCGCCGGTTACGTCTTAGAGGCATCCTAAGTCTCAATATCGTCTATCAAAGTCATCAGATTCGTTTGGATAGCCGTACGGCGCTCGTACTCATGCTTTTAAACTCTCCCAGTTGCGCAACTAATATGCGCATAGCACACTTAGCCTTGTCTCATTGGCTTCGAAATTTTAATCATTTGCATATCTCTTACCAGACTACATTCTTGCCGAGTTTCGTGATTGTAGCTTGATTTCTTCTGGGTGCATATATTTTTTTGCGACAGAGTGTATATTACTTAAAAGTAACATATACAAAATTTAATACTTATACAGTTTATAATTGAGATCGCATTGTAGCTTTAGCGTCAAAGTGCATTTTTATTGCAGTAAATACAGTATTGTTGTACAGGGGGGGAGCGACAAAAATTCTGATTGAAAATTGGGTCGCCAGTATTGAAAGTTTGAGAAACACTGCTCTACACCCATTCACGACCTTCATTCCTCTACAAACGGAATCGGAATTCATCTGAAAACAGTAACTTATGAAATACTTTGGTGCAGTGACGATAACGCTAACGCCAAGCCAGGGTGCTCTTTGATGAATGTTTAAAGCAACTACGCATTCATCAAATAGTAGCTTGCTGCCGTGCGCTCAGGAGTCCCACTTATAACCTGTTGCTGATGGTTTAGCTAGTGATAGATGTATTCTCTGTTAATGGCAGGTGGCTTTGAGTGTCACGTGCCGCGGCAAATAGTTTCGATAAACCATTTGGCAAATCTGCCATCAGTGCTATCTGTTTGCCACCTGTGTGATCTACTGAATACCCTCCGTACTTTTAAATGATCTTGCCACAAATCGCTGAGTTGTACTCAAATCCCATCAACACGAGGAGCTATTGCTGGCATCTGCAAAACCAAGGCCATGCCGCTACAGGATATGGTCTTCTTCCGCAGGCGGAAACTGCCTGTCTTCAGTTCGCTGACGTCTCCAAGATGTATCTAACCCACCTTAAATAACTCTGATGCTGCAAAAGATAACATATGTGGATCAGTGGCGTACTCAAGGTTAGTGCTTAGGGGTTAAAATGCCCATCCTAAGCCAACAGATTTTTAATTTTCAGCATAGACATTTTTTGCGCTTTGACGCCTTCGTCTCTCTTTTCATTTCCTACTATTAACATACTCTCTCGATCTATATTTATTTATATATTTATCTTCTTCGAATTTTCAATTCGGTAATAAAATACTTTATATTCATCCAATCAAGTTCAAATACATTTTTTTTACACTTGTAGTGGATGGCACTTGATGTAATTAAAGTTTTTTCAAACAAATTAATTACCGGTTTTTTTGACGCCGACTTAGATTAATTTTATTGTTGTAACAATGTCACTGTTAAAACAAAGACAAAAGTTGGCGTCGAAAACCTGTTTTCAGCCGAACTAGCCAAACCAGGTGTGCATTGTTACAACAATGCAGATAAATCACATGCTTCAATTCCTACTATTAGTTCAATCTCTCCCTATATATATATATATATATATATATATATATATATATATATATATGCAGATAAATGTTGTAACAATGTTTCTTTATTGTAATAAGTTTATATTATATATATATATATATATATATATATATATTTTAATCAAATTTTCAATTGTTAATAAAATACCTTCTATTCATCCATTCAAAGTAGGAATAGACTTTTTTTAATAAAGGGTGTTTTTTTAGAGGTATAGAACTTTAAATTGCAATAAAACAACGATCTATTATTCGATTGACATAAATTTTTTTTATTCGAAAGATAATCTTGTGGCATTACATTTTAAACATGATTTCTGGCATAGGACTGCCACGGCTGGCTCGGATGTAGTCCAATCTGGACGTCCAATTTTCGATGACTTTTTCCAACATTTGTGGCCGTATATCGGCAATAACACGGCGAATGTTGTCTTCCAAATGGTCAAGCGTTTGTGGCTTATCCGCATAGACCACTGACTTTACATAGCTTCACAGAAAATAGTCTAGCGGTGTTAAATCACAAGATCTTGGAGGCCAATTCACAGGTCCAAAACGTGAAATTAGGTGGTCACCAAACGTGTCTTTCAATAAATCGATTGTGGCACGAGCTGTGTGACATGTTGTGCCGTCTTGTTAGAACCACAGCTCCTGGACATCATGATTGTTTAATTCAGGAATGAAAAAGTTAGTAATCATGGCTCTATACCGATCACCATTGACTGTAACGTTGTGGCCTTCATGGTTTTTGAAGAAGGATTCCACCAGCCCATAAAGCGCACCAAACAGTCAGTTTTTCTGGATGTAACGGTGTTTCGACATACACTTGTGGATTAGCTTCACTCCAAATGCGGCAGTTTTGTTTGTTGACGTAGTCATTCAACCAGAAGTGCGCTTCATCGCTAAACAAAATTCGCTTATGAAAATCCACCATTATTTTCGAAATAAAATTGCAAAATAAAATTGCAATTGTTCAGGCGTGAGTCTATTCATGATGAATTGCCAAACCAAACTGAGAATAAATCTCTTGACAGCTGTTAAATCGGTCGCCATCTGGGAAAGTATATATAATGCCAACTTAAACTTCTATACCTGCCAATAAAAAACACTCTTTATTATCTGTTTTTAGACTATAGCTCACCCCTTACACATAAGTATGTTAATGCTACGGATCAACTGCTGAATTTATAGCCAGAAATTGGGTATCATGTGACCAGATACACAAGCAAATATAATCGTTTGTTTTTTACCTTCACCTACTTCGTACTATACACTTAGTTTTAAGCATTTCTTCATGCTATTGCAGTTTCTCTTTTGATGAGAGTGTTTTATCTTTAACTGAGCAAAACAGGTGAATTTTCAGGACTTATATTTGAGACCCTGTCGTATTCAAATCGTGCTTTCATTGCGTTTTTAAGAAAATTGTAGATTTGCTCTCGAATTTTTTGGGTTATTTTTGTCAAAGTAGTGTATTATGTCAAGACTTTTTAGTAGCTTCTTTACGAGATACACATATTTGTGTAATTCATTGTTTTACAAATTTTTTTTTATAATAAATTAGATGCTTTTAACGTCCTTACTGTGTTTGTGCATTTTAAATCGAAGTTATCATAAAATTCTGATGAACTTATACTAAAGTATTATAAATTAGAGGAATAAGTTACCACCTTAGATGTATTCTGATTATTTGGGATTCAGAATTGAGTAAGGGTTCTGGACTTTTTTTCTTGTGTGAACTCTGGATCCTAACTATAAGTATATGGATCCCCATATATAATATTTTTAATGAAATATTTTTTGTCAAATAATAAAAACTAATAAATAAATAATTCTTGATTGAAATATTTATTCTTATGCTAACAAATAATTCCAACACAACATTAAAAAAATGCAAATTACAAATTTGAAAATTTTAATTGCTAAAACTGAAAAATATTTTCACTTACAGAAATTATAAGAAAATTATATGTACTAATTTAAGTAACGTGTGCAAATTTATTTTGAAGGTGATTAAAAAGGATATAGATTATACTGAATATATTATACTGATGAGATCCTTGTGGCTGACGTTCTGATATTAGTATATTAATAATTGGCTCAAATTTTATAAGATGCAGACGAAGATCACCTCTTTTTGCTTCATCAAATAGATAAAGTATTTTTTGCTTTGTTAACAACTCTGTTACGTCACTAAAGCCAATTTCTCAAGGTAAAAGGATTGAAAAACAAGCATTTAGAAAAACAGTATTTTATACCACGTATATATATAATTCGGGACTTTTTTATAACATTAATATATCTTATTCTTTTTTTAAAATCATTTTATTAATAATATTTTATCCCGAGAACTTCAATTCATATTAAGGACATACTCGAAAATATAATTCTTTTTTCTCTTGGAGCCCCCTTTGAAGCTTCTATGGTCCCCGGTTAGGAAATGCTGTCTTAGCGAAACGTTAATTTTTTTTTTTTTGTAAAGAAGGAGTGTTAGGGTTATTTTATGTTGCCCTATATGACCTGTTTGATTTGTTATTAATTCCGCATTAAAAAAGCAAATGCAGTAATATTGCATTTGTTTCTTTAATGTAATACACTTATTTCGTTATCGAAGCATAGTATCAATAAGTTGTAACAATATTACACATTATGTTTATAATTAGGAAATTTCTATTTTTCTTTTCTTTTTCCTTTAATCAATTAAAAAATTCAAATTTTTAAAAAATGATGTTTATTTAACATTTTGGAGTTTATAGTAAGCACACAACCTCTGGTTCATTTTATTTAGAAGTGGAAATGTGAATAAGCCTTTCTTTCGAAAATCCTTTAAAAAACAAGCTATCAGAAATATTGGATTAGAGAATCGTTCATTTCACTTTTTTTGCTTTTATTTATTGCAAAATAATTGATAGCATTCTAAGGTCTTAAGATTTATTTTTCTTCGAAAATTGCCCTGGGATGTGTTTTTTAAATCTCGAAAATATGTTATAATTTAATTTAATGTATTGATTACTTATAGATTCTTGTATTTTTTCTACTTTGCTATGAATAGAAAAAAAATCCTTTTAAACATGCAATTCATTTGAATTCAATTCGAAAAAATTCTGTTTCATTTAATTAATGAATAATTTTATCGGTTCTCGATATCGGTCAACATTCAAATTTTTTACTTAAAAGACTGAAAACCATGTATTTTTCCGTCAAAATGAATAGTTTGTATTCTATATTTTTATGCTTGTTAAATTTTAATGCTATTTGAAAATTAACTTCCAAATTTACATTTAAACTAAAATTATTTTATTTACTACCAATATTTTGTATTGCATTCGATTTTTTTTTAAAATTTCATTTTAATTTTTAATTTTGAAGAAACAAAAAAGGCCTGTATGTTATTAAATGTTTGCACTTTTAGAATTTAAAAAATTGAAAACGAAACATGAAATGGTTGCTTCTTAGAACTTGCAAATACGCGATAGAACTACAAAACTCAGTAATTTTTTATCTGGGGGAGAAAACTGGTTAACCGGTTTTAGTTATTTTATCTTATTAAGGTATAAAAATAGACTATTACTGTAAGCGTACCATTTTTCTTACTTTAAATATAAATGAAGTGATAAAATCTACAAACCAGTATAACTATACAACCCAAAATTTAGCAGTTAGAATTATTTTTTACTTATGAATTTTACGAAATAATAAAACAACATGAAACTTTATTATTAATATTTCCTTTTGTGAGAATAGAAAAGCATAATATAACTTTCTTTTTTTAATTAAATTATATTTAAGGAAAACTAATGCGTCCATATTTCATGGACTATCATAATTTGATTCAGAAATTACTACTAATCGGCAAAACTCTCTCATTATATATTGATGTGGGTTGAATTGATACCAGTGCATTTAGCACTTACCATAAAATCTCCGTAAATTTCGATCTTATTATTTGTGTTCAAAGTGCGCGTTGTAAGCCGGGTATAAAAACTAGAGCTTTAAAATTTAAAATTGAAAAAAAAAGAGATGAGCACACACACACAGTAAAAGAATTGGACTTCTATACGTATCGAAATACTGTTTGTTTAAAAGAGATGACTTTCCTTACGAACTTAAAGGGTTGTAATTCTAGAAGTATACTATTATTTTCTAAAGCTTGGAATACCTCTAATAATTACACATACATTTCAGGTTTCATTGTAAGAAAAAGGAGGGGGTGGGTTATACATATATTTATATGCGGTGAATATGCCTAAAAATTAAAAAAATGCTGTGTTTAAGTATAGGTGCGCGTTATACGCCGTATTTTACGGTATTTAAAATTCAGTATATGGTATTATATATATATATATATATACATGACAGTGTTAATTAAGAAAACTTAGTATTTTCACTGCTATTAAATCACAAAATTTGTACGAGGGTGTAAAAATTATATGCTTATTTTTTTCGATTTATTGTCACTCAAATTTTCCTTACTCTTCACTACAATATTTTTATTTACTGTTTAAATATTACTCATTCATTCATACAATGTACTTTTACTTTTGCTTAAATTTCAATAAATTACAGTATAATTATTTAGAGACTAATGGCAAAAAAATAACGTTAATTATCACTTGAAAAAAATAATAGAGTTAACTTTTGATTATTTGAGAAAACCTGGTTTTAAGGATTACGTAAATTTTAACAAAACCCGGTTAACAGGTTTCCCTCTGCGTTTCGAAACACAATTTATTTGTTTATTTATTTAAATTGATGCTTACATATCACATAAAACTTTTGAATGGTCATATACAATAATGTTGATTTGATAATGGACACTAAGAGGAAATTTAAAATAGTATTGAGTATTGTTCCATCGTGATAAAATGTTAATGCTTGCAAGAATCAATTGTGGTTGCTGTAAATCAATAATTGAGGTCCTGGAAAAGTGTCAAGATCGCGAGCATCAAGATCTTTCAATTTCTTTTTCCATCAAAAACATTCGTATAAAATAAGGAAGCTACTTCACATTTAATTCGAATAGCTCTTAGACTTCTTTCGGGTGAGTGAGTGAATATTAACGTCGCACTGTGTTTAGCTACAAGAGGGCTTTTGGTGACGGACCTAGTAATTTCGAACCATGGTCGAGTGACGGGGACGACACCTGAGCTGCCCCCCTCCCTCCTAACAATCACACCACACCAACGGGAGGACGTTTGAGCTCTCGACAGATTTAACGTGCATCGCTCCCCTTCGCGGTGGGTCTTTGGTGGTACTACGCTCGAACTCATGACATGCCTGCCATGATCCGATATCTTGACCATTGGGCTACCGCAGCCCCAGTTTTCTTTCGGCGTTGTGTTGAAATTAGGAGAGGGAAATGAGCTTGAATGTCGCTCTCTTCACTTGACTATAGATCAAAATTGTGATATTCGTCTACAGTAATCTTCATGAAGATTTGGAATGGCGTTAATTCAAAGACTTGAAATTTCCATCTTGATTTCAAATCAGGAAATAAGCTTCGTAATATACGTATCTCTAAATTTGTACTTGTTGCACATGCTAATAACCAAAAATATTCTATTTTTGTACTGAAATCACATTTTTTTGGCTCTGGATGGAAGAATCAATTATATAAAGAAAGTATTGATACATTATGCGTTAGTATTTTTCATTGAATTTCAAGTTATAGTCTCTAGAATTCAATTATTTTTTTATATTTTAAAAACTTAACTAAGCAAATGATAAATTCAGCAGAAGTCTTAGAAATCTCGTTTTTTTTTTATGAAAAATTTCTGAAAAGTTAATCTTTTTCTGGAAGAATATTTTTGGATTAATTCAGCTTTTAATTAATTTGAATAAGAATTTGAAACAGTTGGCAGCAGATTAAGTTATAAAATATATATGTGTGTGTTCAGTAGTGCACACAGGAATTTTTGTAGGGGGGTTGGGTTCAAAAGTTCACCATTCTTGTATTATGCTCCTTTTGATTTTGTAGATTTTCGGGAACACAATACAGTTAAAAACTAATTATTGAATAAATAATTAGCAATAATTAATAGAATTAATCATTAATAACAAATACTTAATTAAATTTTATCTACTATATACTTAGAAATATAATCAATCGAGAAAAAATCAAGGGCTTTGGGAGCGTCTGAACCCCCAGGTCCCCCCCCCCTTGTGTGCGCCACTGTGTGTGTTTGTTGCATCTATTTCAGAATCCTTAAATTCTATTAAGAAAGAATCATGAAATCAAATTACCAAAACTTGTCACGTTTGTTTCCTTTAAGCAAAAGATAAAAATAAACACACAGGACAATTATGTTAGGTTGGGGAAAAAGAAATCCATTATTTTTGCATGAAATTCAACACTTTATTTAACATGTTTCGGATTGTCCGATTTGGGTCAAATATGTACCGTTTTGTAGTATAATTTGTTGCCATTTTAAAGGTAGCTTTATAATTCCTCTATTATAGAAGTTTTGGTTCTTATTGGCGAAAAACTCTTGTAATCGATTTTCACAATCTTCCCTTGATAATCTTATCACTCAGGAAGTTCTGCAATGCAAGAAAAAGGTGGTAATCGCTTGGGGCAAGGTCCGGACTATATGGTGAATGCATTAAAACTTCTCAACCAAGTTCTCAGAGTTTCTGGAGAGTCACTACAGACGTGTAGGGCCTGGCGTTGTCCTGATGGAACGCAACACCTCTTCTGTTGGCCAATTCTGGTCGTTTCTGGTCAAGCGCTAGCTTCAAAAGATGCAGTTGTTGACAGTAGATATTTGAATTTTGTGTTTGAATTTTGTCACACGGAAGCAACTCATAATAAATTATTCCTTTACAGTCCCACCAAACACACAGTAGGACCTTCCTGGCCTTTAGTCCTGGTTTGGCCACCGTTTGAGCTGCTTCACCACGCTTTGACCACGATCGTTTTAGCACAATATTGTCGTATGTGACCCATTTCTCATTCCCAGTTACCATCCGCTTAAGAAATGGGTCGATTTCATTCCGTTTAGCCAAGGCTTCACAGATGGAAAATCGACCCATCATGTTTTTAAGTTTTAATTGGTGTGGCACCCAAACATCGAGCTTCTTTTTGAACCCAACTTTGTGCACATGGTTTAAAATTGTTTTATGGTCGATCTTTAGCTCCTGGGTGATGCTACAACTACTAACTGTGCGAGATGCATCTTTAACATCAAAAATGCCTGAACGGAATTGACGAAACCAAACTTACACGTAATTAGCCGTTACAGTATCGGCACCATAAACACCATTCGCAATTTCAGCCGCCTGGCTGGCACTTTCGCCTTTATCAAAGAAAAACTGTAAAATGTACCGAATTTTCTCTTTGTTGACTTCCATTTTTAACACCCTGTAACTCACAACTGAATGGACCAAACAAAAAACAGCAAAAGATTTTTTTTAGTGAGAAATGTCACCTTGACAACAAATATAAGTTTGAAATTGTTTCAAGAGATATCGACACTACAACCATCAACCGAAAAAAATAATGGATTCCTTTTTCCCCAACCTAATATTATGCTGCATTATTAATACAGTTTTGTGTAATAGAGCTCGAAGTTCTGATTGTTTATTAATTTTGTCTGACTGTTTTTAAGAAAATGTATAAAGTTGAAACACGTTATTAAACAGTTAAATTAAAACATAAATAATAAAAACCATTTTATTTTGTCTGCTTTTAAAATCTTTTCATCATTTTATTTCTAGTATTTTGAAACATTAGTTAAATCATACTATAACTATCAAAATGATTAAGCATTAGACATTTTTAATGAGCCCAACTCAAAATAATGCTTAATATATTACATAAATTAAACAGCCTTGTAGAATTATTGTCATAAATGAATTATAGTATCATCAAAATTTACTTTAACGTTACAAAACTATTAATTTTTTTTATTTAAAAATTTCATTTGACTGCACGTGTGCAAGAAAAGATTTAGCAATTCATATTATCTTATCAAAAACGAAGAATTTAAATCTGATAATTTTAACTTCGTTGTCAATTACTTTTACTGAACTTATAAATGATTGATTTGACGAAGAGAATACTAATGAATAATACATTCAGATAACCTATGTTCTTAGAAATGTCTCAAGTTTACAAAGACGAATGAAAGTGAAATGCACGTTGAATATTTAAATCACTTTATTTCAATTTTAAGAGTTTTTTTAATGTGTAAAAGAGTATTTTCATCACTACATCTGTTGCAATAATTTGTAAAAACGAATTCCTAACTGTTATTTTCTTATATTTTCCAGAATTAATGATCGAGATTTTACAAATGCTTACCTGATGAAATTTGCTTATGATTAAAATACACAAATATTTTTTAAGTTTAAAGAGACTTTGGATATTTTTCAAGTGCATTTTATCCCTATTTTATGTTATTGAGAAATAATTTGAGTTTAATAATTAAAACATTAATACCGGCATGTAAAATGGGACCAATTAATAATAAAATTTTGTACTGTGCATTTATATTAACTTCATTATTCTTAATCTCTTGAAGAATATTTTGAAATTCCTAATTTCAAAAGTTCAACTACATATCAATTATTTTCTTATTAAAAATTAATTATATTATAAATAGCATCTAAACTGTGCGATTAGAATTAGATCTCATTTCATAGATGAAGCATTTTTTTTTTTTTTAAAAAAATTCGTTCACTAGTGAATTGTGGTAAAAAAACTTTAAAAATTGCGAATCTTTATTTTCTTTGAAAAAGCTAAAACATTTCCTTTAAAAAATATCCTATTTTAAATGTAAATAACCTAGCACTATTTTTAAAATAGAAACTGAGAAGCATTTTTTTCCTAAATTTTTTACATGTTATATAAAAGGGGGTTTAAAAGTATTCGTGAATAAATTTTTTTTCACTGCTTTTTAGCATACATTAAAATTATTCTTTGAAAAATATAAAGTTTAAAACAGTATTTTAGGAAATTTCTACTCATACTTAAACATAAGATAAAAAGAACTAGATAAAGGAGCTTTTAAACTGAATAATTAATTGAGAAGAAATTAATTTCGACATTTTTAAGCAGTGCCTTTTTTTTCCTGAAAAAAAAATCGGTAGGAAACTTTACCTTTAATCGGTATAAAACTTTTTAATACCATTTTTAAATAATCAAAATCCAGTGAAAGTGTTTATTATACATTAAAGGATACATATATTTTTTAAATTTTGAAGTTTTCTAGTGAAATTTATAAATTAGGAATATTTTTTGGAATAAGAAAAATTTCATTTTGAGAGAACTAAAGCGATCAAAGTGAATAATCGTTCATAAATTGTAACAAAAAAATATAAAAAATTAAAGAATAAAATAATATGAAAAATAAAAATGAAAGAAAAACAACCAGATTTAAATAATTTTTGTTTTAAATGATAAATAATTGTATGTAGGGTTTTTTTTCAATTAAAAAGAATTTAACTTTATTCTCTTTTTATTTTTATTTATTTCTTTTTGTATTCAGTATTTCCTTAAATGATAAATTTTAATTAACAAAAAACTAAAACTTATCGTAAGAGCAAGCTGCTTTTTCTAACGTTATTTAGTTTGCTTCAAGAAATTTGTTCGTAGAATCTATATCAAAGCATAAACTAACTGAACATCACATCATTATTTATGATTTATGAGTTTATAATATTTTTTCGTCTTATTACGATTTGATATACTTTAATTCTCATTTTTAATACTCTTTTTACTGGTAGAGAATATTTTAAGTCTAGAATCTGACAGGTGTCTCATTAAAACTCTTACAAATCTGAAGAAATCTTAAATGACAGAGCAACATGGCTTAACCTGGAGCCAATGTCATGATGCATAATAATGTCTTCCAAACTTAGTAGCAATTTCTTATTCATCATCTTGTTAAAACTGTCGGATTCAAACAACTTGTCCGTAAACATTTATCCAGTGCCATACTACGTTCGTATTTCTTTGTAGTCAATGTCAACCGAAACTGGCCGCGAACATTAATCCCTTGCCCGAGTGAAGCCATCATGTTTCTCCAAATTGTGAATGAAAACTCCTCGTGACAGTCAGGATCTTCATTTCAATAAATCGTTACTTTAAAAAAAGGACCTACTACTAATATCTTGTCTCTTTCGTGTGCTCTTTTTCTTCTTTTGGGAAGAGAAAAAAAATGAAGCTAGAGTCAACTAATCGAAATTCGAGCTGAGCATTTTTCTCACGTCAGCAAAACCTGATTGTCATCGGAGCTGTCCGTTCACATTAAGCGCTTGAGAGGTTCCGAGAGAACGAAACGTTGTCTTGCCCCCCGCAGAGAGGTTTGAGACGGTGTCACTGAAAAAGATTTAGTTACTCTGGCCGGCCCTGATTCATAGATATGTCACGAGTGACAACAGACGTTGCCAGTCTGAAAGTTATTTCTTCTTTATGAAATATCATAGAGATGAGATAAATAGTAATGTGTTTAAAGTTTTTTTACATCAAGGCAACGAATGCTCACTGGGATTTGTTGGAATTGTAAATCTAAAATTGTGTCATTTTTCCCAATGCGGAAAAAGAGTTGAGTGGATTCAAGTTAAGAAAGAATATAAATAATCGTTAATATATATTTGTGATTGAGTTATGGAACACCATTCAAGTGTTACATGGTTACATGGTTAGCTGCTCAATCATGCGTCATTATCTGGTGCGTTGTGATGCATTTTTAAATAGTTGATGTGCATGCATATAATTTAAATACTTATCAATTAGTGTTATTGATCATCGTGGAAAGGTGTCTCTTGCTCTTAATCTTTTATCACTCGATATTTTTCTCTTCGTTTTTGTTACTTTATATACTCGAACAAAAGAAACTGACAGGCGGAAGATTAGTTTATGAGAAGATGATTTTTCCCATTTGCATATCTGAAGAGAAATCACAATTAATCTTTCATATGTATTCATTATTACAATTCTTGTCTTAGGGTATTATGATGTGGAAATTAAGATGGACGATCAGTGGCATTGATGATTTAATTAATCCTTTTGTTTCGAGATTATATGATTCGTTCAGCGTTTGAACTTCTGCAATTTAATTCTTTTTGAAAAGTATGCGTAAAATCAGCCCAGACAACGTTTACTTAACAATGGATGCAAAAGATTCTTTAAAAATACACTCCACTTTTTATACGTACTATTGATTTCTAAAAAAAACTTATTATTTCATTTTAGAAATATAGAATCACAGCAGCTTTATCAGTGAATTTTGATTCCATCATGCTTAGTGTTTATTTTACGGAATATTAAATTTTTTCCTTTAAAATCCAAGAGCCTTTCAAATCCTTTAAAATATCGTATTGTAAAAGTATGGAAAATAAGGTATCAGTTCAAAGGATGAAAAAAATTATAAATATGAAATTGTATAAACTGCCTGCTTAGTTATAATCAAAGTGTTAAATGAATAAAATTATATTTTACTAATTATTTATTAATATATTATAAAATAATATATGAGATAATTTATCTATATTATGAAATATTTATTATAAGATTAGTGTATTAAAAGACGAATTACTTGTGTACTCAAAATATTCCACATTTTATCAAAAATATTTCATTTAAAAGTTAGGGTCATCAATTGTTAAAGAAAAACTATAATATTTAGTTCTAGTGCTTAATCAATGCGTTAGTTAAGCAATCGAAATGTTATAGAATCTTATAAAGTAAAAGAATTATTTCTTTAAAACATGATTGTACGTGTCTAAAATAACACTGGCAATAAACAGAGAAAATTTCTTTTAATTGTGATATCAAAGGTTTAATTCGAAGCCTCATTAATTCAAGTTATAGTTATTATCTAATATTATATAGAATGTTTTTTCGATGTTTAACAAGTTATAATTTTTGTTTAAGTACCCACAAAAATGTTGCCGGTTTCAGTGTGTAATCCTACATTTATATTAAAAAAATAATCTTAAATCCTTATCTTAGCAGCAAAGACCGATTGCGTCAAAAAGCTTTGTTTTAAAATAACTCATTAGACAAAGTGAGAATCCAAGAGAATTATGGAAGAAACTGGCTATCAAACATGTCCTCATGACCAGCTTTAGTAGTTCTTTTTAATCCAGATAAGGTGTTATCCGATTTACGGATTATATTTACTCGTTAAATTGATATATTGTAAGAAGATTTATGTTGTGTTAGAATAATATTGTGATACAATTGCTCCTTAAAAAATGTAAATCTTCTTAAGATAAGACCATACAGACGATGTTTAACTTCCTGTCCTTATACCTTTAGAAAAATTCATTTTTGTTGCTATAAATATTAACACCCAATGTCTGATAAAAGATTACAACAAGCATAAATGTATTATTCAGATTAATTAATTATTTTATTGCTTGATAATTTCTATGCAAAAGACTTCACTGAAAATCATTTTGAAGAATGTGTGATCCATTTTAATTCATAGGAGCAATACGTGTTAATATTATAGCGAGTAGAATTGTTTGTAATTTAATAATTTAACATCATATATATAAATTTATACAATTATAAAACTATTCAAAAAATTATAAAAATATTATTCATGAAAATTTAATTTTGTTACTATTATTCAAACATTTGTTATAACAAAATCACGAAAAACGTTAATGTTATGTCAACTACAATTGCATAAAACTAATTAATATTATTGATTATTAAAGGGATTGCATACTGATAAAATTAAGGTGTATTTGCTTTTCAATTGAGCTTTTTGGTGAAATGATATTTTTCGGATAGGCAATAAAGCGTCGTTTTTTAGATATTTTTGAAACATTTTTAAAAATTTGCAAGAATTACATATTTTTTCTAACTCTTAAAACAGCCTAAAAAATCTGAGTATGATTTTATTTAATTATTTAATATTTCAGGTATGTATAAACTGTGGTTAAAGTTTGGAGAATAATTTTATGTTATTGCAATGAAAGCGGCTTCGACACAAGTAGGATATCCTATCTTTGAAAAGATATTTAATCATATCGAAAATAAAAGACAATATTTTATAGTCAAACAATGTTGTTTTTTGCGTCTGTGCAGCGCATTCATAAACATCATCATGACAGAGAAAGACAAAAAACGAGACAATTGTCTGAAATGGTAGTTGAAAAGAGATTTTTCTTTCTTTAGAGTATAGGTTTGGTATTCACTGTTAAAAATCATTATACGCCTACCAAGAAAATTTATTTAATTTTTTTTGCTGTGCTTTTGATATGGATGTAAAATTAACGAAGGTGTAATTATGGGTGTAAAATTTTGGAAGAATTATTTGTTAATTTTTAGGAAAACTTGAATTATATTTTATTTTCAGATTAAGTCTTAAAAAACATTTCGTTTACTTATTCCAATATTTTCTGACACGTATGGATTTCCTCAAAAATTTTCTGATGAAGATTTTCTATTCATACGTCATTTTCACAGCACTAAGCAAATATAAATGCAATCAGTAAAAAAAATTGTGGAATTTTGTAATCTACTTATTTGGTTTTGAAACTGAATTCTCTTAAAATAAAAATGCAATAGATAGAGAATGTGGGGAACTAAATACTGAATTGCAAAATACTAAATACGTATTCATAAAATAAAACTATATGCAGAACATCAATTGTTAACATTTCCTTTTATGTATAATACCGTAAAATCCGGCGTATAACAGACACTTTTTACACAAAAAATAAAATCGAAATTTAAAGGTGCACGTTATATGCCGGGTATAAAAATGATAGCTTTAAAAATTAAAAAAGATATGAGCATTAAGAAAATTTTACTTCTATATATATATCGAAACAAAGTTGTAGCTCAAGAAGTGTACTATTTTTATCAAAAGCCTGGGATAATACCTCGAATACTAAAATATTACTATGAAATATCACCCTAGAGATGACATACACTGTGTGTGTGTGACTTCTGTCCCCAATTCCTTAGAGTCAACAATATTAGTGCTGAGAATATAGATGTTAAAAATGGGAGAGTGTTCTTTTCCTCTGCCTTATAATTATTTTGCCGAATATGCTTAGCACAAAATTGGGGAGATGGTTATAGTAATATTTCAACGCGCTCGTATATAACTGAGTTTTCTTAACATTTATTTAATGTTTATCAATGGAAATAGTATTATGTATTTATAAAAATCTTGGTGCACGAAGAGTATATGTAGGCATTTTACGCTCAGTTCTACTATGTGTATTTTCATTAATCGTTTCGTTACTAAAAATGTTTAAATGCTGTTTAATCATAATTGTATTTCTATATAGGAAATAAGTCCTTTGGAATTACAGTTCTTGAAAGAGTTTTTTTTACAACAGATTTCTATTAATATTCAAATTTTCAAATTCTAAAAATGTGAATCCTGTTTAACTCCAATCATATTGTGTATGTGTAAAATGTCTTTTGGAGCACCTTTACAAAAAAAAAATTTTTGACAGATTGTATATGGAAACTTAGAATTGAGACACATTATATTGAAAATATTGCCATTTCCTTCCTTTTTGTGTCTTTTCTTTACTTTATACAATCAAAATTATTCTGTGAGCAAATTTTTAATATGTGTTTTATCATTAAAAAATACTTAATATTATATAAAATGACACATTTCAGATACTTTTGGTGTGATATCGTTTTTCGCGTTATTGAACCTTTTTATCTGTTATCTTATCAGCCAACCGTGCCTTCCTGCGCATTCTAATAGCAACATCTGAAAAGCTGAAGCAGCCTTTAATTTAACTATCTTTCAAATGAGTTATGTTTTTCTTGGTATTTTGCTGTATCCGAAAAAAAATACATTAAAGTTTTATTAAAAATTCTATTCACGAGGAACATAGATACCATTCACATGAATCTGAACTTGTTGAATGAGTTTATTACTTTCTTAAATCAATTTTATTTTTTATTTGAAAGATAATAATTCTGCTACTTGAATTTTATTTGGTGTCCTTTTTGTATATTCAGTATTATTTAAAGCAATTTGTATAGCCTTCACAATACTTGTATCTGGTAAAACAAGAAGACTAGAGCGTTAATAAATATTTTACATAGAAGAATATTTATACTTTTATATATAGATTAGTTCTTGTACAGTAACTTTAAAATGTTTGTTTGAAAATAAAGTATTTTTAGCGAGATATTTTGGGAAAAAATGACGGTACTATTTACTTTTAGTTTAGTTTTGTATTATAATACTGTGATTTTCTTGTGTGTCGCTTAAAACCATTTATATATATATATATATATATATATATATATATATGTTTATAAATATATATAGTAAGTTATAAGCTATTTAGACAAACAAACAGACACATATAAATAGCATTTAAATGCAGTTCCTCTTACTCAAAACATACTTAAAAAATTGTTTATGAGGGGGAAAATACTTTACAACATGTACTTTAGTACATCAGATACAATTTTGAAACTTTTTTACACATATATTTAAATAAGAACAGAGCAACTATTTGAACAAAGATATATGTCAAATGTTCAGTTTGTAAAAAAAAATCATTAAACTTTGCTTAACTTTTCTTACATGATTGATTAACTTATGTCCTTAATGTCTAAAGATGATTAAAGAAGAATTGAGATAGGAGAATTATACTCTGTCTAATGGATCAATATTGCTCCTTATTTAAAATTAATGAAATTAAATCTAAATTATTTGAATTCTATTCCTTCAGTAAAATTGTTCCTGAAATTATACCGTAACCTATTAAAAAGTTTTAAAGCCTAATTTTATTTTTAAATTTAATATTAGTCGAGAGTTCCTTAGCAATCCTAAAAATTCTGTCCTGAGTTTCAGATTAACTAAAATTCATTTTTTTGTATAGTTATTTCTTCGCTTAACCTTCTTCGTTCATGTTTTTTTTTATCTCTTTCAAATATAGACTCAGATTTTCATTTCAATTTACTTTTTTTTGTAACTATAGTTACTGTTTTTTGTGCCCTTCAGAATGTAACAGATTGTTTTCAAGTTTGTTTAAACCGTTTCCCTTTGGAGGACCTTTATGTTATGAACAAACTATATGATTCTGAAGTTAGTAATTGAGGAGAACAAATGTCCAAGGATTTATAAATCTTAAGCGATAAAATTACAAATGAATAGAAATATAACCCTTTTTTGTGAATTAATGTTTTTATTTCTGGTTGTTATCCGGATAGAACCTTAGTCCATTCAATCTTTTTTCCATCTTTGTTATATATATATATATATATATATATATATATATATATTTGTTCTTAATTTTAATGTTAACATTTAAATAAAAATAACACAAAGGCATATTTTTGAAATTTATTAAATTTGTTTTACAAAATTTGAACACCTTTAAATAGATAGCTTTGAATAGTTGAATATTATGCGAAATTTCCATTCTAGGTTAAATTGATTAAAACGTTTGGCATTACTTTAATTAGTTTCTTGCTTCAAATTTGTATTCCAATATTTTTCGTTATTTTTACTTAATTATGACAAAACTAAATATTGACGTTATGGATTTAAAATTTAGTATTAAAGCTTTCTGTTTTTTGAAAAAGTTATTTCTTTGTTTTAATTTGAAAATACAACAAAAGTGTATATATATATGTAACAGTTTTTATTGTACTTTTTTTTTTACTTAAAAGGATGAGTTAGAACCAGCGGATCAAAAGTTTTTTTAGATATCCTGTTCGTTTTTCTTTTGAAAGCTGAAACATGTTTTAAACAAGACATCTGTGCCATCATCACTTGCTGTATCCTCACTGCCACATGCCAGAAACGACTTACCTGTGGCTGCTTCTCTCTCAAAGTTCAAAACTGCTCTTCAGACCATTTTCTTCCTCTTAGTCCTGTCACAATCTCATGATAAAGCGACCGTCTGGGAGAAGATAATTCTGCGAGATCTACCAAAGAAGCACGCTTTGCCGTTTCAGTATCCAAGCCTGCATTCCACCGGCTCTATTACGAAAGGCCACCGCATAGAAGGGGTCAGTCGAAGGGGTCAGGAAAAAAAAGAAGGGGGCGAGGCGGGTCGTTCGTTCGTCTGCTCTTGAGAGTTGTGGAATCGCTTAGGGTGAGATGCTTTTTTTCCCCTATGCCCTGCGAAATACTGACCTAATCGAAATCTAAATATAAGTGAGTGAACATTAGAAGAGCTGGTCGAGAACGTGAAGAAATAATGTTAATGAAGCATCCATGGCCATCGTGATGAGACCTGCTTACCATTTATGAGTGATCTAATCCCTTGCCGGTAGTCTAGTTTGAGTTTAGTTTCTTTAAAGGTTATTTTTTTTAAAAAAAAGTCTGTGTATATATTAATATGTTATTAACTAACTCATTTTAAGCTCTTATAGCTGTATATCAAACTTTACCATCAAGAAAAATTAATCTTTTGTTTCAAAACCGTGGATTCGTGTATGTAAAAAAAAATTGAATTCATCTGGCAAATATTCTTTTTTTTTGGAAAAAATTGATAAAATGTAATTATAATTTAAATGATCTGAAACTTAATATGTAAAGTAAAGGAAGAAAGTAATTAATTTAGTTAAATGTTTAGTATTTTTCTGTTACGTATGACTGTGCTAACGTTTGTATTTAAAAAGTTAAATCGTGAATAAATTTTTAAAAAACCCACGCAGAATATATTCAAAGTAATTAAAGTTCCTTTGCTCTGAAATTACAGCTAGGAAATAAAGTGAATCCTAGTATCGTTATGAAAATATCGCATTTGAATTATTTAAAGTGCACATGTATTGTGATATGATAATCAAATTGAATTGCATTCAAATTCTTAAATAGTTGATGATTCGTCTTTTGTGTTATACTAATAAAAAGCAATAGATGAGGACCTTAATAGGAGTAAATTAATACAATATCATACCAAAAAATGAACAATAAAGAAATCTGACAACGAAGATAAAAAAAATAGCTACCCTTCGCATATTTAAGTTATCTGAAGATATTTCTTTGTCATATTTTTTAATAAGTAAGTGTCAAACAGAAATTTGATTTTTACACATGTCAGTGAAAGATTAAACGTACATTTTATCTCTGCATTTTCCTTAAAACATAGTTTCCCCTATAAACATCTCTCTAAATTAACGAAGTAGTCAATGAACCTCTTAATTTAGTGCATCCCATAGATCTGTGGATTCCAAAGGGGGGGGGTACAAGAAAAGAATATGTTCTTTAAAATATTTAAATGAAGCTCATGATTCACTATACCAGTGATTCCCAAAAAGTGGTTTATATAGACCCCCAGGGGTCTATGACGATCTGCAAGGGGTCCACATCAACAAAAAAATAATTTGGGGCTCAATGATGAAAAGTGGTGGTCTATGTGATTTTGGCTCTCATTAAACTAGATCTGAACTTTAATTTTAAAAGAAAATTTAATCAAGTGGAAACAAATTTTACTTATTTAGCAGATTTATTTAATAAATTTAATAAGATTAATTTGCCTTTACAAGGTGACAGCATAATTTTTTAAAAAACAGGAACCATTTCAGCGTTTATTTCCAGAGTTAAACTAGAGAAGTACACTACTGGAGGTCCGAAATTTTCTCAAATTAACCCAGGCAATCTGTCAGCACGTTTTTACCTACGTTCAATATTTAACTGCCTTTTATTCAGATTTTGAAACCAGGTTTGAGAATGCTTTGACTATGGTAATACCACAGTAAGCAATGAACTTATATGGTCATTTTGAAGAAAAAAATGTCACATGACAACAGGAACTGATCGTGATATGCACCAATGAAGATTTTAAAGATTAGAAACGGATGCCAGCAATTTTGGCTTTAAAAAGGCAAACCTGTTATTTGTCCCGAATTATGGAATATCGTGAGGAAGTTTTTAATTATTTTTCCTAGTAAGAAGGAGTTTCAGCGCAATTGCCAATCTCCGAAACAAAAAAAAAAACTGGACACTATTAATAGAGCAGATTTAAGTTTAAACCTGACAAGATTGATACTAACTGTTGTTGTAGCGCCAGATTTATCCCTCCCATTAAAACCAATTGTTTGTAGTTTGGTTATTTTATTTAACAATTATTTTATATATTGATTAGCTTTTAATTTAATTACTTAACATATGCTTTTTAAACTTTTAACTCTATACTTCATTAGTTATAAATTTAATTCTTTTAAAGTAGTAGTAGTACTAGCTGTCAAAAAGACATTTAAGGTGATAAATTTGCAAAAATTCAATATTAATTAAGCAGGGGTCTACCCCACACCAAAAAACATAGCAAGGGTCTATGAGACAAAAAAGTTTGGGAACCTCTGCACTATACCAATAAAAAATAGTAAATTACCTATACCGAAGCGGATTTACACCTTCCACACAAAAACACCTCTACTTCCATGTTACACTATTCCAAATGAAAATTCTTGGGAATTCCTCATTTTTTCTTCTTCAGACTGCCATACGTTCGTCGGAACCGAAAATGTTGAAAGTGTCTTCATCCCAAACAATCTGCTGTCAATGCTAAATTTTCTGAAACTTAATCCTAAGAATTTAGTTGGAACACAGAATCATGGAAGTAGCGGTGTTCTTCTGTTGGGGAGTATATCCTCTTCGGGATTAAGTAATTTAATATTTTTGATGGTATTGTGAATCACTAGCTTTATTTAAATACTTTAAAAAACAATTTGAAATTATTCGCCGAAAATTTGGGTATTGGAGACGACTTCATTTCTTAACAAGATAATGACCCTAAGTGCACTGCTTTCAAGGTACGCCGCTAATGTCTCCATATTCTGAAAACACCTCCTCAATCACCTTATTTTAGACCAGTAGGATATATTGGGTGAGAATTTGAATGTGAAGTAAGAAAATATGACATACAGAAACAAAATGTGAAGTAAAAACTATAATTCCAGAATAATGGAGGAACACATCGATGCAGAAATAACAAAAACTGATGAGATCTATACTAAGACCTTGAACAGCTGTTGTGGACGCTAAAAGATATCCTACAAAGCACCAAATTAAGAAAGAAATACAATATTTAAAACTACGTTGAGATTTTTTGTAAGTGTACAAACACTTTTGAGGAGTAAATTTTTAATAGTTTTTGCTTATTCATTTTTCAAAAAAAAAGTTTAAGTTGCAGATGTTATAAAAAATTATAATTCCGATATGTTAGTTTTTATTAATCAAATACACTCAGGAACATTGAAAATAGCGACCCAAGAAGGAAGCTAAGTACAGTCGCGAAACTTTGCAAATAAGTACAGCGTAATGTGATATGCAAATGATCCAAGTTTTGTGCGAATACGCATGCTCATACACGCCGAGGTGGTGCTACAATCAGGAAGAGGATGCTATATAAGCCAGCGCAAATTAGAAGATTCATAAACGTGACGATTACCCGCCGATTGTAGGAAGACTTTGATAAGCGAAACATGCCAGGTAAACGTGCTAGAAGACATTTCTCACAGTTAATCGAGTTTGAGAGAGGCCTGATCATCGGGATGAAAACTGCAGGCTGGTCGACGCGCCGTGTTGCTGTCCAGGTGGATCGTTTGGAGTGTGCCGTTAGAAATTGTTGGGAGCAGTGGACACGAGAAGGTACCCACGGGCATAAAACCGGGTCTGGAGCGACCAGGAAGACCACGAGGGGAGAGGATCGAAGGATCGCGTGGCAAGCACTTGTGGACCCCACAGTGACTCGGTCAGCGATAAGAGCAGACGTAGGCGTAGCAATTGTTCCACAAACAATTTCCAGACACCTTGCAGAAGCAAATCTCAAATCCAAGCGCCCTTTCCGTGCACTCCCTTTAACACCGGAACATCGACAACTGCGTCTACAGTGGTGCCAAGCCAGATCAATGTGGAATGTCACATATTGGCAAAAGGTTGTGTTTAGTGATGAATCCCGGTTTGTTTTGGGGACAGATGATAACCGTGTACGGGTGTGGAGGTGCACTGGTGAGTGGTACAATTCCCCTCACACTGTTCTACGTCACACTGCCCGCACAGCTGGTGTAAGAGTCTGGGGGGCCATAGCCTATGATAGCCGGACCACTTTAATTGTGATGTGTGGAACCTTAACGGGCCAATGTTACGTTGATGATATTCTTCGACCCCATGTAGGACTTTTCCTAAATGGTCTCCCAGGGGCAATTTTCCAGCAAGATAATGCTCGTCCGCATACAGCAAGAGTTGCTCAAGATTTCCTACGACATTTTCAGACTCTTCCATGGCCGTCCCCCGATTTGTCCCCTGTAGAACACGTGTGGGATCAGCTAAAACTGCAGATGCCATCGTGTCACTCTGTACATAATTTAGAGTTGGCTGTTCAAGATTTGTGGACCCATCTGCCTCAGGACAGCATAAGGTGTCTAATCAACTCAATGCCGGGCCGTGTGGCGGCATGTATTGCAGCTGGAGGTGGTCCAACGCGCTATTGAAGTTGCCCAGTATTTGTGTCGTTGCACACCCTGTATTCGTTTAATTGTCTTGTTTTGGAGATCAAGTGAACCTCTCATCTGTGTCATTATGTGTATTAAATTTCATTTCAATCCGATGCTTTCTTCTTGGGTTGCTATTTTCAATGTTCCTGAGTGTACATTAAATTTTACAGAAAACTGCAAGTGTACGATCACTTTTGAGGGCCACTTTGTGAGTGTGTAATAATTCTCTATTTGAATTTTCCTCAAAGGGCCTTTCTTTAATTTCTGATAGTCTTGAACCCTCCAAGGCATCGCGTGATAATTTGTTTCTTTTATCGGCCTAACGTGAAATTAAATTTCACTTCTCAAAAAAATACATTGATCTCATGGAGAGATGATGCGTTACTGCATCAATTACCGAATTTGACTAATCAGCGTGTTAAAACGTGAAGATCATATGATTAAGGTATGTTCTAGGAGCTTCCTGTAGGAAAAGTATATAAGCTGAGATCTCTGGAATGGAGACGAAGAACGCTTTTGTTCACTGCAAATTGGCTGCGTGTGTTTTTGTTACCGCTTTTGAGTACACTTATTTGTTTCATATTGCAATCAAGATGACTCTAAATCAATATCACTGACTTGAATTTCAAGGAATTTAATACGTTTTGAAATAAAATGTTATATATATATGCATATATGCATGTATATATACATATATATATGAATGTGTAAGGAGATACTACTTTTAAGTTATAATTATTTAATTAATTTAAGTTTGGAGCCCCCTGATTTAGACGATGTAGAAGAAATCCGAACAGAAAGGCTCACTTTTTGAAATTGAAAAGTGAGGAGAAATGTCCAGTTTTTTTATCCTTCTGATCCCAGCAATTGAAGTAAAAAAACACAGTCCTTCTCTTAGTAACCTTAAAATTCAATGAATTTAGAATAAAAGTTGTTCTCAAAGATAAAGAACAGAACACATCAAGGTAATAGTCTCTTAAATAATCAAATAGTTTAACTGAATTGATTATTATTTTTATCATTCCCTCCTACCTGGAATTCATATTTTACGGGAAATGGGAGCAGTTGGTGATATTCTTATGCTTATGACATACATGAGTGCTTTATTATAATGGTATTTTGAATAGAACTTTCTAGAAAAAACAATATCTACAAATTTTGTTTTTGAAATGTAATTCTTAAAATAAACATTCTTTTTTTTCTTCAAAAATATAATGCAATTTCTACTTTTTGAATACTTAACTTTTTAAAACTATTATTCAGAAAATATGCCCTGTCCTGCATTGTTCCCAGTGTTTACAAAAGATTCTTTTCTTCTACAGCTTGCGGCAAAAACGTCCAGAATTGTCAACATAACGTCGATATTCATTACCGCGTAACGACTTTGAAAGTCATTATAGAAAGTATTTGAAGGAATCAACTTATGGCTTGGTTTCGTACGTAATTACTTCCTGGTGTAATTACTCTTTCCATAACATTTCTAGAAGAACAATACGGTTATCAAGAATTCTATTCAAATTCAGAACAATTCTGATATCAAAGACGGACATTTTTAAAGAAGCATTGTATCCTGAAATCTTCTACAGGACAATAATTTGTAACAGAAAAAAATACATATGGAGGAGATGAGCAAAAACGTGATGCAATGCATTGTATGAGAAATACGAATACTTTTATCTTATTTTAAGCATTGCCAGTTCTGATATATGTATATATATGTATATATTAGTATTGAAAGATGCAGATAATTCTCAAAAATTCCTTTTTAAATACTATTTTTTAATAAAGAAAAAACTACTCATTTTCATTTTCTATGATCTTTAATTTTTAAAAGCTAATAAAATTCATGCTTACGAATGAATTAAACTTACAAATTAGTGAAAATTTATATAGTATACATTTCCGAGCATTTATGCGTTATTTTTCAAAAATACAGGTACCAATATATTGCTTTGATAAAGTGTGAAATTTTTTAAGTGCTAATGTAAAGATAGTTATTTAAAGAACTTTTTTTATATTTCGGAAGTCTTTCATTTTCACATAGTTTCGCTTTTCATCTATCTAATAATTTAAAAATTAACGGAAGGCAACTTAAAAAGTTTAGAAATTCGAAAAAAATTGCTGAAGAAGATACAACGCATACAATATTGAACTCCACCATAATGCATCCAGTTAAATATTTTTATTTAAACTTCACAAAAACTAATAAAAAAATCTAATTAATTTTCGAAAGAATGTTTATATACAAAACAATGTACCGAAAGAAAAGGTCATTATAGCGGTAATTTGATAAAAATCTCTAATTGAAGTATTAATGCCTTTTTAGTGGCATGGCAAAAAATTTTTTTATCTTTCCGATTTGTGTGAAAATTCTAAACGATGGTTAGTTAAGTCTTACCAATTCGTCTTTTTAATTAAAAGAAATAATCTTCTGTTAAAGTTTTCTTGATAATCGGATTAAAACGCAGCTTTTCTTTTACGCTGTTGAAAATCATTTAAAGGTTTATATTGCAATTTCTTCATGAAAGAGTTCTTTCATTTTCCCCAGCTTTTAAGGAAGTAGCACAACCGTATTATTAAATTATTTATAATAAAATATAATATTGTGTAGCTGTTTAAAATTAATAATTATAGTGCATTACTATTTAAAAATAATAAAAATAGTTGACGATTGACATATTGATCATAACTATTCTAATATTTGACAGAGTCCGTTTTAACTTATCGATAGAAAAACTCTTTTCAAATTATTGACTACTACTTATTATTTTTTTAATTATAATTCGTAAAATATGTTGAAAATTTTAATTTTAAAATTAAAAAAAGGTTAAAAATTTTACTGTACAATGTGTGTGTGAAAAATAATTCTATCAAATCTTTTTACTTCTATATATATACGCATGAATGAATAGAAATTGTATGAATTATAGTTACAGTAAAATCCGAAGTATAACGCGCACTTATATATATAATTTCAATCTGCAATTTTTAGCTTTTAGGTATGTTCGCCGTATAACACGCCTCCCTTTGTTTGCAAAGGAACCTGAACTGTACGTGCGCAATGTTCTTAAGTTTTGAAGTCCTTTATTCAAGGAATTTTTCCAAGCTTTAGACAAAAATTGAATACTTTTAGAACTACAACCCTTAAAGTTCATAAGAAATGTTATTTCTTTTAAATAAACATTATTTCGATACATGTACAAGGTACAAGTCTAATTTTTTTCTATGTACATACATCCCAATCGTTGATGTTAAAAGTTATTATTTTTATATGCGGCGTATAACACACACCCATAAATTTCGATCGTATTTTTTGAGTTAAAAGTGCGTTATACACCGGATTTTACGATAAATCAATAAACAGATAACTAGTTATATAATGGACAAAATTATCTTATTTAAATAGTTCTTGTAAACTCAGTTTAAAACTGATTTTATAACTATTTCTGATATATATCCTTATTCGCAAATTCTTTTTTCAAATCTTAAAATTATTAAATAATTTTGGAATTAAAAAAAATGCATAAGGTATGCTTATGGAGAAAAATATCCCTATCCCAGCGTCTAAGAAATGTACAGTTGAATTATTTTTAGTTCAGAAGAAAATGCTCTCTAAAATATGATGATATTCTAAAGAATTTATTTAAAAACTTAAAGGGTTTCATAATCATTAAAATTATTATGCATGCTTAGAAAATAAACGAAACTTTTTATTTAAATAATTTTTGTGGTAAAATCAAGAATAGCTTTTTTTCAGGAATAAATTAAGAGGTGAAACTGAACAAATAGAATCACAGATACCAAATTTATTAAATATATATATGTTATTATTTCACATTCTTTTCTACTTGAAAGCATACTTGATTTTTTTCTTATCCCGACTGTTCAAAATGCCAAATAAGAGGGTCAAGAACATCAAAACTAAACAATAACCTGTTCAAATATTTTTATAAATACCATTTTTCCGTCAAATATACTCAGAAAAATATAATTATCACTTAAAAATGAAAGTATTCTAAAATACATATTGTTATATACACCCCTCTCACAAAAGCAGTTATTATTTAAGGCTTTATAAAATTATCTTGAATTTCAAAATCTCAACATTCTTGGCCTCTCTTTTTATTCTCTGATACATCTTATTTAAGAGTAGATGATCCTAACTGTTTATTTGTTTCGCCCGTTTATTTGGATTCCAGTTTTAAGAATACCTTTTATACTTTTGTCAAGAAAGCAAAGGAAAGTGGTTTTTTGAGGTAACAGAGAAGGAATATTGGAACTGCAGTTGATATTCTTCAAAAACTACACGTTACCCTCCCATTTCTCAAATAATCACTGACTGAATATCTGTGTTCTATAAAACCGGATCTTGTGATCCGTCTCTGTAAGCAATTTTATTCACATTCCTAAAGGCCATTTATTGAGAAGAAAATTATTAAATTAAGGCCTATTGAATCACAGTTATATTTTTAAAATTATATCAGTTGAGAAATTTTGCTTACGTATATAATTTTAAGACACTTAAATTGCATGCTTAGGCTTCAATTTTTGAATTCACAGCTTAGTTGCTCCCAAAGTATCGACTACGTTGTTTAAATCTTGGGTTATTTCTCACGTTTTTAGTTTATTTTTTCTTTCCGTGGATCTTTTGTTAAAAATATTTTATTCTATCCATGCTCAGTGAAAATATCTCCACAGCTATGATTTATCATCTTTTAAAATTTCCTAAATAATGCTTACGAATTTTAGAAAATTGAAGCAATACATGACAGACAAAGAATTGAGACAGTAGTTACATTAAACTTATGAATATCCCCAGAAAATGATTTAAATCATTCAAGTAAAAATAATTAAATATGCGTATAGTTTGTGTATAATTTTTTGCCAAATAAAAAGTTTTTATGAAAAGATTTTGAAGATTAAAAATCAGTATTATAAAATTTGAATTAATGCGTAAGGGATCATGAAATATATGAATCATGAGGTTTGAAGGTTATACATTCAGATCAAAATGCTGTTTTGGTTTTTAAACATAAACGTAATATGAAAAAAAAATTAAGTCAATTCCTACTTAGATCAACAAAGAAAATTTTTATTTTAGCTACTCATTATTAAATAGTTACAATTAATATAAACATGTATATACATTTGACAGAATCACAATATTAAGTGACAAAATAGAAAGCGATTTTCCTTTCTCTATAAGGTGTTAGACTATTTTTATTTTATTTTTTTTTGTTTCTATTTATTCATTCATTAAAAATTTAATTATTCCAATAAAATTGTATTATAAAAAGAAATTACATTCTCAAAAATTAGGCCACACCAGGTGAGATTCGAACCCACGACCTTTTGATTAGAAGTCCTACGTGCTATCCATTGCGCTACAGGGACACAACAAAAGATTTTCCTTTCTATATGTGCAGTCGGACTATTATTTTTGTTACTGTTTATTCATTTTTTAATTTAATTAATGAATTAATATTTGAAAAATGTATTAACATCAAGTGTCATTGACTACAAGTTAAAAAAAATGTATTTAAACTTGAATGGAGGAATAGAAAGTACTTTATTAAGATTGAAAATTTGAACAAGATATATATATATATATTTATAAAATAGAGAGAGCGTGAACTAAAATGACAGGAATTGAAAAAGAAGTGAAATTAATGAACTAAAATGTAAAAGATGTTTTGTTTAAAATGTATATAGTTTTGTTTAATTGGATGGATAATTTTGAATAAACAATTTTAAGGACATTTATTCCGAACATACTTTAAGCATTCTTAATGATATTATTACTCTCATAAATGTTAAACACGCTAGTTTAAATAGTAAAGTAACACACACATTATCATTACATGCTATGTATAAGGTAAAGTAACAATTAGTAAATATTTATATGTTTTATTCGGCAAACTTATATACATTTGTACTTTGATCCTGCTAAGCTAATAATCTTAAGCTTCTTTTGAATATTCAAAGCAATAACCATTGTCTCATTTTCTTTCTATTATTTGCTCGTATTTGGTAATTTTGATGAATTATGTGGAAGAAACAGAGCTCTCCTATGAAGAATATTAGTTAAAGTTTTTAAAACTTTATAATAGTTCTCAGAAATGTCAAATGAAAAATTCTAAATCGAAAAGAGACATTTGTTGTTATGTCGAAAAAGTCTAATTGTGTGCGTGTCTGTAAAATTTTGATCAAATTTGTTCAAATTTGTCTATAAATTTTTTTCAATTGATAAAATTTAATTTACATACATGATTCATAAAATATTTCATTAAGAAACAGAAGTACTTTTAAATTTTATGCAACAAATTTAATACAGTTTATAATTATTTAATTGTGATACATATTCCGTAACATTAATTAAATTTAATTCTAATAGCTATTTGAGATTTATATATCTATATATAACAGCATTTAAGTTTGATATTATTGATATTAAAACAAACATTTTCGTTTTATAGATTTTGAATTTCTATTTCCCCATTAATTTTTCTGATAAGGGTACATAAATAAAGAGTGTAATTTTTTAAAGTTCTTGTATGAATGTTCCTAAAAAAATTCTTTATCTTTCGCTTGAAAATAAAACAAAAATCTCTTATTAATAGAATAGTATTTGTATCACAGTAGCAGTGTATTCTAGTGAAAAAAACATGCGGGACTTGCGTAAAATTACAATACCTTTTATTCAAACGAGACAAAGTTACAATGCGTTTTGGCATCACAGAAATTTCTAGTCTGTTGAGAAACTTCTTCCTTTGTATTCCCAAGAATAACTTGAAATTAAGGCAGTATTATGTTAAGAGGTAAAGGATGTAAAAGATGTAGAAACAAAATTCTTCCATTCTGAAGAAAACTTTTGTTGCATTGAATAATTGCATATGTGATACTAAATTTTAAATCATTCTTTATAAAAACGATAAAGTGTAATTTAAAAAGAAAATATGAGTTTTATTCATTTTCTTTTAGAACTATGATTCCTTATTCTTTAAATTGTATACAATCAAACATAATTGATTAGAAATAAAATAACTATTTTATATTAAAATATTATAAGTTCTTTTAACTTACTTGCATACAAACTTATTCTGTTCATAGTAATTTATGTGAGTTGTTTTATAAATATATTAACATATAACAAACACTCTATAAAGTAATATTAAAATTTAACTCATTGATATACTTTCCTTAATAATAGAGAGAGTTGAATTTCTCTGAAAGCTTCTCATAAAACTAAATGACTCATTAACTTGAAATCTTAACGATCAGGATGTTAATAATATTTTATTATTCAATTTTTCCTAAGTTATACCAATCTATTTTTAGAATTATAAACTTTTAAAGTTTTTCATGGAAAATGATGACGTTAAATTGATGTAATTGTTGTTATAAAAAATTTAAATAATAATAAAGAAACCTGTAAAAGTATTAACTAAAGTAATGATATGGTCATCTAATCAAAGTCTCAAAATATTACGTTACACTCTAAAACATACAATAACTTATTCTTTATGTGAAGTTTCTTCCTTTCCTTTTTAGATAATTTTAATGTTAATTTCTATCAAATATGTTTAATTTCTTCAAAACGACGCTTTCTACATTAACATATGAACATTATAATAATGGTTTCATAAATAAAGGTATTTTGGCGGCAATTAATTTAAATGTTCTGAATTTTTTTCGTAAGGATTAGAAAACCGACTTTTTAACTTACAATACCAGGTATTTAAATATTTATTCCTAATCCCCATACAAGAATAATCGAAGTCACAAAAAAGTCATTTCTTGAACATTGTACAAACTTTTTAGAAGAAAAAATATTATTAAAGTATCTTTATTTTACAAGAAACTTTTTTTTTCTTTTATCAGTAAAAAACACCTATTTAAAATTATTTTTAAAAAAATGATCATGAAAATAACTTTTCTGCATCTTTTGTATTAACGATACAGCCAATAAACCTTCACACCAAAACAATCTATAGTTCCACAGTCGAATCCTCTCTATACGAGCACCCACATCTCATTATGGAGCCAACTGAATACTGTACAGTGGGTGTTTCATAATCTCTCGATCAGTATCCATTATCACGATAAGCATCCATATTGCCGGGAACTCTTTCTCTTATTGGTTTTTCCTTCCTTAACAGTCTGCGAGACTAAATTGATATCTTCAGCGGAAAGACGAAAGGGAAAGTAGAGGAAAAAGTAAATTACATCAAAAGTCATCTAGTTTGCTGATCTGCTGGCATGGTGAACCATACTTCACTTAATCTCACGCCTCTCCATTTCTCTACCTTGATAAAAATCGACCAAATCTCTGACCTGACTTTTGTTGTTATGTTTTTTTATTCTGTTTTTCTTTTTCATCCTCCTATTGCTATTCTTCAAGATAACGATCATCTTTCGCTTTTTCTTTTCTCTTTTTTACTTCTTTTCTTTTTTAATTCTATCTTCTATCTTACTTTTACTCTTTCGACTTATGGTTTCACCTCACTTTAGCAAAGTTTGCTTTCCGAAATAAAGCGTGAAGAGAATTCAATTAAAGATGAGCTAAATAATAATAATAGTAATAAATTCAAACACTTCCAGTACATATTTCACATACTCTATGGAATCTGTAGCTGTTGTACTATAACTGATAATCCATAAACATTGATATTTTTTCTATAGAGATATAATATACATTTTCATAGAGAGGTGTGATACCCATATCTAAAGCGGAATGTTATACTTTAAAAAAATGAAGCAAATCTCTAATTACTTTATATTTTAACTTTCTGATCATTTTTCAGTAAAAAAGGTAATTTTTAAGTTTTGTTGCACAATTATTAATATTATGATTATATTATATGCTGAGAGTTATAGAAAAAAATGTATCGGAGTTTATAGGAAGAAAATTGTTCTTTTATAATGGGTTGATGCTTGAAAAGTTTGGAACCCACCCCTAGAATTATAATAACTGAAACAAGTTTATAAGTAATGCTTAAAAACTCAACAAAATATTTTGCATAAGCTATATTTCTTATTTTCCTTCTCCATATACGGAATGAGAAATGTAGCTTATATTACTTTTCTTACTCTTTATCATCAAGTGTAATTTATATAATTAATATAAATCGAATGTTTATTATTGTGAAATTTCGCAAATTCGGTTTAATATAAATTTAATAAATAGTGCATTACATCGAAAAGGAACACCTGGTTCGTGAATTTAGATATTTTTCGAAAACTTAATAGATTTTTATCGTATTTTATTTTGCTCATTCTTTATCATCAAGTGTATTTTATATAATTGATGTAAATTGAGTGTTTGACTATTATTATGTATTTTACAGTCTCGATTTAAAACAAATACAATAAGTGGTGAATTATATCGAAAAGAAATATCTAGTGCATGAATTTCGATTTTTTAAAACTTAATAGATTTTTATCGTATAGCCCTTTTATTTTATTACGTTACATCGCATGGAAAACACGGCTAAGATTTTCAAAATATTCTTTAGAATCTAATAATACGAAATAATCTAAAAAGTTTTAAAAAATGACGTTTGAAAAGAATTATCATTTTAAATTAATTCTTTTAAAAGACACGCCTGTAAAAAAGACGAACGTCAGTAAGAATATTACCATTAAGTCCCCATGACAATTTATTTGAAAACAATAACATTTATAACTTTAGTATTTCTCAAAAATGCTATATTTTTTTGATTTCATTAAAATACTTAAAATTGTATGAAATAATTGTAATTTAAATCTATCAGGACTTTTATAATGTAGAAGTTCTGAGATCAAATTTTAATACGGGTTCTTTATTTTAAGAATTCTTTGATAATAGAGAATAAGGTATATATAAGCTTTCAATGATAGCTTAACTATCCTAATGCAATTTTCACCCTTCCTCCTATTGAAAAGGGCAAGTCAATTTGTATTATCACTATACACACTGGCTTATCACACATAGGGGGACAAGAGATATCAAGTTTATTACGGTAAAATATAACATAAAGGGGAGATATATTAAAAATACAGATTTATGCGACGTTGAAGATGATGAAATCAGTACAGAGTGCTGAGGTGTTACACATCTAGACATTAATTTCATTTGATTTTTATTAGATCTAAGGGCTATTGGCGACGGACTTCCTAATTGTGAACCTTGGTCAAGTGATGAGGACAACACACGAGCTGGTACTCTCAAAAACGTCCACACTTTAGGACTTTAACCCTTTACCTACCGACGGTACTTATAAGTACCACTTACTTTAAAATTACGTAGAATAACCTTTTTTACGAATATTCTGACGATACTTAGCAGGAATATTTTTTTAAATCCCCTCTTCAAGATATATGGCAGCACGGTTCCTATGATGAGTATTTTAGCGGGGAAGGCGAATAGTTTTATAGCAGAAATTGGGTTTTCAGCTGACTGCGTTTTCAGCGGTTTGCGAAGATTATAGTTTTTACCCCGAAGAAATAGTTAATGTCAAACTTTAAGTTTGTTATATATTTTGTATGTCAATGAAGACCTTAGAAAAAGATTTGACTATTTATTTTAAGTGAACAGTGTGTATAATTAATTTTGCAGTTGAATATCTTTAATTAGTTAATTAGATCCAACGGGTTAAAGTTCCAAAGTTCAGTATTTTGTTTATGTATATCCCTTAATTTTCAATGTAAGGATCTAAAAAAATATTGCTTGAAAAAAACTGCGGTAAATCATAATGCGGTAGATAAAGGGTTAAGCCTCGAAGGCTTACGTGCATCAGCACCTCTAATTGGAGGGCCTACAGTGACTCTATGATTTGAACCCATGATTCAATGGCTATAAATTCACAACAATGACCACTTGACTACCACGGTCACCCCTCGGCATTGGATGAAAGATGCTTTAGATGCCTTGTAGGATTATGTATTTCATGCTACCTCCACACAATGTCAAAGATGAACTGGTGCAGAAACAGATGGTATAGTGCCAGGATAGTTGTTCTCTTACCATTGGCCAAATGTCTCTAATTATAATCTGAATTTCGTAGTGTGCAAGCAGAAGCTTGATTCTTCTGTAAAGACAACATCGGGCCATGCGGTTGTTCATGACCATGTACAATGTACAATTGTAAATGGAAATGCCTGTGGCTTTGAGAAAAAGATAATCTTTGCAATGGACTCCTTGCGAACCTTTGACTGAATAGCAAACGATGAGGAGAGGTCAAAATTATTCTTATGCAACACATCTTAGGTTTCTGATGTGGCAGAGCGATTTATCATGCAATGAGCACGATATGCTTGTTATCACTCGTAGCGCTGTCGGTCAGTTGCTCCTTCCCGTATCATTGTTACCTGATTACATTTAACATGGGGACAGATTTTTCAGAAGAATAATCCGTATTCTCCATCCCCAACAATTATTCTTTGATTGTACTCGGAAACGTATTTGACACTCATATTCGACGTAATCTGATCACTCAAAGAAACCATTGGAAAAAACAATTCGCGTGCTACAATAAACCATTCTGTGTTTCTTTTTTAGCGCTTATAGTGGTGCTACAAGCTCCATGATATGCGGTGAGAATGCTAATTTTTATTATTTGCATGCCTCATTATATAACGTGCAAGGTGAAAATTTTACTCAGTGTAGCTGCTTTCTTCATGGTGGTGTACTTTAGAGGGCCAGCAGTGTAGTTGAAGAATTATCCGGGAAAGTATTTTTGTTATTTATTTTTAAAATCTGCTCGTGTATCCCTATCATTCATTTATGTATGCACATGATTCCATATAATTCATACTTGGTTTAATTGTTCATTCCAACAAAAATCCGTTGGAAATCTTGTATACCTTTCCCAAAGGACATGGATGCTAATAGAAATGATACAGGTTGAATTGTAGCGGTCTCTCTTGTGCATATTCCTCAACTGACCTTTGTTATTTCATCGACGTTATTTTACCGCTTTGTTTGGTATTAGAGCCTCGTCGCGTGAAGAAACTACGATGTAAATTATCATTGCTGTATATGAAAAAATGTACAGCATGATAAGAGGATGGCAAGAGTATAATCAATGAATAAAGGGAGAAAACCGAGTGCAGAATTTCTGTTGAGAAAAGCTCAGAGGAAAGTTCTTGAGTTAAGGTATCCGACTATGTTCGGAACCGTGATTTTAAAAAAGCGCATAAATAGATAATTTTCATGATATTTAGTGTCACTTAGATTAGAATGCATGTATAAAATTGTTTTAAAGACATTTTGACAAAAAAAATTATTAAAATACACTATTTCGGCAAAAAATTAAATTAGAATAACCTTTTTTCAAAATGTTCTCCTCTTGTGAAAAATGCTTCTATTATAATAATATTTTGCCTGTATATAGCTCAGATCTCTGTACAGAGGCTCAACTATGGTTTTTGAAAAATTCACATTATTTTCAGAGTTACAACCGACTGAAATAATTATCAGCGTTTTTTTCTTCAAATTTCTCCCTTCTGTTATCGTAAAACATGGATAAACCCTTTTCTAAGCTATATATTTCAAAAATTCGAGTTGAGCCTCTGTACAGAGGTCTAAGCTATATCCAGGCAAAATATTAATATAATACAAGCATTTTTCACAAAAGGAGAACATTTTCAAAAAAGATTATTCTAAGTTATATAATTTTTTTACCAAAATATTGTATTTAGATAATTTTGTGTGTTTTTTTTGCCTTAAAACAATTTTATACATGTATTCTAATCTAAGTGACACTAAATATCATGAAAATTATCCACTTATGTGCTTGGCAAAATCACGGTTCCGAACGTAGTCGGATACCTTAAACTCACTCAAAGAGATTTAGAAAGTTGACCAGGTCTTGTTATAAGACAAATCGTAAATTAAGTAAATAATCTATATAATATTTATTTCAAAAGAGTTTAAGTAAATGACTCGACTTAAGTAATTTTCTTTGGTAATAAATATTCAAAGAGTTTGAACTTTTATTCACATACACACAATACGCTGTCACATACGTAATTAATTCTAATCCGGAGACGTCTCAAAATCAGAAGTTTTGTAAATCGCTGGTATACATTTTTAATCATTAAATACTGAACTGTGTGTGTGTATATGCATTCTCTTTATATTATAATCAAAACAAATCCAAAATAAAGCACTTTTTCCTCAAAATACCGGTAAATAAATGGCGGCAACCTGAGGTGATTTTTTTTTTGTTTGCTTCATTTCTTCACATGACAGATGATCTTGTTTCAGTGTCGACAGTTTTATATCTCTTCTGTGACACAAGTAGGGACGACACCCACGGAATCAAGACGATTCTTTCAGATATCCCAAAAAGAAGGAGAAAAAAACCGGTTCAGATCTCTAGACATTCATATGTGTTAAGAAATGTGAAATTACGAAAGTTATGTATAAATCAGGGAAATACGATGGTTTTTTCCCCCTCTAACCTTCCGTTCTGTTTTGAAGGAGTACCATCGTCACCTGTATTTGACGTGGATATTTGTAAAGTTCACGCCGGAGACATTGAATTGCGTTGTACGAAAATAATTTTTTCTGAAATATATAATAAAACACCTTTTTCTTTTATGTCACGCATGCATTTTATGTTTCTCATGTATGTGATTTACTGTTAAGGTTAGCCATAAATTCAAACGTTGTGGTTTACCTTAAACGTTTTCTGAGAAGAATTGCTTTTAGGTATGTCATTGATGCATTTGTTTTTTCTTTAAATAAAAAAAAAGGTCTGAAGAATTTTTAATATTAGATAGCATGATAGTTTTGAATGAATCAAAAGCTCTTGGACAGAGCTGACGTGCCTCCACGAAATCTCAAATATATAAAGAATAATTTGTACTTACTAAACAACTGATAATAATATGCAATTGCGCAAATTTTAATTTTCAGTTCTCTCTAATTCAAAGAATCAATATGGCTGAAATAGAGGAAATTTTCGAATGTAAGCCGTTAAGACAAGTTAACAATAATAAGTATATTTATAGGGTTCTAACTTTTAACTTTACATTTTCAACTCTGTTTTATTTCTGATAAAGCAACATTATTCGAAACTCATCCGTAATTTAGCGAATTGCACAGTAAATTTAGTACTAATAACAAATACTTTATCTTAAATTTTAAAACATTAAATTTTAAATATAGTTTCAGATAGTGAGCATCTTAATATATAACTTAAAGTGTGTGAAGTATATTTTATATTAAATATGTACTTAGAAATGAGAAAATCGAAGAAGAAAAAGAATTTAGAAACGATTGCTTAAAAAAGTGGCAAAGCGGTATTACATATACACTACTGTTAATAAAAAAGGCAATGCCATGAAGGAATCATCAGAATTAAATAACTTTGCAGCAAATACCAATTATAGGATGTTACGTAAAATAGTAAAGTTTCAGAGCCACCGCGCATGCATGGCATGCGCAGCGCCTTCTGAACTGATGCTGAAAGCGTATAAATAGAGGGCTGTAGCGGGACGTTGAAAATAAATAGTTAATGATTATTTGTTAGTGGCGAACGTTTAGTGACACCTAAGTGTGCCTCCACGACGAAATAAGGAGAAATTTCAACAACTTACGGAGTTTGAACGGGGGAGGATTATCGACTGTGGAGAAGGAGGATTTTCCTATTGCGGAACAGTTCCACAGTGATGCGAGTTTAGAAGCAGTGGACCGACCAGCACCGAATAACTCGAAAAACTGGCAGTGGACGATGGAAGGTGACGTCAGCGCGCAACAATCGACACATATTCCACATGGCGATGAATGACCGTACAGCTTCCTCCAGACAAGTTGACTGCACGTTGGTTTAATACTACAGGTTTATACTAATGCCGGCTTCGTCAATTCGTTGACGTCTGCTGTACCGTGAATCGTGTGGAAGGGTGCCTTTATGCAGGATCCCCCTCATGCAAACCATCGACGGCTGCTTCTGCAATAGTCTCATGATCACAGAGCCTGGCAATCTAAATGACACCAAGTTGTCTTTTCAGATGAATCACGCTTCAATTTGTGGGACCATGATGGCTGCATTTGTGTTAGACGCTATGCCGGTGAACGCTGCCTTCCAGAGTGCGTTATGGAACGGCATAGTGGCCTAACACCCGGAGTTATGTTTTTGTTTACTCCTCTTAATGTGTTCTGATTTGCAGATTGTCAGAGTTTCACTCGAAGTACTTTGATTCGTCTTTGATACTTTCCTCTTTTTTCAATCCTCTTTGCTAATTTACGCGTATTTTTTTCCTGCAAGTCCAACCGTCCTTATTTTCTTAATACGTAACTGTAATATAAAAATAATTTAATTATAGGAATTCTGTTTACTTGATTACAATGGTAATTCATTGAAATCATGCATTCACATGAATTTGGATTTTTGGGGCAAATGCAGTCCACGCCAGTAGAACATTTACAAGCTATTACATCAAGAAACAGGCAGATTCAATTTTGATCATGTCAGTCCTTTTATGAATGAAGTTTTGTTTATGTTACACTCAGATTACTTTTTCTAAGTTTATAATAATTATCATGGAACTTATTACTTAGCTGTACTATCCTGTGCTCTTAAACAGTGGGAATTGAAGCTTTTCCATACAAATAATTAATGGTTTTAGCCACCCTTCCAGCAACTTTACAAAAACTTACATATTTGTTGTTGGGGCGTAGTGACATCTCATATTCTTAGAAAAAGTATATTAAAACATCTTTATGAGGAGGAATCTTATTTAGCAAAAATTGAGACTTGGATTATCAAATACTGGGGGTATTCAAAATCTTTTCTTAATACTTAATCATAATATTTAACAACTTTGATCACACTTTTCTAGTGTTAACTCAACATTTAAAATTCCTATTAAAATAATAGTAAAAATATTTACCTAGAAATTAATTGTCACTTTACCATGTGTTGATCACTAAATGAAATTCAAAATAAGTTGGTGAACTGGCGTGATATGTCTCCGTTTCCACAGCAGCCTGAATATGACACATGTCAACAGCTAATTACGTAAAAGAAAAGCAGACCATCAAACAAAGGGCTGAAACCTTCAATCCTCATTATGTTCGAATTTTATCATAAATTCAACATCAAAGAGTATCCTTTAAAAAAAATAGAAGCGAAAAGAATGTTTCCTATTCTTAAAGTTTGTTTATTAAGGGAGAAAGATGAATTTGAAGAAAAAAATTACGAAGCATTGCTATTTTTTAAACAAAGAGATGTTTTTGAATTTCTTGCAAGAAAAACAGTAAATGTTTTGGTTTTTCCCCCTGCACCTTATATTCCAAAGCAACCTAAAAGCAACATCATTGGTTAGTGATTGTTATAAAGTCTGATAGAGTAACAGCTGCGATCTCATCATTAGTTTAGGAAAGCTAAAATGATTTGAACGGACGCTGTGTGAAACTTAAGACATAAATATTTTAAAAAGGTTTATTATACTAAAGAAAGACACAGAAAATCAGGAAGATTTTTTTTACGTTCAATACTCGAATATTCTTAAATAATTGACTTGATAATTTTATAAACTATGCTAATAATAGGTCCAGGTTTAGTGTTGAAATATTCGAAATACTAAATACGCTGTCCTTTTACTGTTTTGCTTATTAAATGTGAAAAAATGGAATCGAATAAAATTGTGAAATATTACTAAATTTACAAAAAAATAGTGTTCTTAGATTTTTTTGCACAGATTATTTTCCCCTTCATATCCTAACCTGTACTAACTGTACAATCAATAGCATAATTATAAAAATTTGACAAAAATTAGCGAGATTGTCCCATCGGTCAAAACTTCAAGCGTGATTCTTGAACGGAATGTACTTTTTTTATTTGAAAACTCCCTCGCTCCTTTTTTTTACTTAGTTAATTAAAGACAAATTTTCTAGGGTATAGGGGTCGTTAAAGAAAAAAAAAGTTTTTGGATCAACCTAATATAATAATCGTCAATTATTATGAATCTGTTTTTTTTAATCTATAACTAAGGCTTCCACCTATCAAATATTTTTAATTCATGAAGGTAATATTAATTCTGTTGAATATCTACTTCCCTCCTAAAATTTAACCTTTCTTATGCATTGATTTAATCCAATTAAGTAATCTCGAAAGAGCAAAAATTAAAGAAAGCCTTTGAGTTAAATTTTTTCTTTTTTTTTTCTTAATACTTTTATCGTTGTTTTAATTCTTTTTTTTTTGGGGGGGGGATTACAGATTCTTAATTTTCTTTAATATTTACCTAAATTGAAAAAGTATAACTTAAAGATAATTTTCGTATATACAGTATGCCACAAAAGTGTTCGTACACTTGCAATTTCTAATAAAATTTAATGTTTTCGACTAATAAAAATTAATATATTGTAATTGTAATTTTTTATGACATCTGCAGCTTGCTCTTAATGAAATGACAGAATTGATTTTTTAAAAATAGTAAAACTAATTTTTTTAAAAATTAATTCTCAAAAAGCGCTACTAAAACATTACGCCACAAAAGTCTTCGTACACTTAGCAAAAATCTCAACTTAACTTTAAATATTGTATTTCTTCCTTAATTTACTACTTAGTAGGATATCTTTTACTGTCCACAACAACTTTTAAGTGTCTTGGTATCGATTTAATCAGTTTTTTGTAATTTGTGCATCGATTTCCTCCATTCTTCTGTGATAATTGTTTTTACTTCATATTTTGTGATTACTTGTCATATTTTCTTTTATTTTACATCAAAATCTCACCAAATATGTTCTATTGGGCTAAATAAAGTGATTGAGGAGTTGTTTTAATAATTTGGGGACAGTTATAGAGACATCAGTGGCGTACATTGAGAGCAGTGCGTTTGGAGTCATTACCCTGTTAAAAAATTAAGTCATCTCCAATATCCAAATTTTAGGTTGATAATTTAAAATTTCTCTTTAAAATATTTAAATAGAGCTCATGATTCACAATATCATCAAAAAATACCAAATTACCTAATTCTGAGGCCAATTTACACCCCCACGCCAGACACTTTCACTTCAATGCTGAAGCATGGAGGTGGAGGAGTTCTTGTTTCACATAAATTCATGGGATTAAACTCCTTTTTTACATTTACAAGCTATTATAGGCCCATCGGAACCCAAAATGTTGAATTATCTGCTATTTCAATCAATTTGCCGTCAATTTTGAATTTTTTGAAACTTAATCCCAAGAATCTCTAGTTGGATTAATAAAACATGGAGCTGGAAGTGTTCTTGCGTGGGGGTGTAAATCGGCCACATAATTAGGTAATTTGGTATTTTTTGTTAATATTGTGAATCATGAGCTCTATTTAAATATTTAAAGAGAAATTTTAAATTATCTACCCAAAATTTGGATATTGGAAACGACTTCATTTTTAACAGGATAATGACGCGAAGCGCACTGCTCTCAATGTACGCCACTGGTGTCTCTGTAACTGTCCCCAAATTATGAAAACAACTCCTCAATCAGTTTATTTAGCCCAGTGGAGCATATTTGGTGAGATTTTGATGTAAAAAAAAGAAAACATGATAAATAAACACAAAATGTGAAGGAAAAACAATAATCACAGAAGAATGGAGGAAAATCCATGCAAAAAATACAAAAAACTGATTAAATCTATACCAAGACGCTTAAAAGTTGTTCATAGACGCTAAAAGATATCCTACTAAGTAGTAAATTAAGAAAGAAATACAATATTTAAAGCTAAGTTAAGATTTTTGTTAAGTGTACGAAGATTTCTGTGGCGTAATTTTAGTAGCTTTTTGATTATTTTAATTTTTTTTAAAAATAGTTATACTATTTTTAAAAAATTAATTATGTCATTTCATTAAGAACACGTTGCAGATATCATAAACGAATTACAATTACGATAAAAAATTTTATTAGTCGAAAACATTAAATTTTTAAAGAAATTGCAAGTGTACTAACACTTTTTTGTGGCCTACTGTATATGTTACGGGCAAAGTATGAAATGTTGGATGTTTTTAGGCAAAGTAGGAAATATGAGATTTATTACATACTTTGCCTAGGCATTTTATAGAATGCCTAGGTATTCTATAGAATGACCAAAGCTATTTAGGTAAAGTATGAAATAAGGTCATAATAAGGCTATTGTATCAACGATGTACATTCCTGAAAATACAAATGTTATTTTGACAAATTAATGAGAGTGACACTAAAAGAATTATTTAAAATATGTAAAGGAAAATGAAAGTTGTGACAAAAATAAAATTTATGTCTTTCTTATATTAAGGGAAACAAAATGTTCACAAAAAAATTAACTTATACTTGTAGTAACATGGCAGGCTTAAATGAAATTTTGAATTACATTTTTCACGCAAAAACAATTAATGTGTTGGTAAAGGGTGTTTTTTGAGAGGTATAGAACTTTAAATTGCAATAAAACAACGATCTATTATTCGATTGACATGATTTTTTCTATTCGAAAGATAATCTTGTGGCATTACATTTTAAATATGATTTCTAGCATAGGACTGCCACAAAAAATAGTCTAGCGGTGTTAAATCACAACATCTTGGAGGCCAATTCACAGGTTCAAAACGTGAAATTAGGCGGTCACCAAACGTGTCTTTCAATAAATCGATTGTGGCACGAGCTGTGTGACATGTTGCGCCGTCTTGTTGGAACCATAGCTCCTGGACATCATGATTGTTCAATTCATTAATGAAAAAGTTAGTAATCATGGCTCTATACCGATCACCATTGACTGTAACGTTGTGGCCTTCATCGTTTTTGAAGAAGGATTCCACCAGCCCATAAAGCGCACCAAACAGTCAGTTTTTCTGGATGTAACGGTGTTTCGACATACACTTGTGGATTAGTTTCACTCCAAATGCGGCAGTTTTGTTTGTTGACGTAGCCATTCAACCAGAAGTGCGCTTCATCGCTAAACAAAATTCTCTTATGAAAATCCACCATTATTTTCGAAATAAAATTGCACAATTTGAAAGCGTTGTTCAGGCTTGAGTCTATTCATGATGAATTGCCAACTCAAACTGAGAATAAATCACTTGACAGCTGTTAAATCGGTCGCCATCTTGAAAAGTAATGCCAACTTAAATTTCTATACCTGGAAAAAAAACACTCTGTACTTTGTTTCACACACATTTTACGAATCCTTGGCCTCTCCCATTAGGCTGAGCAATTGCGAGTGATAGTAGAGGAAAATTTCATGGTCAAGAATATCTTTAATTCTGATCCAGTTCTTAGGGCACAAAGTAAATTGTGATTTCGCATATACTTATTTTAAAATTCCAAAAAAAGTTCCAAGTCGATAGAAACCATCCTTTTCGCACTCGTTATAAGTGCCAATATATTGGCATTCGGAAAAAATCACAGGTTTCACAACAATATCTTTCTTGTAATAATTTTCGGTTTTTTTCTGTCAAGGCTCACAACAGTGGATGCACAGTTCAATATCATAACGTGTAAGATTTTTATATTTGGTTGAAAGGTTTTTTCAGAATTCTATCATGTCCTTAGAATCCATGATGTAATACGCACTGCGTAGCAGTGTGCTTCCCAACATTTTTATCTTCCTGAACGGTCAATGTTTGATAATTTTACTACAGCCCGCTAAGGGTGGGACGTTGATTGTATTTTAAATTGCTTTGATTTAGTAATTTAAATGTATTTAAACATGCCTTCAGAATAAAAATCAGTTGCCCCAAAATAAATATAAAGTGATTTTACATGAAATATAAAGTGATTTCCATGGAAAGTCACAGAAACAAGAGAGAAATACACCCTAGTAAATAAAATAGAAATAATTTAATGCTTCTTGAGTGGCCTGCTATCATTTAATCCACGGACTGTGGGTTGGGGACCACTACTGTATGGTACTGATACAATTTTTAAACAGGTTAAATGAGTTTACTTTTATTTTCCACAAACATCACATCATAGCTATTCGACATCTAATAGTCCCTGGAGTCCTTCTTAGCAGTCATTTTCACATTTTGCGCATCAGTTATTAACTTCTAGTAAGTAATTTCAGTTAACAAAATACTTTTTTTTTTTGCCTTATTAACTCGGATTTTGGCAGGATCGTCGTCGAAAAGTTGTTTCATGTCTAGATCAGGGGTCAGCAACCTTTTATTTGTGGCGTGTCAAACCAATCTACCAATATGATTCAGCGTACGACACAGTAGGACATTTTTGAAACAATTCGAAAATTGACAAATTTGTTTAGTGCAAAATGCCACTAAGAATTTTACCGCGTGCTGTATGTGACACGTGTGCCATAGGTTGCCAACCCCTGCTGTAGACCTTGACTCTTTCTTCAACACCACAGTTTGCTCATCCATTTTCATGCAGCGCAGGAAAAAAAAAATTTTTTTTTGTAGAAATAGTTTGAGTAAAATTGAGTTTTCTAACACTCCCAAACAAACCGCTATGTGCAATGGACAAATTCTAAGCCTGAGGCACGCGTAAAAAGTCTCGTGTCTTGCTACGCAATCTTCGAAACGAATCGGAGATGTATTTCATTCTTTACCGGTTTCTCATTAGGCATTATATAGAATGCCTGGGCAATATGTGAAATATGAATCTTTTCATACATTGCCGGTTAATTTTAGGCATTTTATAGAATGCCAGATTTCATACTTTGCCGGTAACATATATATATATATATATATATATATATATATATATATATATATATATATATATATATATATATATATATATATATATATATATATATCTGATTACATTTTATTGCATTCTAAGAAGTACAACAGCTTAGATTTGAGGAGGAAAGAAATACCTCTTTACAATTAACATAATGTTCACTAAATCATAATAACTAGTAGACAGATGATTACAATTTACTGATATTGACGATAAAATTTTACGAAAATTGCTATCAAGTAACGTAGTTTGTGAATGGTTTTAATTTTTTTTAAATTAAAAAAAATAATTAAAAGAAGAGGAAATTAAAGAAAAAGAAATAAAATCTGGAACTCAGTATTAAAATAGTAGAAAGGGTCAGATATTCAGAGACAACTTTTAATATGATATCTTCCAACTTTTTCTTTCATTCACAAACTACACTTTAAGTTAAAATATATGGTGTTGAGATACAAAATAAAGCATTTTTGTATTTCTTTTCGATGAAATATGTTCTACTTTATGTAGATCCACTTGAATATCAAATTATGTTTTAACATATATTACATTCTTCAGCAATTCTTTTCTTTAAATTTCGGGTTGTAAGTGTCAATATTTTTAATAAACATAGTTATTTTTGTACTTATAAAACATATTCACCCACTTAATAGAAAAACATTTTCAAAGGTATAAGAAATAAATTTTTAAAAAATTTAATACGCATGTAAAATTGTAAATATGAAGCAAAAAATTGTAAAAATTCATATAATCTCTTTTACAAACTACTATAATTTGAAAAAAAAAATTTTTACTTTCATGTAATTACTAATTCTCATACACCCTGAAATTTTATAAAAAATTTAGGAAATCCGATTCATAAACAATTTTAAAAATGCAGCTGAAAATATAGTTTTACATTTTGCATAAGTAATAAAGAAGATATTTTTGCTTTTGCTTTTCTTAAAGTATAAACAATGCTTTCTTTTTATTTTCAAAATACTACTCCAGCTTTTTCACCTATTTCTACTAACAATACAAATTTTATAAGAGTAATGTTGTCTTATTAAGTTCTGGATCGTGCATCTGGCATTTTTTTTTTTCATTTCTTATTTTCCTTTCATTTTTTTAGTTTTTCGTCTCAGAGGGAAAAAATCTGCCTAAATAAGAACGAAATACAGGAATAAAAATAAAACTGAGGAGGAATTATTAGTTTCAAAAGAACGTAGTGTTTCCCAGGTACCAATTTTCTAATCTCTGTTCATGTTAAAGAAGCATTTCTAAATAAATATTTAAACTAATTGTATACTTGTGTAAGATGGCTGAAGGAACCAGCAGCTAAAAATCTTGTAAACACACTCAAAATGCTCGATTTGTTTAACATTTGCTTAAAGAAACATGCAGTGAATTCTGTTGAGAGGTCAGAATTACGTGGCGCGAAAGTTTTTTCTCTCCAAGTCAGCATACCTTTGGTGCAATTGGATCATAATATATTTTTCTTTATCCTAAGATTTAAGGGAGGAAAAAACTTTAACATCTATTCAATCCTATTTATTCATTGCAGTGACTTGAATTGTATAAAAAAATTTGTTCAGTATCTAAAATATCAATAATATGATTCATTTTAAAAAAGAGAAAATACCTTTCTACTTTTAATTTTAATTAATATTTTCTTTAATTCCCGAAGATATTCCTCTTCCAAATTATTTACATATTTGCTTCATTATGTGTTTTACACATTAGTTCTACAATTTGTAAATAATTTTAATATCCATTACAAGCCCTTTCATTCGTTTAATTTCTCTCAATCTTTCTCAAAATTTGAAAACAGAACTTCGATGTTAACCACTTGCGTTCCAGACTGAGTTTTCTAGCATCCCCAAAAGTCTAGGATTTCAGGGGATACTGACCTTGATGTTACGATGCACATTTCATTTGTCCTTTTGAAGCAAAAGGCGCATGTTTGTTCGTGTTTCGTTTCGTTTTCTAAAGTTTGTATAACTATCTTGTTTGTTTAATTTTTCTTTTTCTTGTCGATATGACATCTTCGTTGGGTTTCAACGAAAGCGATACTGAATGAGAATATCTGCCGAAAACCGATGGATACGGCAGTGACTCTGATTCGGATTTATTTGCTTGTAATGAAGAATGTGAAAAAATGGAACAAAAATAGCAATACACTTATGCAACGCATGTGCAAAAGCTTTTTATTCCACGGAACATTTAGAGCAGTTTCACAAAGATTTGTAATTTTAATTTTCCCATTTTTTCAAATTTTTGTAACCCAGATATTTTGTAGTTTAACTTTTTCAATTTTATACTGTCCCAATAAAAGAAAATCTACCTTATAATGTTTTCTGATCTGGTTACACTGGTTGTACACCTAAATAAGCCAATTATCCACATGAGGTTACAATGGAATTTCGCCCTATACATGGCTTATATCCACTAGTGATACGCAAGGGGTTAATAAACAATCAGTCGTATTTATAACCAGTTATTAAACAGATATTATTATCGTGCTGTATCTTTTATTTAAAAATACTCATTTACGCCCTGTCTCTCTGAGAACTTCATTAAATGTGTTAAATTGAATAATCAAAAATTTGGTTTCAAAACTTAATAAACATTATTGACAGCGAAAGCTTAAATGAATCACATTTTTGACCATTTCCTAAATTTTATATATATATGCGAAGTTTATGTAATGAAACCAGTGGTGCACACAGGAATTTTTCAAGGAGGGGGGTCAAGGGTCGAAAGTCCACCAGTCTCGCATCATGCTCCAACGTGCGCCCAACATACTCTTTTGTTTTTGTCGATTTTTGGTAACAAAAAACAGTAAAAAATTGATTATTGAATAATAATTAGCATTAATAATGAAATTAATTATTAATTACAAATACATAATTAAATTTTTGCGTTTTATATATATGTAGGATTATATTCAATCAAAAAGAAATCAAGGGCTATTTGGGGGTTCCGGAACCGGGGACCCACCCCTCCTTGTGGGCGTCACTGAATGGAACTGAAATGTAATCAATGAGAACGAAATCAATGAGTTGACGGAACTCAGAAACATTTAAGAGAAATTTATATATAATCAAGTTTAAAATTTCATAACATTTTTTTCTAAGTATGAAATGCAAACAAAAATGTGGATCTCGGATAAATATTAATAGATTATAACAGTTAAAGTTGGCAATAGTTTAATTTTTTTTTCTAATTTACGAATAAATTTGAGAATGTTTCTTTTCATGCACCCAAATCTTGAACAGAAATTTTAATCTCCAATAAACAGCTTCAAAAAGTTAAGGTCTAGTGGAATTCAATGCGTGCATATTATTCCGTTGTTCTATGGAAGGACATGTTCTTTGTTAATCAAAACGATAGCTTTAGATCCCTACTGAAGAATTTATATCTTGAACATCAACAAACTTTCTAAGTAAAAGTTTATTTTTATAGTATATATATAGTCGTTAAATATGTCTTGATACTATTAAATACATTGTTGGTTTACTCACACTGACAATATCTCTAGTCTGAACTCAATACTTGCAACGAATATTAATAAGAACAGTCGACATCAGATATAATCGCTTTTTCTTTCTCTTTTTTTTAAAAAAATATGACGTGGAAAAATATTTCCAAACTTTATGAGTTAAAACTTACAGAAACAATAAACCTTCAAACAATGAAAGTATAAAGTATAATCCACACAAAGGAAACTTTTTTTCTTGACGAGCTCCTTTCTATCTTTTTATCTCTCTTGTCAGTTTCATCTTCTTGAATTACAAGTAGTACATTCTGGAGTTGCGAGTGCGTGAATCTATGTTGTCGCTGTTCGTCCAAAATGTCTGGGTCTCAATTCTAAGTTAATATATGCATTAATATGTATTTTTAAGAGAATAATGTGTAATTTTTATGAAGTCTACATTTCATCATAGAATGGACTCCCTAATGTAGTTTTTACAATACTGTTATAATTTTTTTAAAGTTATATAAATGCGAACATAATGCATATTTATGAAATTTTTCTAAAAGTATTGAACGTATTTTAATGTCTTATAGTACTTGCATTAGATTTAAAAAATTACAATTCAATGCAATATATATATATATATATATATATATATATATATATATATATATATATATATATAAAGGAGAGAAGTGACTCCCTCACCCATCACGAGATCTCAAAAACTATTAAACCTACAATCTTGAAATATGGCAGGAATATTTCTTTTAATGAGTGGAAATCCGCTAATAGATTTTTCGAAAATTGAATTCTAAGAGGGTTGGAACACTGTTGGAAAAAAACACTTTTCTTCTATTAAGTAGACATCCAATAAGAATAAGTTTTGTGGAAAACGTGACTTTCAAGGGGTGAGGTGGGGGTGATAGAGTGGGTTTTATAGATAAAAATTTCCCATTTTTGAACTATTATACTTACTAACTTAAAATTAGGTAAGCATGTTTCCTTTGTTTAGATATCCTCTGTGAACGAGCTTTGCGGAGTGAGTGAATATTAGCGTCACACACTGTTCTGCTGCACGAGGGCTTTTGGCGATGGGCATCGTAATTTTGAACCATGGTCAAACGACGAGGACGACACCTGAGCTAGCACCCCCCACCCCTCTCCTAACTATCACACCAACAGGAGTACATTTGAGCTCTCGACAGAGATAACGTACATATCTCCCCTAAACGGCGGGTCCTCAGTGGTACTGGGCTCGCCAGCCACGAGTCAAATTTTGGTTGTTTGATTTTTTTAATAGTATGTCAAAAGTACAAATGCCAGGAAAAATTACATTTTTATAAGTAGATTTGCTACGTTGAGAAATACATATATGTGTACATCAGGTCATAACTGCACAAATAAAAAATTCCAATTTTTTTTTCCAATTACATTTATTTTAATAAATCTTCTTTCAAAATAAAAGAAATGCATATAATAATTAAGTTTTAAAAACAATTATTCTTTAAATGCAAAGGTACAATAATAATAACAATAATTCCATTTAGTACAAAAAACATGAGTTCTATATTTATTACCTTCATATCTACATTTTGATGCAAACTTATCAGCCATAAATCGAGGGAAATGTCCGATTCTATAATATCGAACATTGGAAACAAGTTGTGAACTAGATTTTACATCACAAGTGTTCATTATAATATCTGGTGTTATATCTATGCATAGTATCCTTTATACCCCTTCGTCTTCCTTTTCAACAAATGCATCAACTTCATCAGGCAAAACTACATTTTCAGAATTCCCTTCACTTGTACTATCATAAATACAATTACTTTGATATCCAATTTCCTCTATTTCTTTCCAAGTTAAGTATTCTAAATCAGAATATAACAATAATTATAATAAATTTCTTGAAATACATGTGGGTAAATTAAAACTTAGATTGAAGAAAAATTTTAATTTATGGCCAGTGGTAAATAAACCAAATCAATCTCGAAATAGCACAAAATATGACAATATGACAAGATAAAAATAAACTTCTTTGTAAATTTTACGTACTTCTAAATTTTTCTTAAATTGTTGAGCAGAAGATAAACCTCATGATATATGTATTCTTACTTAAGATTAAGTGTACAACTATAAATCAACAAAATAAGCAGGTCATCGTCATAAAAAATAACATTACTTTCAAATTTTCAGTTTGAATCCCATTTGCATCTGGAACCAAATAACAACCGGAGGTGCATAAATGTACATTTCAAAAGTTTTTGTTACTTCTAATTAGAATACTACAACTGTTAAAAATGTGGTAATTATACGATCTATTAACTATTGGAAATCATCTACATCAAATAAAAAATATGAAGTTCAAAAGTTTCAATTATATATTAAAAAATAGCCCACTTTTTTGGCTTCTTGTCGAGTTGACCATTGCTACTTTGGGCGCTGAAAATCTCCAGGAAAAAATACAAATATCACTAGCTGGAGATAAAGCTGAAAAGAATGAACATGAATGAAATATAATCTCCGGTCTTAATTAATTGTTTTCATCTCTTAATAAGATACGAAGTTTAAACTACAGGTACACATGTGTGTACCTTGGATCTAAAAAGGTAGCAAAAAAAAAGTGAAATCAAGTGTAAAAGTTGTAATACATCTTTTACTTTCTTAAGGAGTAAAATTATGTCAGCGTTAACTTAATTTTCGAAACTAATTGTATATCTATCAAATATTTTCTTTCTTAAATTATTTAAAATTCAAAATTGTTTTAACAGTTAGGAAAGACTTGCTGAAGTGTAAAAATCTAGTTTAACTTATTTTGAGTTTTAAAAAAACTAGGGAAAAAATATTTCGGTAGAATTAATAAAGTACACTAATAGTGTTTTCTAAACTATCCTTTATTTTTAATAAAATTTTTTTGGATTAATCAACTTAAGCCTATGAAATACCTTCGCTTACCTTGAATTTTAGTATTCTCCTGTGTGTAGTATTATGAAGTATGTAGTAAGATATTTAAAGACGATAACACCTATGGACGTTCAAAAATTCAATTTTTCAAAAACATTTAAAAAATTAATATAGAAAGTTAGGAACATTTCAAAACAAACCGCATCGGAATATGACATTAATTACGCTGCGAGCAATAAAGAATTTAAATGCTGACAAAGACTTGTCCTTTAAAAGCAAAATAAACGAACATAATCTCCGTTAATTTCTGTTTGGATATAGTTGATTAAGTTCTTTTTTACTAATATCGCCCTTGAAGCAATTCGAGAGCTCGTAATTCTAAACCATGGTCAATGGATGAAGATGATACCCGAGTTGGTACCCCCCCCTACAAACAAACTATTCTGATTTTAAATTATTTTTTCATTTATTTATATGATATGAGACTATGTAACATCGTTATAATTCTACCAATAATGAAGCTATATTTTATACTTACCCAAATGATGCTACTTAGAGATGTATTTACTAAAGAACTCAAGCACAAAATATTTTTGATAATAAACATAAAAGTATTAGGCATATCACTGTTATGAGTGTAGTTTAATCTTTAGTTACAAAAAGTTAGTGATCTTCATCCAAATTATTAAAAATTTGTTTGGGTGGAAACCCTGAGAACTCTAGAGAATCTTTCAATTTTACAATTTGGAAGAACTGCCTAAAAATAGCAGTCTTCTAAAAACAACAGTTGGTATTAGTGTAAATGAAGTATAACAGTGATATTTTTAATGATAGAACAGCTGATCGCGTTTAGATATAATGAAGCTTTTAGGTTTGAATTAGAATATTTTCTATCATGTCTGCTTCTCGAGCTGATAATGCGTGAATAAAGAAAGCAGAAATTACAACAAAAGAAGCCCTAAAGGCTTTAGAAAGAAAAAAAATTAGTAATGCAAGAACCTTTTATGGAAATAGAAGACCCAGCACTTGAAATATGTACATTTTAAGTGTAAAAAGAATATATTTTGATACAAAAAAAAACATTTCCCATAACATGTACTTTCCCATAAGATTAATAAAGACTTCAGTTACAGAGCTGTGAAATTTTTTATGTACTATATTGTACTTGTAGGTCTTTTATTCCAGTTTTGCGAATAGGATCAATGTCATATTTTGTAGAAGGATAAATAAAAAATATAATGTATTCAAATTTTATAGTTTTTTTTATTTTAAGATACTTAGCAGGAAAATTACATCAATACTTTAAATTTGTCCTTTACTGCTCAAACTGAAAAAAAAATTATATTAAAACGATTAAAATTTACAGACTTTTTTAATGAATCGAGATGTATAAAAACATGTAATTTTAAAGACTCTCAAGGAGCTATTCTCCTTTAAAAATTACGTGTTTTTTTTCAATGAGTCTCTAACCAACTAAATTCTTGTAAAATCATGAGTACTTCACACGTTGACACTTTAGGTTCTATTTTTTATCAGTGTTTTATGAAATATGCAGAACTGTTCATAAAGAGCCTGAAAATTAGCTAATAATATGTACTTAATTTAAAGTAAGAGATAAAATCACTTAAAAATGATCTTAGGAAAATGCTTATGTATTGTCTTTTAATGTATCATAAATTTCTAGAAAAAATTGCCTCTTCCATAATGTATATTACGAACGCTTTCGTACTTAAATAGACTGTACTTTAGATTATTATACTCTTTTTATTTAATTTGTTTTAAAAGTATTTTTCCTTTTTATTTTATTATACTGTTAAGAATTTATTTTAAATTTAAGTTTATATATTTTATGGATTTGAATTATATTTTTATTAATTTTATATTAATTCTTCTCCTCTTATTTATATTTTTCTCTCATGTTTTTCGTCCTTTAAAATTAGTATGTTATTGATTATTTTTCATTACTACTCCTGCATGTATTAAAGCTCATATTTAATTATTCAGCTTTAAATAGCTTGCCATGCATTAAGATAATTATAATTTCTTAGTAAATTATGTTTTCACATGTGCTTATATTTTATCGCTTTCTTGTTATATCTGAGTTCACGAGTGATTTTAAAATAAGTACCAAATTTTGAAAGAAAAAGTATGAAATTAAAGTTTGTTTTTATCAGAATAATTTCACCCTCAAAAATTCTTTTTCGTATGCAAAATTATCATAAATTTCTCTTATTTTGTTTGCTACAGTACTCCGGCAAAAATTATTGTTGTTTCTACCTTTTAAAATTGCTGAAAAAATAAATTTCAACAAACAGTCACCATATGACGGTACAAGCGCTGCATTATTTTATTTTTCTTTCTCAAAAAAATATTGCTTGAAGTTTTTCACGAAATTCGTTAGAAAAACATATTTTTTTTTAACGAAAATAAATCCTCTCGAAAATATTAGTATAGGATTTGTTTGAACTTATTATTTTCTCAGAATTTTCTCTCTTTCATTAAAAAATGCAATTATATGTTAGAAGTTGTTGGGCCCAGACTCATAAATATACTTATATGTTATAATACAAAAAATTCATTTGCCTTCTGAAAAGAGAGTAACATTTTCATTCTATATTTGTAAAATATTTTGTTACTTATAAAACTTATTTTTGTATACTATAAAAATATTATCTTGGAATTTAATGAACGATATTGTAATTTTTTTTCATCCAAATTTCATCCACTGTTTTTTAAAGCTAGATCTCTCACTCATCTTTATTTTTATGCCGTAAATATATTTATTGTTGTGGATCACTTTGTCGGTTTCATACATTGAATCAAAGTATGGGTTTAGATTTTTTTCAACCTTATGATTCTTAGATTAGAGTAATTATTCATAGCTCATTTTGCCTATTGCAATAGGCATCATTTAAAATTTCTGCCCTCCTTAAAATCAAATCTTACTTCCAGCACTTATTCTAATAACTACATATTAACTGATGAAACATTATATAGTATTATTATAGCGATAATTATTTCAAGCATTTTTTTGACATTCAATCTGAATACCTTTGAGCCTAAAAATTTTTTTGAAATTTTAATGTATTTACCTATTTTACATATTTTGTGAATTTCAAGCGTACTGTCCCCACCCCCATATTTTAGTATTTCATTCAATTTTATCACTTATTTTATGATCTAAAATGCCTCTTTTATCTTTAAATTATTATATTAAAGCTTTTCAAGAGCAATACTCAAACAATAAATACATTATCAATTACACCAAAATTTTAATTTAATCAATCATTAGCAGACATGAAAAGTGGTAAATATATATGTATAATATATATATTAACGTTTACCACTGACAAATGATAAAAATCCTTTTAAAATATGAATATTTTTGACTTTTTTCTTCTTTTTATGAAGTCTTCTTTATAAATGTTTATTTATTACGAATTGCTTTAAAAATTCCTTTTCCTTTCGTGACATTTTTGAAAAATTTTTTATCCAGGCTTTTGCTTAATTTTTTATTATAATTCTTCCTCATTTACATAATAAAGAATTATGCACGATAAATAAATATGCTTCCTAGAAAAATTTTAGAAAATTTACTTTTTTAAAATGTATATTAGACTAGATTTTACAAGAAAGATCACTTGTTTTAAAACTCAGAACGTATATTATTGTATTAAAGCTCAGTTATACCTTTGTGAACTTAAACTTGAAATTCTAACCTAGTGTAAGAGGTAGATTTACTGCTTTCAACTCTTTTCTTAAGTTGAACCTCATTCATTTTCTTAAACCCTTTAAATGAAATACCCCCATTAAAATGTATTTAGCCTTCTAGTGATATTACTATGTTAAGCATTGTTTTTTTTTTAGATTAGCACTGCAATATTCGATCGATGGAAGTCAAAAATTCTCAATAATTCCTCAAGGTTTTAATTCTTAAACATAACTTTTATTTCTATTCTCGTACATTTCATCCTTGAAAATAGCCGCTCAAAAATGTATGTATTTAAAAATAACTATAATATAAATGAGGTATCATGATGAATAAAACTTAAAGCAGTCTAAAAAAGAGACGCAATTGAATTTTTCTTTAAGCACAATGTCAAATTATAGATCTATGCATTCGATACGAATGAGTGGTAATTTGTTTATGTCGTTTGGAAATAAAGAACAAAAATTTTAAAAAATTGATCATTTTTCAGAATTATCGGAGCCCGTTCTCTCAATACTATACCAAAACAAAAATGGAGCTTCATATTTTTCGCTCTTCACGGGACTGTGTTGGCCCCGGTAGTCTAGTGATCAAGGTAACGGACACGCGGCCGGCGTGTCATGAGGTCGAGTCTGGTACCATTGAAGACCCGCCTTAAAGAGGGGGCCGATGCACGCTAAATATGTCGAGGTGGAGTTAAGAGAGGGTCTCAGGGACCAGCTCAGGTGTTGTCCTCATTACTTGACCACATAGTTCAAAATTACAAATCCGTCGCTGAAGGCCCTCGAGCTGCTGAATAGTGCGACGGTAATATTCACTCACTCACTTACTTACTTACAGGACTATGTTCAGGAAAACATATTTTGAAATAAATTAGTTTGTCAACTTTAGTGTGAGATAAGAACAGTTTCGTTTTGAACTCTGATATTGGATGAAATATTGTAGTGATCAGCTAATTCAAACATAAATTTTGGAAGGCAGTGTATAAAACATATTTATAGTGAACAGAAAAAAATAACTTTAAATCATTTTCAATCGTATTAATATTTTTGATTAAGTGTCGTTTAAAGGTACTAAAGAACATTATCCCTTATCCATCCATTATCAATACCTCTGAGCAAATAAGTTATATTGATAGAACAGGTAATTTCGTTTGATGTCGTAGAATGAAATTCTAGACTAGCAATTCTTCTCCTTAAACCATTTTAAAAGATTTTTCTAATTCATCAAGTCTCCTGGTTGTAAGAAATGCCTGGATTTACAAGCTTTCATACTATTGTAGAATTATTTTTTTTAATCTAGCCAAATTAGAGATGCGGGTCAAATAATTTTGAATAAAAACATACCAGCATATTCCTTTTGCACATAGAAAAAGAAGTAAATACAAATATGTAAAAAGGAATGAATGCATTTTTCATTCATATAGAGTATATCCAGTTGTGACGGGGTTCTATCGCGATTTCCACTAATTGTCCTCTTGGGATTCTTTGGGGCCAGAATGGCAATTCTTTCCAACCAATTCAAGAAGAGAACGTGTGTATGCAAATTAGGAATCATATATATTGGAAAGGTAGCATTCCCGAGAGTCTCTAAGTAGGGTCACTAAGTAGGGTCGCTAAGTAGAGTCGCTAAGTAGGGTCGCTAAGTAGAGGCGCTAAGTAGAGGCGCTAAGTAGAGGCGCTAAGTAGAGGCGCTAAGTAGAGGCGCTAAGTAGAGGCGCTAAGTAGAGGCGCTAAGTAGTGTTTCTCAAACTGTGGGGCGCGATTTGAAAAATTACAAATTTACTGAAAGGAAGGAAAACAAAATACATTCTGACATAATAAAAAAGTAAAATACGCATTTATATTGATATAATACACTTATAAAAGCATCTTCACTGCATAATGTATTTGGTGATTAATTTATCCATACTATGTTAAGAACAAGATTAATAATTACTAGTGACTCCCATGGGCTTGTCATATACAAAATTATACACAAAATTTAATGCTTATCTCAATAATTTGTACAGTTTATTATTAAAGTCATTTTGTAGCTTTAGCATATAGCTTTTAGTACGTTATTTTTGAAATCAATACATTGTTATTTTATGGAGGGGGCGCGATGAAAATTATGATTGAAAATTGGGTCGCAAGTATTGAAAGTTGGAGAAGCACTGCGCTAAGTGAAGAAGTAATGGTAGAAGTAAACTAAGTGAGGTGAGCTAAAAGTCTAGAAGAGGAATCTTTATTCTGGGAATTGGCCTAACAGTGCCGGTGTAAATAAGTCAAAAGAGGGTCCGAGATCAACGGAGCATTGCCTAAGCCAGAGTCAGCCTGATTAAAGGTGGAATTTAAGGACTGTAGCTGTTTACTCAGGAAATAGCGGTAAGCTTGTTTAACTAAATTATAAGGAATTGTAATAGTAAGTTAGGAATTAATATATAAATATAGATTCAGTTGTTAAGTGCGTTAATTATCAGCAATACGTGTTGCGTCTACTCACTCAATCAGCATCTTCTTAGACTAGTATTGTGTTGTATATGTATAAATTAAGATCAGAATAAACTAATTTCACTATGACTGAGTTTTAGTGGTGCTTCATTCATTCCCTTAGGTGTAAGTCGCGAGGATAATGGTGAGAGGGTGTCTCCAACGGTGAGGGCACCACACAGTTAAAAACTTCGCTCTTATTATGTTATTATTATGCTAGACTTATCCTTCAGATTTTTTCATAATGCCGAAAATTTTACTTTTCATAATTTTGAAGGTATTAGTTCAATAAATATTTCAAAATTATCAACTTCCATCAATTAAAAAATCGTCAAATTTATAGACTGGTGTAGTGTGCCGTCGAGAATTGTACAGCATGCCAAATTTGGCATGTGTGCCATAGATTGCCGACACCTGTTTTAACCCATTTAAATTTACATTGAATTACAATATACGAAAATTTCAGAGTAAAAAAAAATATAAGTAATATTTTAACTATATATATATGTTGTATAGAACAACAAAATCAACATTTCCCAATATCAATATAAAGGTTTGTTATGAATAACTGATTATATTTTTCAGGAAATGTGTTTTCATTTATTTTGCCTTATTATATTGTCATTTCTTTTTTCTTCACTTAATAATAGAACAAAATTTTAATAATGAAGCAGTAAATTAATCCTCTCACACACATATAATATAATGTATAATTGCTATGAGGCCGCTGTAACCTAATGGTCAAGGTAACGGACTAGTAGCTGAAGATCCACCGTGTAGAATAGCTGATGCACATTAAATTTGTCGGAGCTCAAACGTTCACCCGTTGGTGTGGTGTGGAAGTTAGGAGAGGAGCGTGCCAGAACTCCGGTGTCGTTCTCAACCATGGTTCAAAATTAGAAGGTCCGTTGCCATAAGCCCTGGTGTAGCTGAATAGGGTGACGTTAATATTCACTCACTCTATATACTTAGCATAAATCTCTCAATAACTTAAAGCAAAACAATAAGCAAGAAAGAGTAATACGACAGTATATGATAAAAGTGAAATAGCTATTGTAACACGCGTTACAACACACAAACTTAAGTTTAGGCTTAAGATTGTAGGCTTACACAAAATATTAAAGTGTCAAACTTTCTCTTTGTTTATTGATATTACGGGGCTGTTATAAAACTTAGTAGAGAAGATATAGAAAGAAATAATCATGAAATGTGTTTTAGTTCTAAAACTAGTTATTAAATCTAAACCAGCATAATTCAGGAGTATCAGAAAACCATCTGCTTACTTAGAAAAAGATGTAACAACTTTAAAGTATTCAATATAATATGTAAAGAAAACTCTAACACACCATCATCTTCTACAAAATTCTATTATTCACTGATTTTATTCATCAAAACTAACATTTTCTACTTTGTTTCCTTATTACTCTCGATTTAAATATTATACCAAAAACAAGACATCTTCATAATTATCTATTTCTTCTTTTTTAATTTCTTCAAAATTGGTAAGACAAATTCTTGTAATTTAAGGACAAAAATAAAAACTTTGTTTTTTTTTCGAAAATAGCTTTGAAATTATATTTTACACAATTATCGTAATAAATTTTGAAGCAATGCTGTTATGTTTTTAAAAATTTCGTTATTAAAAAAATGATTATATTTTTAATTATAAAGATACTTAATATATAATATTATGCTTACACGATATATAATATTGTACACATACAACCTTCAAAAAATAAGCCACTTTTATTTATTTCTAAGGAATACATATTAAATTTTTCTTTTTATGGGAAAACTATAAATGATTCAGTTATTAAAAGGAAGTTTTTTAAATTTAGTTTTTCCTAAGAATATGATTAATAGTGAAAATAATAATTTGCTCATTTTAATTGATATAAATAGCTATCAATGAAAATGATAAAAATAATTTTTTAGCTGGAATTAATGTAATATACGACTTTAAAAGTCATAATAAAAAACGTATTCCAATATTTTAGCTAGTTTTTGCTTTTTTTTCAACTTCAGGTCCAATTATATCAATAGCAAAAATTTAAAATTTTCAAAAATTTCGATTTCATTATTTACCTTAAAATTATTATTTTCAGTTTTTCAAAAGAATATTGTAGGAAGTATTTACATATATATATAATACAATTCCAATTCTGTTAATTTCAACGGTTGAACAGAAAATATTTACATAACTTCCGTATTAAAATGAACTTTACCCTTCTATTTGATTATAGGTTTATATTACTCGTCTTATATATATATATATGTACTGTATGTCTCTTTCATTTTCGTTTTCGTATGAACATTAATTTGATTCTCAAGAAAATGTTTGATGTTCATCATTCACCGTACCCTTTTCCTTTTAAAGAATCCCGCTTTTTCATAAAAATGACAGAATTCTGAATTTTTAACGTTTTTCTTTTTTTTCTTTTAGTTTTCATTTATTTCAATTTAAGAAAGCATAAATAGTTTTCGATGACAAAGTGCTTTCGTTTATTTTTCAAAAGAGAGAACATTCGACAATTTCTCTTCCGCGTTTTCTTTTTATCTCTCTAAAAGAAGGCATGTTAATAAGAAAAATATAGATTATGGGAACGCCTCTCCTTTCAGTATTAATTTAATGGATTCTAGATAAAACTTTGAAAGAGACCAGAATCGGATGATACCATATTATTTTTCGTATGATCATTTTTAATTGCTTTTTTACAGCATGATAAACTTTTCAAAACATAAAAGAGAAGTTATAAAAATAAATATATTTTAAATTTTGTTTTCTTTAGATTTCTTATTTTGAATTTTAGTTTCTCAAATATTCATTTAAGAAATTCTCTCTCTCTATCTATATATGAAAAATATCTATTAAGAAATGATATAAATACATTTAGACCTAATACATGTTATATATATATATATATAAGTAATGTATTTATTTTTAAATTCTATCGTCCAATTATTTACCACTTCGCTTTGTATCATTACTAAATATGCGTTCTCTTCATTGTGCAGAGTATTTCAGCAACGTATTTTGCTCATTATATACATTATTTTGTTGAATCTAGACGGCCTAGATTCCCCGATAGTCTGGATTATTGAGATTTTTACTGTATAAAAAGCAGGAATCAATTAGGCTTTAAAATATCTACAAAGTTGGTTTCAAAATAATTATTATTTAAGAAATGTCTATATTTTCAATTAAAAGCCTAAAAATAAAAGTATTTTAGTATGGTGAAATGTTTTAATATTAGAAAAGTTTGTGAAGTTGTCCTTGCCCTGAGATACAAACTTTTGCTTAAAAGAATATGGAAATGCCTGTAATAAATAATTAATTAAATTTTTTCAAAAAAAATTTTTTTAATTATAAATTAATACTACATACTAGTAACTCAAATTTAAGTATTTTTTTTCATGATTTTAAAAGATTTTCCTTTAATGTAGAACAATTGATTTTGCAATTGTGTGTGTGTATAACCTGTATTATATTAATTACTTTAAGATTCTATCGTAAATTATTTTTTCATTTTTTTTCAGTTCGAACAGTAAAGAATTAATACTTTTGAATGTCAGCTTTCTTAGAAATTCTTTCCGTATATATATTGCATACTCAGTTCTAAGTTTGCTATTTATAGTTAATAAATTCCCCAGGAAAGAACCAAAAGTTACAAACTTTATTTTACTTTTTCATAGCTTCATTCACTAACCGATTTTTATTTTCATCGTTCTGTGCAATTTTCTATCCTTCGTTTCTCCAAAAAAATGACATTTCTTTAAGAAGATTTTCAGTTTAGAGAGAGATTAGCTAGATATAGATTAAGACCTCACAGGACTCTTAAATTGCAAATTTTTCAATTTTTTGAAAAAAATATATGTTACAGCCTTAATATTTCTGAGCATTTTGGTACCAAAATTGCGTTGATACTGTGAAAACTTCCGAAGTTATTGATAAATAAGTAGTGGAATTTAAACGAAACCCCTATCTCTTTCTTATCTTTAACTTCATTTTTCGCAAAACAAAAAATTTTAGCTTCCGCGCAGGATTTCTCAGAAACTATTTATGGTATCAATTCGAAATTTCATACACGTGTTCAAAATAAGGCCCTTCATAACTTATACATCAATCTTCAAAAAAATATTTAATGGAATTTTTTTTATTTGAATTTTAATTAATTTAATTTTTTTCGTAAAATTTTATAATTTTCGTTATAATTGTATTTAAAAAATATTTATTTTCTCTAAATTTCTTAAAAAAGTTTGTATAACTTTAAAAGTAAACATTTTTTTTACCAAGAAAAATTAATTTTGTAAACTTTGATCAATTTTGTACTTCAGAATCCTGCATGGTGTAAAATACTAATTTTCACATTTTTGAAAAATTGGCCAATTTTTATTTATTTATAACTTTTTAAATTTCTTTTCAAATTCTCTGAAATTTTGTACATATATATGATTATCGTGAGGTAAAAATTTCAAATAATTGTTTCGTTTTACTGCTGAGTTACATTGGTTTGAAGAAGGATATTCTTTTCGAGTGCACGGATATCTGTTAAGAGTCCTGTGAGCCTTTAAAAAGAAACCATTTGTTTAACACACAATATCACATTTACTTATTCGTTAATCAATATAATAAATCTTATTTTTCCCCAAAAAAGTTTTTTTATAATTTTAAAGTTTCTCTTAAGTTATGCTAACAAAAAAGGATTTTATTTAGCCAAATCTGATGTAGAGCTACAGTAAGAATTATTAGAATGCAAAGAGTATCATTAGAATGTAAGACAAATTATATTTCTACCATTGAATTTGAGGAATTAATATTTAAATATTATAACCTTCCTTTTTTATCCTTCTATTTACAACCTTTAAACACGATATTTAATTTTGTTTTTATTAAATTTGAAGTAAAAAAAGGTTTTCATTTTTTTAGATCTCGTAAGATGTATTATTGAGACTTCTTGCAGTTAACAATGTTTGAGACTTCTTGCAGTTAACAATGTTTGAGACTTCTTGCAGTTAACAATGTTTTGAAGTTTTACTTTTATGACTTTGTCACGACATATTAATAACTTTTGTATGATCAAGGAAGGAATATTAAAGTAGAACATACCAAAAAAATTAGGTAATTAGGTTAAATAAACTTCCTATAGTATTAAGTAATATTAAAAATACTTAAATTCAACTTTTTTTATATCTCATACTTTTAACATCTTATTTTTTTCTTTATATAATTTCTGTGTTGGATTATCCTAAATATGAATCATAACTTAAGAAGAAAATTTTTAGTTTCAGAAGTTTTTGTTTGAATTAATGTGTATCTATAAATATTTATGCAATCACATTAAACTTCTCTCTTTTTTAAAGAATAGAAAAACACGTTCCTATGACAAAGTTAAGGACTATTTCAATGAAATTCAACAAATCACTATTTAATAGTATGCATACAAATTTGTGCATTATTCTTCAACTTCTGCCAGAATATTTTGCAATTAGATAAAAATTATAAATTACTTTTCAAATAAATCAATTGTTCAGCAAAAAGTCCGATACGATTTTTAATGGTAATATTCATTATTCTCTTGTTGTTTGAAATTATTTTACAGTTTCTTTCCAAATCTCTCTTTTGGGCATTTTAAAAGAAATTATCTCATAATTTTTAGGTTATTGCATTTCAAGAGCCCTGTTAACTCCAAAGCATTTTTTTAAAAAGTATAAAATTTTTAAAAAATGCCATTCAAAAAAAGCGAGCATATTTCTAAGTACTATCAATAAATATCTCCTTTAATTAAAATTATCAAAAAAAATGCGATAAAATTCGACGTTTTTTTAATGAAATTTAAAAACAATCCCGTAAAATTTTAGAAAATTCAACTTGTTTCTTAAAACTTTTTATCATCATAAAATTTTTAGGCATAGAAGTAGTTACAAATCTGAAGTCCTATGCAATTATAATGTCCATATATTTTTTAAAATTTTATGTATTGGTTTATTTTTAAATGTTAAATAATTATGCATTATTTGAGGATGTTGTTCTTTTTCTTCTTTGTGACTGATATTATCCAAAAGATAGCTTAAATTTAAAAAAATAAAAAACATAAAGTTGCTTGTTTTGATAACCGTATATAAATTTAAAACATCTTGCATCATCAGGAATCGAAATGTTATTTGAAATCCAAGCATGTTTTAATAAATAAAATACCAAAAAGTAGCATGAATTATACTACAAGAACAAATATTTAAATACGTTCTACCTTTTAATAAGTAACGTACAAATTCCTGTGCAAATGTAGCATGTTTGAGATTTAATGATTTGTTTAGTTTGCAATCAAGTAACACCCAAGAACCCATGTTCTTTCTTAAATAAATGAAAATTATTTGTAATAACTTATCTTTAACATAACATTTCAATTAAATAATTTTATTTGTTTTGTATTACTCGTTCCAGTGTCATTTGTAATTCGTGTACATAACGTTTTTCAAATATTTTTACGATGTTAAGCATGGTGAGATAAGTATAAAAATTGTATTGTGTTTTTCTTTTTAATTTTTTTTGCTCAAGGAGAGAGATGTAATACTTGTTATCAAAAAATTGCTTAAGTATAACTATTAAAGCGTCATTAATTTTTAAATATTTCTTTCAAGTTTTTGATGCATCAATAATAAATTTCTTATCTATTTAAATTTGTTTCATTATTTTAATTCTTTCATAAATTGTTCGTGCTTTCGTCAGTTTCTATCAAAACATAATAATGCACTTAATATCTACTATGGTTTTCTCTGTTTGAAAATTCTATTTCTTATAATGAAAATATTTTCATGAATATAAACATTTAATGTATATACACTGCTCAACGTTGAAATAATAATGAAAGATTACGAAATCTAATAAAAAGTGATACACAGGCAGAGAATGCCTATGTAAATAAATTATTTTATGAAAATGATAAATTTGAATACTGCGATGAAAATGCAGGTGTTCTATTAAACGTAGGACTACTTCTTGTGGCGATGAAAGAAGAATCCTACGAAGTACTCAATCAGAGTCCAGTGCCTTTGGGAATAATGTAGCCTCTCATATTCTCCCAAACATCTTCCATCCGATCCTCCAATCATCAACAAGTTCATCCACTGATTGAGGACTGATAGATAAAAAAAAACGATGGCCAATCCATTTAAATTAAGAAACATCTAATATACAAAGAAAAAGGTTATTTGTTTAAAAGGCCCTGAGTATCATATTCACAAATGCTTTTTAAATGATAAATTATTCATTCTCTATTACAATTTCATGTTGTCGATCGATTTTCAAGCTCTCTCTATTATATATATATATATATATATATATATATATATATATATATATATATATATATATATATATATGCCTGTTAAAAACTTGAAACTATTTTCCTTAGCAATGCCATAAAATAGGAGGCAATGATGAATGTGCTATTGTAATTTGTGAGTTAAATATTATTGCTAAAAATATACAGAATTAAAGCACATTTTTGAGGGGGGAAAAGGTCTATTTTCTCAACTTGAAAAAATACACAAAAAATACAAATCGAATCAATATAACCCCTTACGTAATGAAAAGATTAATTGCACATTCACACACATATATATGCATATACGAATATAATCATTAATATGTCAGATATACTCCGACTCAAAATATATGTTTCAAGTATGTGTGATATATTTATATTAAATAAATTTGTTTTGTAATCATTGATGAAAGTATATAACTATCAACAAGCGAGTAAAGAATTGTCTTAATAATTATTAGTAAAGTAAAAAGCAAAATTTTATGTTTGTGGATTCTTAATTGAAGTATTTTTATATTTCTTTTCAGGGTCGTCTTGTTACAAAGGTAGGCTCTTTTCTCGTATTCAAAAGAATGATTAATGACGCATTTATTTAAAAGGCACCGTATTAGTTGAACAAATGTAATTCCAAGTGGTGAGTATTTATTTTAAATAAACAGGTAGAATAATTTACTTTGATGAGAAAAATCATTAAAGTTCATACACTTTAAAAATTTTATCAGAATAAATTCTTTTTCGCTATTTAACACATACTATACTAATAGTAATACTTGTTTCTAATTTTTATGAAAGAAATCACTTCGAAAATAATCATTATTATTACCTATTTCTATATTATTGTTGTCTCTCATTATGGTTTTTTTTACCTCATCCATGTGAACACTTAAGGTCAAACATGTATATGCTTGTTTAAAAATTGCTAACATGAGGAAATATTTAAAACGTTTTAATTAATTTTTGAATGGTCTGATTTGTAATTAACAATATATAATTATATATTTAGGTGCTTCTTCAAACTTTCAATATTTGCGACCCAATTTTTAATCATAATTTCCATCGCGTCCAATTTTTGTTTTTTGCCAATTGTGTCTACCCCATAACTGTAAGAATGATTGATAAATGCATGAAATGAGTCATTTTTATCTATTTGTGAGTTCGAATGGTACGTGGAAGAAAATTCATTCGATGCATCCCTTATTGATTTTATTACTTGTAACAATGGATACTGTAATAGTTTGTACGCTGTTTGTCTACACTTGTAAGTTTTTATTTAAAAAAAAATGGTTTTAAGTCAAATTTTATTTATTTTGTTGAAAATATATTATTTTTGTGCCATAAAATAAAATAAATTGTTTTTAATTCTGAACATTTATAATTAGATTCCCCCCGTAACTTTGCTAAATTTTTTAAACTATTTTCACAATAACTTTAGGTCTTAATTTAAGTCTAAAATAAATCCACATAATATTCAAATAATAAAAAAATTCATCTGCTTAGTTTGAAGCTGAATTAATCATGCTTTTAGTGGTCAAAAGCAAGCAAAATAAAGAAATTGACATTTTTTTTCATTGAAATCAGGAAAATGACCTATATCATCCGCTTACAGTGTTGATTATATGATAATCCGTTGTTAATAATCACGATTTCCAAAAGGCAACACGTTTATCAACACAATAATATCACGACATTGTACGTACAACCGCAATGGATGACCCACACATCACCTGGTTTTTATCATAATAATTCCATTATCATATACCAATCTAAAAAACCAACACTATTCTATCCGGGTAGATATTCTTCGACAACCAAACATCAGGAATGAATAGACGTTTAAAAAGGCAAATAAAACGTATTCTAAGTACCTTACTAGCAATCACTATCGTGTTTTTAAAACGATTTCGAGTTTGTTTCCTTAAGCTATGGTAAAATATCCATGTGAAGAAGAAAGGAACGTGATTGAGAATTTCGTTAGCGCAAATATCCTGCTATGGCTAAGAAGTGAAGAGACCACTCGTATCGTATAATAATGAGATTCGGCATTTGCTTTGCACCATGCTCAATGCTTGTTGTGTCAAATGTCAAGGAACTGGAAACTTGTAGCCCACTCCTCACTCGGGATCTGAGGAATCCAATTTGCCACTAAAACTCTGAATGAGAAAATGAGGGGGAGAAAAAGTTTAAACTGTTGTCGTTTTTCTAAATTTCTGCTTTTTATAAGGAAATATATATGTTTTAGCCGTGCTAGTATTTGATCAAAAAAGTTTATTTTTATTATTATTATTCTATAAAATTTTACAGATCTTTGCTAATATACCAATCACCTCTAAACAAACATACATGCTCTAATAATGCTTTGTGTGTGCGTGTATGTTACATAGAATTTGATAACTACGATTACTCTTTTTCATATGTTTTCTGTTTTCAGTTATGGTATTTTTATGTGTATATCTCTTATAAATTACAACGATTTTAATTAGTTTGCTCAGAAAATTCAATGAATGACATTAAAACGTAGGTCGTGAAAAATGGAGTGAGTCTCTATAAAGAAACACGAGGGTTATAGATGACTGACTTCGTAACTAGGAATTTCGTTTAAGCGGGAGGAGGACGACACTTGATCTGACTCACCCCTTCTCCAAATTTCCAGACCATGCCAATGGAAGAACTTTGAGCCTCAATAGATTTAAGGTGTATCAATCTCTCTACAAGGTGGGTCTTCAGTGGCAATCGGACTCGATCTCATATCATGCCGCCCACGAGCTCGTGACCGTAACCACTAGACTGTTGCGGACTCCTTGAAAAAGGAAGCAAATTACTTTAGAAAGATTATTTGAAAATATCTATAAACAAAAATATTTAAAACAATAAAGCAATAAAATTGGAATGTGCTCTTAATAATGACTACAATTGGAAAAAATACGAACACTTTCAAAATAGTTGGCTGATTATTACATGATCCAATATATGTCAAGAAAATAGGAATGTTATAAGTTTTTGCTATTTTTAATATATGTAGTTTAGTGAAACTGCAAAATCAAAAAGACTATAGATAATTTTAATGAAAATAATATGAATCCGTTATCAAAGTTTGGAAACTTTGATACGAAAAAAAAACCCCAATATGTAAATAAAAAGGGGGCACGTTGTTACTTAGATTTATGTTACGCATATATAATCCCTAATTCATTAATGTCATCCTACTTTAAGAAAACATTTTATTGCTTTCTAAACTAAATTAAAACGAATACATTAATCATTTTAAAGCATCCTCGAAAAAACAGAAACTAAAATTTCAATCCATATTTGTGAACAAGATTTGGAGAGTTACGCAAACTTTATTTTTATTTCATGGGAAAAAATTAGCTAGATATATTTTATGCAAAATATAATTGAGAATTTGTCCTCTTATCTCCATAGTTTTATTGAAATATTGAAAATATTTAAAAAAAAATATTTAGATGGTATAAAAATATAATCTCTTTCATTTTCTTTATTTTCTCTGCTTGTGTGGGTCTTCCTTTATGAAGTTAATATTTTTAATACAGACTTTACATCTGTAAGGAGAATGATTGATTAATTGTTCAATTTGCTTAGAAAAATATGTAAAATGTAATGTAATACTGCAATTATAACTTAAATTATCACTTAAAAATCATTGATCGATTGATTCATCTTTCACTAAAAACGTGCATAAAATTAATGCAAATGCATTGAAATTCTTGATAACGCATACATATCACAGAATCCACAACTCTACATAATTAATTTTCTAATTTCATTAAAAGAATTCTAAGCAATAATGCTTTGTAGATAATTGAAAACCGCTTCCGTCGTCTTATATTTTGATTAGTTTATCATATTCATATACCAGGGAGAGAGAAAACGATATGCTAAAATTTATTATTCTGTTAGCAATAAATCAAAGGCAACTCAACTTTACCTTACTTCTTATCATCTTTTCCGATCCGTTCACAATCAACATATTCGACTGTGGTATTTTTTTAGATGGTATTCATTTGAGACAGTTTTGAATATGATTAATTAATTTACGTGAGGATCACTTGGGCTTCATTCGGATATTAATAAATTAGAGGATTGTATGCAATGGAAATATAGTGTTGCGTGGAATAATAATGATACTTGTATCAGATCATTCCACTTTATGAAAGAAAAATTATAAAATGTTCAGAGATTAATAAAAAAAAGAGAGGGAAAGTAATATTTATCTATATCTGACAGCATTGAACTTGCCAATTGAAAGAGAATTTTTTTTAATATAACTATTCTATTTTTGAATAAATTTGTACACTAAATAATTCTCAAAAAATATTTTCATAATCATACGGGTTTTTGATAATATAGTGGTAATGACGTATTGGTTTCAAAAATGGTATAGTTAAATTATTATTTTTTATCTATTGCTTGTGTGGGCATTCTATGTCTAAGTATTCTCCAGCGAGTGATACTTACGTTGTAAATTTATGATTTTTTCAAAGAAAAAAAAATTTTTTTTAATGCTTTTCCTTTTTTTTTTTTACTTAAAGAAATTATTAAAAATATAAAAATATAAGTTCAATCAGACTTTCGTATTATTCTCTGAAATTTTCGCTCTTTATACATATATATATATATATATATATATATATATATATATATATATATATATATATATATATATTGGTAACACACAGAGGAATTTTTCAAAAGGGGGAAGGGGGTCCAAGGTTGAAAGTCCACCATTCTTGTATCATGCTTCTTTTGATTTTGTCGAATTTCGGGAACAAAAAACAGTAAAATTTAATAATTGGATAAATAATTAGCATAAATTAATAAAAATAATAATTAATAACAAATAGTTAATTAAATTTTACACACTATATACATAGGATTATAATCAATCGGAAAAAAATCGAGGGCTTTGGGTGGGGTCCGAGCCCGAGGACACTCCCCTTGTGTGCGTCACTGATTTATATACATTGATAGAGGATATAGAAATTTAAAAGGACAAAGTATTAATGATGGAATCTAACAATTTTTGAATGTTCAATAATTAGATAATGTTCAATAACTAGAATTCTATTGTCAGCTCGCATTAATAAAACAAACTATTTAAAGGAAAAAATAATTTAATCCATCTTCATACTAGCATGCAATTCACGTTAAAAAGAAATCTAGAAATAATGGAAACAATTGATACATAATATTAAAATGTGTTTGTATAAATATTTCAGTGGATATATATATATATATATATATATATATATATATATATATATTTATTATATATATATATATATATATATATATATATATATATATATATATATATATATATATATATATATATATATATATATATATATATATATAATATATATATATATATATATACAGTGAGACAGTGGCGCACACAGGAATTTTTCAAGGGGGGGTCCGGGGTCGAAAGCTCACCATTTTTGTATCATGCTCCTTTTGATTTTGTCTATTTTCGGGACCAAAACACAGCAAAAAATTAATTATTGATTAAATAATTAGCATTAATTAATAAAATTAATCATTAATAACAAATACTTAATTAAATTTTACGTACTATGTACTTAGAATTATAATCAATCGGGGAGAAAATCAAGGGCTTTGGAGGGGTCCGCACCCCAGGAACCCCCCTGTGTGCGCCACTGCAGTGAGACCTCGCTTAACGCGGGGTATACGTTCCATCAATTCCATCAAAGTAGAGCGTAATATGAAACAGTGTTAAACGAGGTTATCTCATCATGTAAATAAGAGGGTTCTGAGAAGATGGGTAGAAAATTGGTGAGTATTTTACCATTAAGTTTATTAATTATGTGTTTTTATAACAATAAAATAAAAATTTATTTCTTACAAATATAGAAACATTATAAACGACAATACCTATAAAAATAAATGAAATTCTAAATCAGTATGTTTACATTTCCGATCATTCAGTCTCTTCTGTATTTTCAGTTTTCTGCCTTTTTATCAAGAAGGTAGATTGGCTTAGTAGCATATAGCATTCAAATTTGTCGTTAATCCATAGAGAAAGTCGTTTTTCTACTTCCTCTAGTGTATTATTTCTAGAAGGGATAACTCTAAATGCTGAGCTTGTCGTAGTTGCAGTTGCCTATGACAGTATTTTTTTTTATTCTTAAGAATGGTCCTTATTGTTGAAGTTGCCAAATTCAATGCAGCACCATTTTGAGATTGAAGTTCATCAGTATCTATCCTTCTAATCAATTGCATTTTAGTTTCTAGTGAAATGCTTTTTCTTGTTGCTTGATTTTCGCGTTTTTTATTATCACTCATGATAAAAACTAAAAATCATAATATTTGTCACTATAGCAACTGTTATATTATATAAATTTATACTTACAATAACGTCAACAAATATTTGAAACGATAAAAATACGTTCGCATAATACCGCAGGAAAGAAGAAACACAGATAAACTGGTTTGGATATCGGGAAGCCTAACGCTGCGTACTATATTTCAGGGAATCTTACCATTCAAATACAACAGGGTTAAACCGAAACAGCGTTAAGCGGGGTGTTACTGTATATATATATATGTGTGTGTGTGTACACTTTTTGAAAGGAGTGAATTTTAACTCTCCTAATACTCCGAAGAAAAAAAATAGCAAATTATGCTTTTTAAACTCCAAATTGCATGTTATAATTCAAAAGTAAAAAAAGCAAAATCATTTCCTTACTTACAGTTATGAGAACAATGAAAAAGGTAAATGTCAGAAGTAAATAAGAAAGGAATTTTTTTTTAAAAAAAAATCCAAAGCTTTCACATTCTAAATACCAATTTCGGCAATTGTATTGTAATTGTTTTCTTCGTCTTAAGACTTTCAAGATCGATTCTCACTGAGCATGTAGAAAATGAATATCACTATTAGTCAATTTTGATTCGCTACCATTTTACTTACTATGTATTAAGCGCGTCTCTTACTACGTATTGAGAGAATACAGTTTTATAATTTTGATGCTATGGTTTTTTAAATGAAGACTTAAGTTCTTTTGGAGACTTAGGGATTGCTTAATGCAGGAGTGGGCATTAAATAAAACATGATCAATCGGTGGACCGCTAAGAAATTTTGGGGTGACCGCCTGAAGATTTGCAGTTAGTAATTATATACCGAAATATTCAAGATTAGCTGACAGCAGTGGCGTACACAAGGGTTCCTGGGGGTATGGACACCCCCAAAGCCCTTGATTTTTTTTTTCGATTGATTATAATTTTAAGTATATATAACGTAATATTTAATTAAGTATTTGTTATTAATGATTAATTTTATTAATTAATGCTAATTATTTATTCAATAATTAGTATTTTAATGTGTTTTGTTTCCGAAAATCGACAATACCAAAAGCAGCTTGATACAAGAATGGTGAACTTTCGACCCTGGACGCCCCGCCCCCTTGAAAAATTCCTGTGTGCGCTACTGGTTGACAGTATGCAGACTAAGTCTAGATAAAACTGTTTTATTTTTTAGTGTACTTTGAATTGTTTGATAATAAATGCATCTCATCTTTTGATATTATTATATTTGTGGCTATTATTATTATGTTTATAAAGGGTGTTTTTTTAGAGGTATAGAACTTTAAATTGCAATAAAACAACGATGTATTATTCGATTGACATGAATTTTTTTTATTCGAAAGATAATCTTGTGGCATTACATTTTAAATATGATTTCTGGCATAGGACTGCCACGGCTGGCTCGGATGTAGTCCAATCTGGACGTCCAATTTTCGATGACTTTTTCCAACATTAGTGGCCGTATATAGGCAATAACACGGCGAATGTTGTCTTCCAAATGGTCAAGCGTTTGTGGCTTATCCGCATAGAGCAATGACTTTACATAGCCCCACAGAAAATAGTCTAGCGGTGTTAAATCACAAGATCTTGGAGGCCAATTCACAGGTCCAAAACGTGAAATTAGGCGGTCACTAAACGTGTCTTTCAATAAATCGATTGTGGCACGAGCTGTGTGACATGTTGCGCCGTCTTGTTGGAACCACAGCTCCTGGACATCATGATTGTTCAATTCAGGAATGAAAAATTTAGTAATCATGGCTCTATACGGATCACCATTGACTGTAACGTTGTGGCCTTCATGGTTTTTGAAGACGGATTCCACCAGCCTATAAAGTGCACCAAACAGTTAGTTTTCTGGATGTAACGGTGTTTCGACATACACTTGTGGATTAGCTTCACTCCAAATGCGGCAGTTTTGTTTGTTGACGTAGCCATTCAACCAGAAGTGCGCTTCATCGCTAAACAAAATTCGCTTATGAAAATCGGGAACAACGGCAATCTCGTTCTGGGCCCATTCGACGAATCTACACCTTGCTTGATGATCGTTTTGATGAATTGCCAAACTAAACTGAGAATAAATCACTTGACAGACTAAAAATCTGTCGCTATCTTGGAAAGTAATGCCAACTTAAACTTCTATACCTGGAAAAAAAACACTCTTTATATCCTACGTTTTGCTTTAAACACGGTCTTAAAAGTGTAGGATTTTTTTATTGTAATTATCTATGTAAGTACATGTTTTCCGAAATTACTATTGTATTTATTATTAACTTATAATAAATATTGTAGGCTTTTCTCTTAGTTAATCACATCTGCGCCATTGCGTGGACCGCAACATCTCGAAAAAAATTAGAAGTAGCCCGTACCTAAGAATAGTTTTCCGGCCCCTGGTTAAATGTGTTCAGAAATTCAATCAATTTCTCTAAAAGACTCCTTTTGTGCACCATGAGGTCTTAAAAAGTACCATGGGATAACGAAAGAAAATCTGATCAAAATATATATAAAAAAGCTAAGCTATGTATGTCAGCAAAAATTAAAAAGCGAAAATTTTCGGTTTTAACAAAAATAACATTTTTACAAATAGTAATAGACAAAAATGAAAGAGATTGAAAAAGAAAAAAAAAAGAAAGCTTTAGATAAAATTTAACAGAACTAACAAAGTTTTAAAGTACTTAAATAAAAAAGATAACGGTTAATTAATTTTAAAAATGCATTGAAAGGTATCTTTCTAAAATTTGACGGCAGGGTATTTGCTTTAATTGACAGGAAATTGAAAAAGAATAACAACAATCATTATTAACCTTAAAAAGATGACCCCTTTTTGTCAACCCTATCTCATTTAATTTTTTTACATATATCATGAGTTGAGAAAAAAGTAATAATTAATCAAACACGCGCAATTATCAAGTATACAGTTCCCTTTCAAACAGATTTTTAATAGGATAGCAAAAACTAATTATTCCTCTCTATTACTGCTGTCATAAATACACTTGTGAACCTGAAATATTTCACTATACTGACTGCAACATCACCTTCTTGGCATGTTAAAGGGGGTTGGGGGAGGATCAAATCTACTCACGGCGGCGCTATACCGTTCGGCCGTCAGCAATGGCATGGCTTCGTGACTGAGCCTTATGTGAACTCCTGACATTTTGGCCGTACCGCTGCACGAGTTATTGCGAAAATTATACTAGGGGTGAAAGAAAGAAAAAACAAATAAATAAAAGAAATGTGTTTGTGGAATGGGGGTTGAAATCATGTATTCTGTGGTTTCAATGAGGGTGTCATGTGGTTACAAACGAACCCTCTTGTTTTGGGGTCTAAGGAGCTTCTAAATAACTCCCCAAAAAAGAAACATGGGGGTGAAAAGGTCAACTATTTTTCCGTGATCGTCTGATAACTTTTTTTTTTCCTGAGAGAGAAAAGATTCGGGTTTAGGTTAAGGAATCAGATTTTGTTTTACTTTATTCTTGACCAATAACATGAAAGACAATTAGTGGTACAAAATTTAGTTTTACTTATTTCAGTTTATGAATGGATTTTTTTAAGTTTAATGAATTTTTAACAAAATGTACAGATTGAAAACTTGAAAGTTATTTTGTTTTCCATCGGGTGTTTTTTTTTTTAAATTTATATGGTGCTTATTTTCACATTGATAGAGATTGTTAGTTTAATACAGAATTATTTTTAATTATCTATGTTATTTTTTTAAAGCATACATTTTATTTTCTATTTTTCTTCATGCAGCAAAAAAATTATGGAAGAGATGTATAATTTGATATTATGTTAACATCTTACCAAAAAAAGAAAAGAAAATAATAATAATAATTAGGGAATTTGAAAAGTTTTGATATCGAGATTACATTCTTATAAATATATTTATAACAATTTCTACAAATATATATAAACTTATAAAATATTCATTAAAAACTTTTTAGTTTTTACGAACTATATTTACGCCTTTTAATTTAGCCCAGTAATATAAGCAAATGAATAGCAACTTTAGATATGTTGGATATGTTATTTTGTTAGATATGTTGAAATTATTATGTGAGATATGTTAGATATTATTATGTGAGATATATATGTTGTACATTATTATGTTGGATATGTTAAATATTATTATGTGAGATATATGTTGGATATTATTATATCAGATATGTTAGATATTATTATGTGAGATAGATCAAGCCTTGTAACAATGTTTAACCTACAATATCTTAGTCTTACAATTTTTCTGGGCCGTGGGTAGCCTAGTGGTTAGAGCATCGGACTCCAGACCGGAAGGCCTGGGTTCGATGCCCGATGCCACCAAACACCCTCCGAGTACACACGGAGTACGTGCTCGTTAAATCAGTGGGTCCGTAGTCTTGTGGGCTTAATCACGAGCGCAGGGACTGGAGAATATTTCCCTCCCCTTCAGTTTACATGCAGAAATTGTGAAGGTGGAGATAGAGGTCGTGTCGCCATCTATCGTCCCTTCGGGGAATTTCGCCGAGCTAAATCGCACTGTCACCTGTATGGTGCTCAAGGCCAACGACAGGCGTACCTCTTGCCCATGCCACGATGAATTTCGTGGACCTCGATCTGACTACGTCAGACAGGTGGCATCAGAAAACAGCAACAACAACAAAAAATTTTCTATTTCATTAATGTAACTATTCTACTTTGATCTGTACTTCCTTGCTATATTCCTACTTAGTGTTTACAGGTATATATATATATATTTATTTATCTGTATTAGGGTCCAGGATCTGGCAATAACTTTTTTATTGCGCTTAGATTTAGCGCGGGCTCTGCATTTTTAAGTGCAATTTTTAGGTAAGTTACCTCTATCTTGTAATGGATTTAGATATTCCTATCCATTACTTTCAATAGGTTTTTGCTCAGTATTATTTACATAAAGGGGGAAGGTTGGCTGGCCAAAAAACATGTTCAACCCCCCCCCCCTTTTATATGAATTATTTTATATCAGCTGTCCTAAGTCAACAATGTTTATAATATTGCAGCATCCATTTTATAATTTTTAATCTCGGTTGCTCATGTGTCCTTCATTGTGTGATTTTCCTACTGTCTATGTGTTTTTCGAATGTGTTGTTGGATATTATCTCTTGTTTGTAGAGAATAAGACTATATTTAAATATATATATATATATATATATGTATGTATGTATGTATGTATGTATGTATGTATGTATGTATGTATGTATGTACGGACGGATGTGTGTGTGTACGTATGTATGTATGTGTATGTATGTATATATATATATATATATATATATATATATATATATATATATATATATATATATATATATATATATATATATATATACCTGTTCTTCGCACACGGGTGAATTAAAAAATTTAACAATCGAGGCGGAAGGGTAAAATTTTTTCAATAAGCTTACATTTCTTAAATATTTTTAAAATTAATTGCAAATTGGATTCAAAAACATTATTTTAGAAAATAAAATAGCAAAGTCACACAATAATACAAAATAAGAGTGATCCCGAAAGCGCAGTCATTCAGATGCGTCAAGGAAACGGATTGTTCTCGCTCTGCTCCTGGTTCTTTAAGAGAAATCGCACAGGGAGAGATTAGGTGAACGAGAAGGCCAAGCTGTTGAAAAGTCGACTGTCTGTCCGTAAAAGATCGTCGTAACATCCATTAAATGCTGAGATGAATATGAAGAAAGCTTGCCCCATCCTGGGTAAAATTGCGGCGTTGACATTGCTGCAGTTATAGGATCAAAAACATGTTCTGATGTTACCATTTTCCAATGTCGAAGGAAGCTTTTTACTCTGTTGGAGCCATATGTTTGAAAAAATAAGGGCAAATGATGACTATTGCATTGAAACCGCACCATACCATAATTTTTACAAGGTGCACTTGATGGATTGCACGTGGGTTTTATGTCGCCCAAATGCAACAGTTGTTCTTACCTGTTAGTTTCACCGTTTCCATCTTCAACCCCGATTGAATTAATAAAATACTTTAGAGCAGGGGTACTCAACCTTTTTTTCTACTGGGTGGCATACATCTGTCAGCTATTTCACGCGGCCGCAACATGAGGATAAATGGGGGAGGGAAGTGCTTTAAGACCCAGATAACCTTGGAAAATTCAATTTTATAACCCGTTTTTTGCTTTTTTGGGTTATTATTTTTTATACATACATATATATTTTTGGTCAGAAACACTAAATTTGAAACATTAACGAAACACTTTTTTACAATTCTTGCAACAGTAAACGGTTTCATATGATTACCAATAATATAGTCTTTGCTACCATTGTGATTTACCACATACAAAACACTTTGTTGCTGTTGCAAAGATTATACAAGAAAGCCTATTTATCTACTCTTGAAAGAGATCTTCGAGGAAAAGTGTCATTCAAGGATTCCTGTTTATTGGTATTTTTTAAATACAGCACTTTCGTGACAAGTCAAACAATTACTGATCCATGTTTGTTTTTCACTACAAAAGAGTCACCCTCCTAATCCTCTTCAAACGATCTATTATCTTTGAATATTTTTCGCTTGCAAGATATGAAAGATAGTTACAAATTAGTTCCGCCCAAAAAATTGTCGCTACTCCACTGCTGTCTGTTATCATTAATCGTAACTGTTCCACAAATAGAAACAGAATATCAATTCGCACCCGTACGACACCAACAGCAGAAAAGCAAATTGATATATTTGATTTCTTAACAAAGAATTTTCCACCAAATTTTTAATACAATATTCTTAAATAAGAACATTTCTCATAGCAATAGGCCATCACACCGGGCCACTTAAAAAGGCTTCTTGGGCCGCATGAGGCCCGCGGGCCACAGGTTGAGTATCGTTGCTTTAGAGTATGCTTAAAATATATCGAAAATAGATGGAGTTCATAAAATTACTTTTAAATAATAAAGGGAATTCTTTACACACGCGCGCGCATATCCACACATAGCGTTTTATTGTAAACCACTTTTAAAGTTGTTAGAATTTAGCTTCAAAATATTTACCTCTTGACAAGTTTTTTTCAAATATGAATTTACTTACGATGATTCATATACATAAAAGCAGCAACAAAGCTCGTTTGCAAAGTCTAGGACTAAAACGTTCTTTCTTTTTTTATAATTCTAAAGGATTCCGAAATTTCAAGAATGTTCTTTTCTCACATGGTTTCCAAGCACGTTGATTGGTCAGAATCAGTAGCGAACACAGGAATTTTAAAAGGGGGTCCAGGGTCGAAAGTCCACCATTCTTGTATCATGCTCCTTTTGATTTTGTCGATTTTCGGAAACAAAAAACAGTAAAGAATTAAATATTGAATAAATAATTAACATTAATTAATAAAATTAATCATTAATAACAAATATTTAATTAAATGTTACGTACTATATACTTAGAATTATAATCAATCGGGAAAAAAATCAAGGGCTTTGGGAGGGTCCGGACCCCTAGAACACCCCCGCTTGTGTGTGCCACTGGTCAGAATGAATGAATGTTAGCGTCGCACTGTTCAGCTACACGAGGGCTTTTAGTAACGGACCACGTGATTTTGTACCATGGTCAAGTGATGCGGGCGACACCTGTGAGCTGGCACCCCCTCTCCTAACTACCACACCAACGGGAGGACGTTTGAGCTCTCGACAGACTTAACGAGCATCACTTCCCTACACGGCAGGTCTTTAGTGGTACTGGGTTCGAACTCGTGTCAAGGCTAGCCACAATCCGATACCTTGACCACTCGGCTACCGCGGCCACCGTTGATTAGTCAGATCGAGAAGTTGATGTAACACTGTTTCACCACAAAATTTAAGAATGTTGCTTCTTTTTAAGAACTTCAGTTGCAACTAAAACTGTATTTCTCGTAAGTTGGCTAAATAAAAAGAATTACGGATCACGTGAGGTTTTGGAGAGTTCAAGAGTCTAATGTGAATTAAAGAAAATTCATTTCAAGAAAATTGAAATAGATAATTATTATATATCTATTTATGTCTCTCTTTCTCTCTTTATGTTTCACTCTCTCTTTCTCTCTATATATATCTATATATAAGTGGATGTTTGTTCTCTCCAACACCGTTCAACCGATCACTATGAAAATTAGCATGTATATGTACTTTTTGTGGAGAAGTTTTTGTGCTATCCTCTTTGTTGCAGCTCCTCACCAGGGGGCGATACAGCATATCAGCTTCTGCACCGTTCAATCAATCGCCAAACTGCCAACAGAGTCACCAAAAATCATGCCAACTTGGCTCTATAACCAACATTTCGCTATGTTTTCATTAAATCACTATTATATTGCTTGCGGAGTTTACAATTTTAACATAAAATAAATACAACAGAAAGTAATATTAACGTATTGCACACATCCAGATATAAATTATTCACACTATTTTAAGCGTTCAATACACAAAATAAACAATGTGTTACTTTTGCTGAGCAGATATCAGCTTAGGAAGGTGTTTTCAAAAATCGACCCACAAGAGAGGCACGGAGAGTTATAAATAACAAAAAAATCCTTTTTGTCAGCAATTATATCTACAGACTTAAAATTTAACAAAGATGGGTTTTTTGTTCAGCTGAGATATGGAAAAAGCTTTCTTTTCTTTTTTTTTTGCTTAATTTGCAATTAACGTAAAATACAAATTGAAGGATAAAGAAGTTTTTAACTCATTTAAAACTCCTTTATCTTTCAGTCTGTATTGTTTTATTTTTCAATTCACCTGTGGAAAGAGCGGGTATACCAGCTAGTATATGTATATATGTACAAACAAACAAAAATCCTTGTTAGAACAAGGAATGTTTGATAAGATAATTTTCTGTGTAATATGTGAAGGCAAATAAAAAGAAGAATAACTTTCCTCAAATCATGCCCTTTGAACGGGGATGCCGAACTAAAAGATACTTACAAAAAGAAGATAAATATGTTCATAATTTGAATCCAAGCTAACCACATATTTCCCTTAATATCTGTCTTTTCTGTTATATGCCATTATTTCCAGTGTTATCACTACAAGTAAAAAAAAAACGAATAAAAATAGAGATAAAAGGTCATACTTAGCATACTTCATTGAGCGAATACCAATTGAATTTTTATTCACACCCGTAGAAATTGTTTTTGAGACGCCGCATGAATTTTAAATGAAAAGCCATCGGATGCACAGCTTAAAAAAAACACATTACTCTTGCTAGTTGTTTCCCCCCGTCAAATTAGAAAGATTTTATTTACCTGTAGATAAATTCATTTTTTTCTGGGGATGGGAGAGTTTTTTGGATTAATTATCATAATATACTAAGGTAAAAATAGGACTTAATATTAAACTACGCAGAATTTTTTTCGAAGTTATTTACTCTTAAATGCTTTAGTAGTAACCGATATACCAGTATGGAATGGAAAAATCTGCATTTTTGATTGAAGATTAAGATTTCCAGTTCAATTTTCTGCTTGACGGAATAACTGAAAATGAGTTACGGTTGATTTCCTGACGGGAAAAAAATTATTAATTGAAAAACCATGTCAATTTGGAAGCGGAGATTAGATTATAAGACTAGTTTTTTTTTACAAGAATCCATGAGTGAATTTCTTTATAAAAAATTCGAGATGTTATGAAATCCTTTGATCCGTTTCAAAATACACAGCAACTGCGCATTAAAAAAATCCATAAATTAATTTTGCGCGTGGAAAATCTCTTATAAAGGCAGAAAAAGCTTTTAGTTATAGGTCATATAAATATATTAATACTAATGTTTAAATTATTATTAATACTAATATTTAAATTTATTATTAATACTAATATTTAAATTTATTATTAATACTAATATTTAAATTTATTATTACTACTAATACTTAAATTTATTATTAATACTAATATTTAAACAATACATTACAAATACAGATTATTATTTGGATTTACTGTCATGTTTTAAATAAAATTACAGCACAAATTTTGTTAGCTCATCATAAACACACACACATACACACATTCTTACTTAAATTTCATATGTATATAAAAGTAATTACAAGAAAAATTCTCATTTTTACTTTAGAATATCTTATACTAAAATATTTTTTACATTTTACGCTATTACATTATTTAAATATGTTACATTACATTGTCCATTTTAAGCAATAAGTTGAAATTTCAATTATCTATGCTAAAACTGAATTTGTGTAAACTGCATTTTTCCGTCACTTACGACATAACAGTATTAATCATTCAATCAATTGAAATTTATAATTCAAGGTTTCATTTATTTTACCGTATTTTTTTAGACAAAAAATGTTTTTATATTGTATATTAAATTTAAATTATAAAAATAAATGTTTCTCTATATGTGTTTCAATATTTTGCAGCTTTGTTCATTTTCAGTTCTTAAATGCGAAAAGTTTATTCTTATAATATTGGGGATAATATATTCCTACACATAAATAAAATATCTCCTGTATTTATTTTATGTATTTCCTTAAAGCATTTATTTAAGAATTCTTTCTTTGTTGACAAACATAAATGGTGTTATTTTCTAATGTTGCTATTTATTTTTTATTTCACGAGCTGAAGTTCTGTAACATTTTCTGTTCATTTAAATACTTTAGCACTTCGAAAGTTGCTATACTTTCTTATTAATAGTAGAAAAAAAATTATTTTATAAAATCGATATGTGGTATAAATTTTTTAAATTAAAAGTACTTGCTTTTAATGAAATAGTTAGTAATAGCGATTAAGGTCATAAAACGATAAACAGGAAAAAAATTAGCAACGTTTCTTTTTTAAAAAATCACTAGAAGACAGGGATTGCGTAGAATTTAAGCTGAACACATTTCCTAAATAGAATACTTTAATATTTCAATTAAGTTTCCTGAAACTCTCTCTCTCTCTCTCTGTCTGCCTACTACCTCCGATATTTTGAGTTCGTTGCCTTATGAAAAGTTTTCTGTACTTTTACTAAAATGATATTTGTATTAAAAATGCGCTTCATATAAATGATTCATGAGATTTTAGAAACATGTAATCAACTCAAACACGAATTTAAATTGATAAATTCTCCTCTGGTACATAACACGTTTGATTGCGATCGACTACTGATGGCTGTGTGCTCGTGGTCAACAATATTTCCTTCAAGTCATATGTTCGAACCCTAATTCCATTAAAGAGCAGGGCTAATCACGTTAAATTTGTGAAAACTCAAAGTCCTAACGTTTTTCAAAAAATGAAAATTTGGGAGCACGATGTCCAACTGTGTCGTCCTCATCCAATAACTCTTAAGTGTTTCATCAAACAATAGTGTGGTGGTCACAGCAGCCTACTGGTCATAGTCACGAGCTCGTAGTTTGCATGAGTTTGATGATGCATGTTAAATTGGGGTTGGCGTAGTGTGGTAGTTTGAAGAGGAAGTGCCATTTCAGGTTGACCATGGTTCAAAACTACGAGGTTTGTCACCATTAATCCATGTGTTGCCTTTGTGCGATGTTAATAAACACTCATTCCATCGATTGCTTGACGAGAGAGTGAGTGAATATTACCGTCGCACTTGTTCAGCTACACGAGGGCTTTTGGCGACGGACCACGTAATTTTGAACCATGGTCAAGTGACATAGACGACACCTGAGCTGACATCCCCCTCTCCTAACTACCACACCAGGAAGGACGTTTGAGCTCTCGACAGATTTAACGTGCATCGCCGCCCTACACCTTGACCACTCGGCTACGGCGGTCAATTATTTGACCAAAACATTCACATTATAATATTATTTGTACAAAAGAAAAATAAGAAAAAATTTCTATTATGTATTATTAGAGCCCTTTATTCAGAGTATCGTTAATAATTCTTTAAAGCGCGCGAATGCTATTCTTTTTCTTCTACATTTTTACTCTTCATGCATATAAATCAACCACATAGACTATGTCATTCTCTATAATGGTAGACATCGCAGAGTAAAAGCAGCATATCCATTCCCTAGGTCTATTTGCTATCAGTCACCTTACCGATACTCCTATATAGTTTTCACAGTTTTAGATACTTTGGGAGGGAAGTGGATGTAAAATATAGCATCGCCTATCAGTTTGTCAGGAGGGATCATAAAATCACAAGTGAAGACCACACACCCTGAGTGGCTTTTCTTTATCATTCACGTAGACTGCTGTAGTCATATAAAATGCTTGCATCCCTCCCCCCCTTTGCTCCACTTTATTGTCGAGTGGTATATGGCAGAAGAATATCGATGTCTATCTATAAGTAACATCAAGAAAAAGGAAATGGTATTCTGGTGCACATGCTGCCAATGACGATGTCATAATTTCTCACCTGCTCCTTTCAAAAAAATTTTCGCCGCATAGTTGGGAGATAAATAAATTGGAGTGATATGGAAGCATATAAAAACTTGTTAGCTTAAATTATGTAGGTATTTCCACGGTTAGTTCTTTTACTATTTTCTTTCAAAATACTTCAAGGAAACTTTTGCCATTAGCTGTTTCATCGGTCACCTTTGAATTAGTTGATTTAATAATTTTTATTCTTATTAATTTATGTATATTAGTTTTTATTTAGTAAATTTATTTGCAGGTTTATGTAGAATATTTTCGAGAAAAGGAATCAGATTTACTTTATTTTGTCTTGAATTTAGACGCTTCTGTCATTAATTGTTACACTTATCTCAAACCTTTTATATCACGAATTTTTAAAATTTTTCTTCCCAATTAAAATTTACAAATATAACTATCCTTCTAATTTCATACTCTTTTACTCTTTAAATTGGAATAAAATTTCTATTTTTATTTTTATGGATATTTATTATTTTGATTTCTAAACCAGACTTTTTTTTCTTTTATTATCAAACTTTTTAATTAAAATGACCTTCTTCAGCTATAATTTTCATTTATACAATTTAAATTACATTAAATGTATAAGCTGCATTTTTAAAAAATTTCCTTGCCAATTTCTTAATGAAATTTATTTTCTGTAAAAAAATATATAATATATAAAGAAGTGAAGTTTTTTTAATTAAACAGAACTCAATCCTTTCGTACCTTTGCGATTGGAAAAAAGAAATTTAAGTTATTTAAAAAAAATATTTTTTGTACAATTTTTATCAATTTCTTCCAAAACTATTTTGTGAAAAAAATAAATGCTAACAGATACTAATGCATCCGAAACCCCTTGTGTCTTGTTCATATTTTAAATTCTTGTCCTGATATTTGCCTAAGAACACACATTTTGCATCATATTTTACTCACAACCATAGTTATACACATAAATATTGTAACATTGTTTCGAAATTATTATTCGAACATGAATTCATTTATATAAAGTATAAAATATTTAAACTTGTTGAGCTTCAAAGTGCTTTGTCACGACATCACTTTTCAAGCATAATCCCTGAAACCAACCATCCGGTTCAAAGGCAGTCAGCAGAACATATGACCGATATCGAAACTATGAAGGATGCTTTTAAAGCCGCTGTGTGAAACGAAATCCTTTTTCCCATACTACACCAACCCTTTTCATGAATTTGCTTAAACGATTTGATTATGGCGCTTGATTCCACTTGAGGCAATAACTATTTCCATGTTTCGAAAGTGTGTATGGGAATACAAGCGTTTTATTACTTCACGAAAAAACCGAAATAGAAAAATAAATGTCATTTTCACATGAAAAAAAAAGACTTTCAAATTCTTAAGTGCTATTTTAAAATCCATTTAAATACAAAATTTGTTAAACAGCATAGAAAAGGCTTATCATTCAAATAGAAAAAATATATATTAAAATGAATTGCACCAATAACTTTTCCCGATATACTTTCAACACTCGATCATGGCGTTAAAAATGTTAAATCTATTAATTTTTAATAAGAAATTCCTTTAATCATTTATTATTTCTGTGGTGAATTATTTCCATTTTTTTCAAGGGTAACGAAATTTTAATGATAAATAATTATTGAATTATATATTTAATAAAAAGAAAATTCATAGAATTCTTTTTCCATCTTATTTTGTTATAAATTTCTTTTTAAAATAAATTGAATATGTATTTACACCTCTTCTGTTTCAGTTACCACTCTTGTATGTTCAGTAAAAATCGCTTAACACAAATTGAAGAGACAAAAATATTTTTCGCGTTAAAAAAATTTCGTGTTTAAAGATATTGCAAAAAAAAAAAAAAAAAAAAAAACTGTGTATCAACAAAATTAAGTTTATTAAAGTTTATTTTATTTACTTAGATATGTATATATGCATATATATTTAATACAAAGTTTTCAATTTTTTTGAAAAAGCAAAAGCTTTTTGGAGTTTTTGGAAAATGATATAATATTTTTCTTTGCATTTTTTTACCATCAGATTGTGAACAAATTGTTCGATATTGTCCATTTTGTTATTCATTTCACCAGTGGAATGTGCTTTCTATATAACTGCGCATACTTTTCCTGACGTTCCTTATTTCAGGTGACATGGGAACAGGACCTGCATTATTCATTTTCATCTTCGGAATCTGCATCAATGATATTTTTTGAGCTTTGAACAAACACTAAAATGTCTTTGTCTGCTATAATTGGGGCTGAACACACATTATCATCCTCCGCTACAACGAATTCTTCCGATGATGAACCTGCGTGGCCGGTGTTTTCCGAATTTTGTTCATTCCCAGAAGGAAAATCTTTTTATGTGAAGTGATTTTCGTTTCGTGTTAAGAGAAAAAAAATGCATGAAAATACATAGTAGTTTGTCGGAACCGTAGTATTATTTCGTGTAAACCGATATTTCGTCTTAAGCGTTTTCGCGTTAAACATGTTTCATTGTGTATATATATATATATATCATAAAAGGTTATTATTCATAGCAAAGAAACGTAACAAGCTCATTAATTTAAATTATTTTTTTAGTCAGTTTTACAAATACTTAATGTGTTGCTTTGAAGTATCACACTTAAATAAGTGAAACATATATATTGAAATAGCTAAAGTATAAAATTTATGATTGGATTCTAGAGTTAATAATTTATTACAAAATATATTATTGAATTTTTAATGATTTAAATTGTATTTTTTATATCAAATTAACTGAGATATATAAAAACTGGAAGATTATAAAATTTTAAAAAAGGATAACATGAGTGAGAAGGAGAGTATGTTGTTGAAAGATATGACAAGAGAATTCGCTTTTATACCGCTGTAAAAAACATGAATTAGTAATCTTACAAAAATAAATGGTTTCTTTAATATTATGTATAGAAATGCATGTTTAAGTGTTCAAGAGTTCAAAAAGTAAACACACAGTCGTATACAATGGTGTTGCGGAGAATATAATTGCACCTGTGCAACGTCAAGTTTTACCTTTAATATTTTATAAATTGGTTGAATACATACTTAGTGTCAGTCAGCCTTTGGGCCCCCTAAAATCCTCCCCCACTTAGCGAGGCGGGAGTTACGGGATTGTACGTTTACGCCACTGGTGTTATTTCAATTTAAGAGGGTAAATTCAATTCAATTGCAATAAGAATGTTCAGGAGCAAAATTGGCCTGATAAATTTATTCATAAATTTCCATACTTATGTTTTCCTTATATAAAGAAAGAAAAATGAGAGGTGGGGAGGAAATAAATTTGGAATTTTCAATTATATTAAATGCCGTAGATGTTATGAATATGAAATTTTAAATAACTTGTGAAACAAACCACATCCATACTAAACTAATAATTTTATTTTGTATTTGAAATACGTAATTTTTTTTTCCTTCTACAGTTTTATTACGTTCAAGCTTTGTTTTTGTACAACAATGTTTGGTTTGTAATAATTTTAAAAGCATAATTGTAAACGTTTTAATCACGTTTACGTAATACAATAAAGAAATTAGCATGTATTATATTTAATTATAGGTATTATTTGATAAACTACTTTATGCATATAGCATATATATTTAATATTTTTGAGGGAGAATTCTAGGAGCATTATTTTAAATTGAAGTACAATTTAGTTTCGTCAGTATAATTTAATAGTAATCATCATTACTTGTAATTATATTACTTATTCTCATCAATTGTAATTATATTGCTTATTTATTAATTGTAATTGTATTATTTTATTTAATGGGAGTTAAGGAATTGTTCCTGTTAACAAAATTAAGCCACGGATAGCAGCACGATGATGTGTAAGGAGTGGAATAATAAGTACTGCTGCCATCTATTGTTGAAAATTTATATTGTTTTCACTTGAATCGTATCAGAATAGTTAAAAATTATGGATTTTAAACGAAAAGTTTATTTAATGTTGTTAGGAAATATTCTTGAAAACTGCACTTATTTTTTTATGACTTTGAGATAAGTATAAGGCCAAAATTAAGAAGAAATGAGAGTAAAAACAGCCATCAAAATTAAATGCAAACACAAAACTATTTCCTATATTTTAAGCAAATTTTTGTAATGCATTGTAAAAATATTTTACAAAAAAATATTTTTATTACCATATTTGTTTAGATCATTAATGTAAAATTAAGTATGCATCTGTCGTTCTGAGAGTTATGCTAATACAATTTGACTAGAGAATTTGTTATCCGTTATACTGATATAAATGGAATGAAATAATTGATTTAAGCTAGGAACTTCAAAAAAAAAAAATTAAACTGAAGTAGTTGAAATAAATTAATTGAATTTCTAATCTAAAAGCATAAAAAAGAAGAAAAAATAGAAATAGAAATGAGTAGCATAATAAAGGGCTTTATTTTATATTTTTCTTCTCGGTATTTTAAAAAGGTTTTAAATTATTGATTTCATATCTCAGAATGTTAAAATAAAATTATCAATAAAATTCCCTTTTATTTTAATTATATCTCTGTTACCGTTGAGAAAGACGTTATACATCGATTTTGAATTAGGTTATAGTGGCAATATTAGTTAATATACAGGGTATCGAATAATAAAAAAAAGTAAGCTATTAAAAATTTAATTTTTGGTATCAAGCCCACATATGCCTAAATTTATTAAGTTTTTTGTGCAACTTTGAATTGTCAAAACAATTTGTGACATCGGTTGTTAAACTGTGATCCACAGACCCATAGGAGTGCGCAGAGCTTCTCTAGGGGGTCGATGGAATCTCTCATATAATATTAAGATTTCCCTCTTTTACAGACTCTGAAATGCTTCGTGGGAATATTGAAAAATGGGCCATACTAGACTAAATCACTCAATTGTTTCCAATGAAAAAAACACGTATTTTGACATGAATATTTAGTCTGGGAGGGATGTTCAAAATCTTGGGGGAGGGGGCGCTGCTATTGAAAGAAGAACCACTTATATATAAGGTTTATAGAAATCGTACATCTTGAAGAACGTTTAATCAACCCATTAGGGTGTGATTACAGGAAATTCTAATTATATCTGTACTAATTGCAATAGTTTTTTTAAACAATTTCTCTATAGTACCAACGTTGATCTCATAATTTTTCCTTTCATTATATGAATAGTAATTAAACATTTCAGAATAGAAAGCTATAGTTATCTTCAATAATCTTATTGCATAAAAATCCTTCAAATTTACTATTACACATTTTTAATAAATTTCATTATTTAGAAATTGAAAAATGCTTTTCAGTTCTAAACTTCTTTCTATTTTGCTTTACAAATTATAAGCAGATCTTTCTATTTGCAGCCAAAATACACCCATAAAAGTGATTATTGTAAAATTAATTCCAGAAAATAAATAAATTATGCCTTTTCACTTGAATCAAAATATTATTTAATATTATTTTCAGCTGTATTAAAATTAGAACTAAAGATGTATAAAAAATGTTATAAAATGTATTTAAGCTTTGAAATCCGATGGTGTTTTTTCCCTTTAAGCAACGCATAAAAATTCATATCAATGCTAAAATTATCACTCTATAAGGGTCAATTTTATTTTTAAAATATCACACACATTATTACAAATAGCTTCTATTAACAATTACTTGAATTTACACCAGACACTTAAATTTAGACAGTTTTATATGAAAAAAAATATTGTGTTAAGTAATTAAATGTAAGACTTTAACGACAAAAACAGCAACCTTAAGTTATTTCTTTTGAAAAAATATTCGTACATTTAATAACTTTGAATGAAAATTTTTTATTTAAAATTTCTGTTACAACAAATTGATTCTTTTCCCATTATTTTTAAAATTTCTAACTTAATGTAATCTGGTTCCTGTTTATAGTTTTCTTACACTTTGTATTAAAGAAAATGCGGCCATTTCCCCATCTACTTTTGACTTGTTTATTTATCCATCACTTAGACCCTACTTTCATTAATACAGTAGAACATCAAAACCAATAGTAAACAATAGATGGCAGCACCACAAAATTTCATATGTTAATTCATCATCTCGAAATTTTGTTTTCTTCGGCAACCGGGTTTTGAACTATTTCATTTTAATGCATGTTATTTTATAAAAATTGACGTGGCCCTGATTTCAACTATCTAAAGAACAATTTTATGACCATAAATGATGTCCGACCCTAATAATGACAAACATACACATACACTCGTAAATTCATTTTAATATAGTCCGAAATTAAACAAACTTTACTGAATATTTTTTTCTAAGCCAGTACAAAATTAAATTTTTAACCAAACTTCCCACTTTCAAAATCATATAGCGGAAAGGATAAAAAGATATAAAAAGAAATCCGTTTTTCAAATCAATGGAAGAGAAGTATGGATTTTCGACAAAGTATTGGCATTTATTTTTAATAAATTAATTATTGATTTCGCTTTTTTTTTATTTTTACTTTTCGTAATTTGTTATAAAATGACAGTTTGCATTTTTCCATGGCTATTAATTTTTGTGATAATTCTATAACTATTGACTTCACATTTGGCGTAAATGATATTCCCTTGTCAGTTTTAAATTTAATGCATTAGTTATTTGTGATACGTGAAAAGGCAACGTTATTTTACTAATTATCCTCCTATCTAATGTGAGGAGGGAAATAAATCTTACTAGTATATTTCAGCATTAAATTATTTTTTATAGGAACTGTTATTTATTCAAATGATTTCATTTTGGGGGTCATGTTTAAGAGAAATGATTTATATGTTTGCGTGTTACGATCAATTTATATTCAATAAACGTCACAGTTCTGAGCTTTTTGGGGTTACCAAATTAATAAATCATTGTTTTTGTATATTTATTTGCATTTTAATGATTATATACAAATATATATATATATATATATATATATATATATATATATATATATATGTATATATATATATATATATATATATATATATATATATATATATATATATATATATATATATATATATATATATATACAAAATCTATTTCTATTAGAAATGGATAGGTTTTACTGAAATAGTCAATTTGAAAATCCATCAAACCTTATTGGTGAAATCTAATTATTCAAAAGCTTCGCTATTTCTCTGGATTACCCGACAAAACTTATTTAAGAGCCAACTTACTTTAAATTGTCTTAAAAGCACTGGCGAAGTGAGTCCTGAGTGGGCCCTGTATCAAAATTCCTTCGGGGTCCCCTTTTGGAAAAAAGAGCTTTACAATTTTATACTTACACATGTCGGGGCCCCTGTTGCTTGGGTGTCCCATATCAATGATACGGTGGTAGCTTCGCCTCTGCTTAAAAGTGTGTGACTTATCATTCTTAACTGTGAATAATGTTAAATATATTTTTAAAAGTTTATTTTTTCTTTACATTCTTGTACTTTCTGTACATTTATTAAAACAATATATATTTAGAAAATAAAAATAAGAGTTTTTTTTAAAGCTTGTCGGTATATTTGAGTATATCCAACTTGATTTTTAGCTTTTTGATGTATCTCTTGAATAAGTATTTTAATTATTTGTTTCTCTTTCTCTCTCTTTCTCTCTTTTTTACTTTGATTTTCCTTTTGGAATTTTAAATATCTTTTATAATTGCGTGTAGCGCAATATATTGATCCTCTTATCTATATATATGTTTCAGAAAAATTCAATTTATTTTATTTTCAATTCTTTTGCTTCTAATACGCCATTTATACTGACATTTATTTATTTTAGAATTTCTTTTGTTCGCAGATAAAACAAGGAATTTTAAAAATATGTAGTTTATTGTGTGATGTTTTCAAGCATTAGTAAAATGTGTCGATTTGAATAGTATTTAGAACGTATTGCATAAAACGAAATTTACCCTTTCTTTTCATCAGAATTCTCATTAATATATATACTTCTATGGAACTTGATATTGTATGGTTTTTTAGTCTTTTTATTAGAGAAATTTAGCTTTTAATAAAAGTCCAGTATCAAAAAAATATCTTTTCATTCAAAACATTTTGATGAAGAAGGTTACTATATTCAAGAGTACATATGATATCATTAATACAACACTCTTTCAAGAATATTTTTAATAACCATAACATTTGATAATGTTTAATAAAAATGTTTAATTCAATTTGAAATCGAAAAAAAAAGTTTATTTAATTATTGTACAAATTATTTAAGTACATTCACTGTTTTACAATTTTATCTGTAATCCTAAGGAACATGCAGTTTTAAATACAAGGAGAATTTATTTATCAGAACTTTTGTTTGTGAACCTAAATTACATTTTACAGACGACATAAATTAAAATTATCCGTAGCGAAAAGTACCACAATGTCTCCAAAAAGATAGTAACCTATCATTAAATGCTGAACTACGAAGAAAATAAGCAAAATTCCTGGATAGTTTTAAGGTAGAATTGAAGACGGTGATTACTAAAGAAACGATTTCTTAAAAATAAGTTTTTAATTCAGTTTTTCTTCTCAATAACAACTGACACACTTGTTACTATTGATGGCATTTTCACAGAACACACACACACGTAGCTTAAAGAAACAGTATTGACATCGCTGAACTATTATGCAAAACAATTCTATCGGAGCATGACAAAACTTTTAAAATAAACGTGATAGTAGTATTCATGATCGGTAATGAAATCTGAATACATAGTTAGCGTTGTAACTAAACACAAAGTCGTTGTACATAATTGGTTCCTGAACCCGACTTTCTTTTCTGACACGACTTTTACGTGGTGTGTTTAGCTCGCTCATTTACCATCTATTACTGGTCACTATTAGAAAGAAGAAAGGTAGGGAAAAACAGAATAAATTACTCCCCAAGAAAACTTGAATTAACAACAGAAAAAAAAGCTCGTGGTCGGTCAAAGCTGCTATTGATTAAAATCCAGAAGAGGAAAAATAAAAAGTAAATGTATAAATGAAACTTCGAAATAACAGTGCACGCTCATCTAATGTTTAGTCGACAATTGCTCACTATCGTTTATAATAAGAAGTCTTCACATCTCTTTGCGAAAAGCAAGATAATATATATATATATATATATATATATATATATATATATATATATGTACGTCTTGGTAATATAATAATCCAGGCCCTCTTAACTACCGGTTCAACCGCGAACCCGATTTGCATAATGACGGTGCGGAGAAGCTGGTAAATACAGCGGTTAAGGAATCTCTTTTGTTGCTTGAATAATTCGTTTGGGAAAGGTTGAGAACATGGGAGGAGAGATTTCGGCAAGAAAAAAAAAAGGCATAAAAGTTTCAAAATAGACAAAGAAGAAAACCATATTAAAATGATAATGAGTAGGATGTCTTGAAAGATTGACCCGCTTGGACTTTGGACTAATGTCTTAGTTCTGTCAATTCGACAAGGGTTGAATGCAAAATAAGAAATAAATGCAGAAGAAGAGAGTGAGAATAAGAAAATAAAGAGCCTAATAATTTCAAAAGAATTCTCAAAACACTAAATAAAATTCACAAGTCTTTTTTTTTAAAATGAAAGAATTAAATTGCATGCTACATGAAGCAATTAATATTGGCTATCGCGAATATCACTTTACATAGATTCTTTCCATTCATTTTACAATTTCTTATAGTTCTTGATTATTTTTAGATATTTAAGGATATTTTATCATAATATATATAAAACATTTTTTTTTCTTAATAAGATATTATAACTCGATGTTTAAAATAGAAAAATTTAAAAGAAATTCGAAAAACAGGGGTCCTCTTACCTAACTGCATAAATAAGGAAACATTTTCCGGAAAATAAGGAGGAAACTACCTCATATATGTGTATATATCAGGGGCGCACTCGGGTATTTTTCAAGGTAAGGGGAAGGGGTAGTAACAGTGAAAACAGTAAAAAATAAATCATTGAATAAATGATTAATTAAATAAATTATTAATAACAAATATTTAATTAAATTACCAGAAAGCACAAGAATTTACCTCTTTATTTTTCTCCCAAAAAATCAAGGGTGATGAGGGAGGTTGCGGTCCCCGGACCTCCCTCTAAAGTTCACTTAATTTCATTTCATATAGTAAAATGCGAACTGAGCAATAAACCACACTTTTAAAGGTCCAGAGATTATTTAGAGCTTAAGGCCTAAATTGCGGTTATCTTTTAACGAAATCTTATAGGCACTGCGTCCTTGCATTTCCAGTTTTTAGTAGCAATGCCCCAGTCTGCGGGCTAGTTAAGTGTTGTTGGGAAAAGAAGCGCGAATAAATATGTCGCTCTCAGTTACAGTTAAATTGGGTGAGAAGAGTAGGAAACAGTTATCCCCTTAACGGTCAATAAGGAGGAATAAACATCTCAAAATAAAAATAATTAATTTCTGGAATATGTATAAAAACTAGTGCTTTAATAAACTATTTGTACATTTAAAAAAATAAGTTTAGTAGATTTAGATTCTTAGAGTTTCTTCGTTAAATTTTATGTCATTTCTCGAGAAAATGATTTGAAAAATTTAATTTAGATAATGATATTCCGTACGGCTTTTGTTATACGAAGCAACATAATTCCATTTCCAAGAATATTGTTGTGAACATTTTCAAAAGTTCCAACTTCTCGTTGCCATTGTAAACATTTAGACATGGAAACATCAAAGAAAAGAAAAACATACTCTAAAAGCGTGATAAGTATATTCGAGTAAGAAAGTATCGTGGAAGGGAGAAACGGCTCATACTTCCTGATGAAAAAATAAATTAAATTAGGTGGTCCGAGTGGTTAGCGTTTTACTTTCTTTGTCTATGGAAAGAAAAAGTATTATTTTATGACAGATTCAGGAAAGAAACAAACAATTGATTTTGAAGGAAAAGAGGGTTATAAAACAGTGGCATTTGTGTATTGCCCTGCTAAAAAGATGCATGCATGTTTCGAAAATTAATCTCATCCGTCCTTGCAGGATACTGTTTTTGATATTAATTAAATATTTCTTGGATCTTTCTCAAGCATTCAATTTTTATACGAACACAGTAAATATTTCTCAACTTGCTTCCTTCTCTTACATCCTTTTTCTTCAATGGCTCGACAGCTCTGGGTGGGCCCCGGCCTTCTGCAGAAGCTTTCTGCAGGTATCTCTACTTTTAGCAACTGTTTTCCAGTTTTTGACCTTTAAAATATTTCAGTCTTTTTCGAAACAGTCGATGCATCTTAAAGGGGGTCTGTCCTGAGGTCGATTTCCCGTGGGCTTTGCTAGAAATATTTTCTTGCAGCAACGATCTTCATTCAATCTATCCAGATGACCAAACCATTTAAGTCTCTGTAATTTGACAAATTTTACAATATCAGATTGTTTGTAAATTTTGCAGAGTTCTAAGTTAGATCTTCTCCATGATCCCTTCACTTAGATCTCGCAAAGAATGCAGCGTAAGATCTTTCGCTTGAAAATCCCCAAAGCTTCCTCATTACGTAAAGTCAATGCCCAAGTCTCTGATGCATATAAGTCAGGACAGATCTTGTAAGACTTTTGTAAAGAAGCAATTTAGTTCTTAATTTGAGAAAGCTGGATTTTCAATAACTCTTCAAAGCATATAAACATCTATTTGCAGCAATAATTCTCTTATAAATTTCTGGGCCCAGCCAGCTCATTTTAATTATTTATCTCCGTTCTTAAATAAGTAACACTGTTATCTTTGTCAAATTTACAATTGCCAATTTTCTCTTACATTCATTATTATTAATATATTACTACACACACATTACGTTAATATTAGAAATATATGTGATTATACATTTTTACTGAAAAGCGTTTTTTGTTTTACTTAACTGTTATTGATATTACAATCCATCAGTTAACTTAAAATTTAATCTTGTCAAATGTTTTCTAAAATTATTTTTATTTACTTACATTTTTTTATGAATTGTTCAAAAATGTATAATTCAAAGGTTATCGATTTGATTTGTTTAGTTAATTCAATTCTTCCAATTCCAATTTTCCAAATCTTTTATTTTCTTTAAAAAAAAAGATTTATCTGCAGAGTAATATATTTAATAGAGCTATTAAAATGTTAATAATTTTATTTAAATAGCTGTTATTAATTTTATTTAAATAGCTGTGTATTTTTTGACATCTTATCTTTATGTTTTAATAGTTTGTTTAAATTTTGAACGTTTCTATGACCAATTTATAATTTGTGAAAAAAATTCACTGTTTTTTTTAAAGTAAAAAATTCCAACTTTACAAATTTAGACGTTTAAAATTTGAAAATCAAGTTTTACTTATAAAAATTTGAATCTTTGAGAAAATATGTAAACACAAAACAAGTGCGAACTGTTTTGTATTTACGTTTATTAACAAATCCAAGAAAAGTATTTGATACCTCTAATTTTTTCCTTTGCAATGTATTTTTAGAATGCAATTTACCCTTTACTCTTCTTTCTTTCTTTTTTCAAAAAGAAAAAATACGGTTATTGTTTGCAACAATTATCATATTTTGATAATTTATTTGTTTTAAATGCAATGAATTTCCCTTTATTGCAAAGATTTTTTAACACTTGGAGACCATAATGAGTCTGGAAATCCACCCTAATACTCCCTGAACCACTCTCTGACAATGCGGTCCTAATGGCCGTGAGCGTTATCCATGATAAAGGCCGTCGCTTGTCAGGAACATTATTATCATGAAAGGATGCACCTCGTTTGTAGAGATGTTCAGAGAGCGCGCACAGTCGTCAAGGACTGTTTTATGGGAACGTCTGAGCATGATTAGTGTCTTAAAGTGCCCGTGAAAACGTCACCTATATTATAATACCACCGCTTGAAGTCCTGCCAACTGTGCACCCGAGTGCCAGGGTTTCTGTTAAAAATTGACGCATTCGCACTCGTCTACCCTTTGATTGACAAGAAAACGTGATTCTTCAGACAAGACAACTATCCTCCGTTCTTCTATAGTCAAATGCCCTTGTACCAAGGGCTATTGTAGGTGCTGTTGGCGATGACGTGTCGTAAGCGCTGTGAGGCAGTGCCGATTTATCCATTGGTCGTTTGGAGAGGGCATCCAGGGTCCTGGTTAAGCTCGACGTAACCAGATTTTCTGGTTATAAATTTCGATCCTCTGGTACCAAGGGGGCCTGTAGATCTTCTGATGCCAGGTCCTGAAATTAGCTTAAATCGGCACAACTGGAAGGTGATTCGGGTGCTGGCTTTGAAGACCCATATGCAGCAGCGTACGCTGCCCCGTGTTTTGAAACACACCATCTAGATCTCAACTGTAGCTATTGGTGATAGTGACTGTTATACATTTTCAGTTATGGCAAACGATGCGTATCATTCTCCGCTCTCCTGTGAAATACACGAGCTTTGATCGACCAATCTCTGGGCTCTAATTTGTCGTTTCACCATCCAACTTCGCTTATGATAAGTACTCTCAACGTATGCACACTAACAACCCCTTAAACACGTCGTTTTTGAATTCGATGTTCTTAGCATCGAGCTAAAACGATTTGAAATCAGATTAATTAGCTACTTATCCTATTCTGTCACTAAACATTCTGCGTGTGGAAAGACAGTGTATGGGTGCTTTATATGTTCCATCAACAGCCGGTCATGTCTCCGAGGAAGCTCATTGCTCTAAGTGAGGATTGGCCATAGCGTAATGGCTCTTCGGTATACATACACACATATAAATATGTGTGCGTATGTGTATAATTTTATTTTTCTTGCAGTTTGTACTTCCACACGTTAACTTTCTTAATGTAAACAGTAAACAAATCGCACTTACTGTTAATATATACTTATGGCAGTAAAGTCAAAATGTATTACATGGAATATTACAAATAATTCTTTAGGGCTGTATAATTTGAACAATACCGTTTTACAAAACATGAAAATTTTACTCAAAAATAAAACATGACACACTTAACAAAACAAGTATCCCATACTAGATTTAATGCATTCAGTTAAGAAAACGGGTTTTTCCTATATCATTTTTATTGTATTTTAACCCCGATATATCAAATTACATAGCCACGTGAGTGTATACCAAAGATTCCACATAATTTTCCTATTACTCATGATGGGTAATTGCTTTTGATTACCACCTTCTGCTGAATACATATTCAGCGGGACCAACGACGATTAAAATTACTGAATTAATATACACAAACCGAAACTTCGTCGTGTACTGAGCGGAACATTATCATCTTCGTCGCTTGAATCTTAAACAGTCAGGCTCTTACTCAGAAATAACATTTTCTGCGCATGCTTGTTATGTAGAGATCGCTGCTTCAGATACATAATTCAAAGTATTGTATTGTTAATAATTTAATCAAAAAGGAAACATCACAGTATCAGAGTACATGCAATTTTACTTAGGAAAGAGCACAAATATTATCAATAAGCAGCTAATATAGCAAATTTTAATCTAGTGTAATTTAAAATGTTAAATTGTGATTGACGAGATTCCATGTCTTACATATTTTGAAAACTATGCGCGGTGCATGCAGTCTGTTCTCACACAACTTTAATGAAGAAATTAAAAAAAAACTTTTATTTTGCAATAAATAAAGTTTTTTCAAAGTTTAACCCTATGGAAAATAATGTTATTGTTTGTATATAATACATAATGTTTAATTCGACAAATTTGAATTATTTTATAGCGGTGACAACAATTTCAAATATGGGTTGAGTGGGAAATATTTCATATAAAAACTGAATGCCATAAAATTTTTCAAAATAAGCATAAATTAGAATGGTATGAAATTTAAAAACCAAAAATATAATTAAAACTAAACAAAAATACTCATCATTCATCCAAAGAGCATAATCACCATTAAGCAATAAAAACTTATAACAAATGATGACAATAACTGTCTTCAATTGTTTATGTGTTCTCACATTAATAATTGGTAATAGTCCAAAGTTTACATAAAGTCTTGAAAAAAACAAAGTTTGTTAAAAGCCAGAAATGTATTTAAAATATTTTACAATAATTAGTTTTCTTTTTTGGACAGCAATAATATAAAAATTAATTTGGATAAAATGTAACATCATTCATTTACTTGATGAATAAAAGATAAAGATAAAATTAAAAAAGACACTGTCCATTTGATGTAAAATTACATTTGAGATATACATAAATGTTTTCTGTGTGGAATACATTATATCCTTCAAGATCAATTAAGGAGAGAAAAAAGATGTAAGAAACAATAACATAATGCAGTAAATGTGTAACAAAAAGTGAACGAATCTTAAAACGAATGGTACTTTAAAAAATATGCTTGTTCTTTGTAGATTGTCTTAAAAACCTATTGATATGATTAAAATTCTTTTACTATTTTTTTAATATTATATACTGCAAAATATTATTAATAATGATGCTTTTAGTTTTTTCATCGGGATAGTTCTACAAGAAAAGTATTTGTTCTCAAATGGTAGCTATTATGAACAAATTAAAGGTTTACCACAAGGTAGATCAGCTAGTAAATGTCAAAATAACGTATATTTATACTTACGTTTTTTTAAGTAGTTGACTAAACAGTGTTTCGTTATATTTTTTTCGATAAATTGATATTATCTTTTTTGGAAACAGATAAAATACAGTCAGACTCCGATTTACTGAACCCCTATTTAACGAATTTTTCTCTTTTTCCGATTAAAAGAAAGACAAAAAAAAACCCTATTTGAAGAATAATAAACCCTGAAATAACGAATTATTTCAACAGCTTAAAAAATTTATTAGTTTGTATTAGAAGAAAATTGGATTGTTTTTTAAATGACATATTCTTTTTGTCCTGAACAGAAAAATACTTTTTTGTAAGCAGAAATTACGACGGGAAAGACCATTATTAGACTTTACCGTTACAGATGAGTCATGAATGTAACCTATCGTATGAGTTTTGAATAGAACAAAAATTCCTTTCTTATATCATCCCACTCCAGAATGCAGGGGATATTTTAAGATTAAATAAAAATGCTGTATTTTATGACGGACTTCCTACCTGTGAAGTTGAAGTTGGGGAAATTGTTGATTTGTCGGAGCCAATGAATAGCGATTTTGATGCAGAAATTGATAATGAAATTCTATCAAAATTGCTACATTATTAAGAAAATTATCAAAACATGCCTTATGCAGCTGGATGTAAATGACGTAGTCTTTTTTCTTTGCATAAAGGCGAAAAAGAACTTTTTCAAAGAAACCAAAAAGATTGCAAACATCTATTTTAGTCAGTATTTTAAAATTTCGATTTAACTGGTGCGCAGTAATTCTCTCATAGTATTTTTAAGTGTTGAATAAAAAGTGTCTAATTTCTAACAATGGATACTTTTTGGTGTTGTTGCTTATTAAAGAATTTCCAAAATGTACGGGCAAAAAAGTTCTATTTTGCTTGGACCTCGATATAACGAATAACCCGAACGAACAAAATGTTTGGTCCCGGTGAATTCATTAAAAAGAGGCCCGACGGTATTTCAAACCAAATATAAATTTTTACCTAGACTACCTAATTTGATTCAGACAAACACACAATAACACTCGTCAAGAGTTAGTTTTCTAGATATTCAAATACAGTTAAGAGACAATCTTACGTGCACTAATATTTATGACAAGAGAAACGATTTTAATTTCAGTATTATTTAAGTATACCATTTTGGGATTGTTATCAACACTTTCCAAAACCTTATAAATAACTTTCAACATAATTGATTCCTAATTTCACATAAATCAGTAAAAATAACGATTATAACAGTCTCATTAAGTACTGTTTAGATCAAAGGTACCAAATTAATTTTTTTATATAGTTATCTGCATAAATAAATTCTAAATTGAATAAAAAAATTAAGTTGTTCTTTCAAGGTAAATACGAGGATATGATTAAAACATAATATGAATGTTCAAAGTGCTATGTGAACTTTCCCAAAATTTTAATACGTTCTGTCTCAATTCATAGATGGCGATTGTGGTAGATCATAGAAATAATATTTATGAAATGTTTATTAATAATATAACGTTATTACAGAACAGAAAACTACAAAAGTATTCTTAATATTACTCTTATAGTTTTATTTTTACTTATTAATATTAGTTTATAATTATCTTAGTAAAAACAATTTTTATAACTATTAATTTTCATATTAATCGGCCTTTATTTTTCAAGTTTTAAATTTGTATTCACATTACTGAATCTGACAATAACTGGTTTATTATTCTTTAATTCGAGCGGAATCTAAACGATTTGGAATGCTTTTTTAGATATATAATTTTTTTTTATTATAATAATAATGAATTTAGAACTTATATCCATTTTACTCTACAGGCTTTTGTAAGTATTATTAACATAAAAGGGATGTAAGCTTGCCGTAAAGCTGGTTAAATTTCCCTTTTTTAAAGAAAAAAAATATGCAATCTGCAATGTTTATAAATGCTGCAGCATATATCTCTTTATAGTTTCCAAAATTTCAATTATCTCTCTTTTAATCTTAAGTATTTAAATCATTTTTGTCTCAAATAGAGTATATTGCATAAATATATAGACGTTCTGCTGTGAGATTGCCTGCCACACGCAAATTAAAGAGTTTGATCACTGCGATCTAGGCACATTCGAAACAGCAATAATCCTCAGGAGCCCAAACATGCTTTACCGGATAAAAATCATACTATTGCAAAAAGAGAAGTGATGTAAAAACGTGTCTGTGAGGCTGGTTATTATCCTGTAGAAACTTAAGCCCAGGAGTACGTGAAAGGAAGGGCTAAAAGATGGGACGTAGAATCTCGTTGACATATCATTGTGCTATAATGGTGTCGCGAATCACAACCAAGTGGGTCCAGGTATGAGAAACCTCATACCGAAACTCGTAGTTGTCAAGCAGTATGGTGGACGGCAGTTGGTTGAGTACCTCACTACGGCCCTGGCCATCTCCAGACGCTTCTTCATTGGTCATCGGGGCTAAATCCAAAGTAGGCCATCGTTGAAAAAAATGTTCTACTACCTTAAAGATTTCTGATTGAATGCGTCCGACACTACCACAAATGCCCCCTGCTGTATGCAGCGATGGGGTCAATCGACACAATGATCTCTTTGACCTCAGCTCCCGAGTACTGAGTCGCCTATCGATGGTCATACAAGTCACAGGAATCCCGGTTATGCACCTCATAGTTATCAAGGATGCAACAGAGTCTTTGAGTACTAATAGAATGACTACTCTATTACCGCTTTCTGATGTCGCTCTTGTTCAATTGCTACCTTCTTGACTTTTTCCGTACGATCACAATTTACCCTAATTTTACCAATATCGTCGAATACTATTGTCTCTCTAACCCAAATGTCGTGGAATTCTGTGATTTAACTATCCTGTTTTCTTCAGTCCAACATCACGTATTTTCTATTAAAATGCTGAAATCTGCTTATAGTACTCGTGAGTCTATCTGCAAAGTATTGGTACAGTCCATGCACAGGTCGTCGAAACTACTTTCACATAGAAATTATGCCTCATGCTTCCGTTTTAAGGTTTCTATATTAGCGACTTCAGCAAATAATTTTCGCTGTTTTCTGTCTCATGAACACATTTTAAGTTTGAAAAAAAAATAATAATTTGATTCAAAAATATGCCAAGAAGACAGCGGCATACACAGACCTCTTTTGTGCGGGGAGGGGTAGACGAAAGCACCAAGGGGGTAAAATTAAAAATTTGATGGTCTGTTGTTGGTTGAATTCCCTACATCAGGGGTGGTGAACCTTTTTGGGTCAACGTGCCATTTTTTCTAAAAATATGTTTAATGAGCTATAGGCGTGCCATCAAATAATTTTGACTTGTGATTATTGAATAACTAATAAAACTAAATACGAACAAATCAAAATTCTTTATTTAATACGAAAAAATACATTTTGCACTGTATAGTAGTAGTTATACTTGTAATTAGTTATACTTGTTATACTCAGTGGCGTAACGGAGAACTTTTGGGCCCCCCTGCAAAGTCAGGTTTGGGGCCCCCATGTTGAATTTTACAAAGCGTAGGTACTTGCGTCAGTCAGGCTTTGGGCCCCTTTATAACCCTGGGCCCCCCGCGATTCGGGGGATGCGGGGGTGTACGTTACGCCACTGGTTATACTTGTAATTTAAATTAAAATAACATTAGTGTGATTTCTGCTGTTGTAGATTAGATGACAAATAACTTATATCAGAATTATAAGATGTTACTTTTAGTAGAATGCATGCTGAATTTGAGTCGTCTGTTAAACGGTTTCTAAGCGAGTCTTTGATGTTATTTATCTCTGAAAATAATGACTCGCGGGCATAGGTAGATGAAAATATGGTTAAAATAGCATGCGCCAACTTCTTCAAACAGTTAAATGCGTCTGGAATCGAGTTCCATGTTTCCAAAATTTCGTTACTGGTATTTTTACTTATATTGCTTGTCAGTCTTTCTACTTCAATCAATTCCAACTTTTTCCTTGTTTCAATAAACTTTTGAATCCATATTGAACTAGACTGGAAATCAATCAGTTGCATTTCAAGTTCTTCAATTTCCAACCAATCGAATTGAGACAAGTTCAGTTTATCAAACAAAATCACATCAGGGTACATAATAAATTTGAACGTTTCCGATAATTCCTTGAACTGAGAAAATCTCGCTGAAAATTCTTTGATTAAATAATCCATTATGGAAATAAAGTCATCAATAATTTTTTCTTCATTTCGTTTCTCTTGGGTATCTAAATATTTGATTTTTTTTTCAAGTTTGTGAAGTACTTGTAGTTTTTTGTAATAATATCGTTTCTGAAAACATATAGTTTAGCTTCAAAAGAGCGAATGAGATCCATCATGACGATAACTGTTTTATTCGGGCCTTGAAGCTTTGTGTTCAATTCATTGAAATGTTGGTATATGTCTGTAAAAAATATCAATTTTAAAAGCCACATAATATCCATCAACTGTGGGTATTGTTCAATTTTGCTCTCATTTTGTAGAAACAGTCTGATTTCTTCCAAGCAATCAACAAATCTTTGAAGTACGTTCCCGCGGCTCAACCAGCGAACATTGTTATACATTATTAAGCCATTATACACCGAATTGACTTCATCCAACAAAGCATCAAACTTTCGTTTATTTAAAGCCTGCAACGATACGAGGTTGACTGTTTTTGTGACTAAAGTTATTACATTATCAAGAGATGTTAAACCACTCTTTGCACATAAGGCTTGTTGGTGCATAATGCAGTGGCATTCAAGAATCGAATGTCCTACTCTGTTTTAAATAAACAAATGAAACCATTTTTTTTTTTTTTTTGCCTATCATATTTGGAGCACCATCAGTGGTTACTGAAACAATTCTTTTCAAATCAATTTCTTTCTCAGCAAGCGAATTTCTTACTGCCATACAAATATCTGGGCCCTTTGTAGTTGTTAACAACGATGTTATCGCAATTAATTCTTCCTTAATGATGTTTTCTACACAATATCGAGCAAAGACAGCTAAACGGGCCGATTTAGTAATGTCAATACTTTCGTCAAGCCATAGCAATATAAAAGGAGCGGAGTTAATGTCATTTTTTTGTTCATTTGTAACATTTTCTGCCAATTTCAAGATTCTATATTTCATTGTGTTTCTAGATAGAGGAACATCTTTGATGCGCTGAATTATCTTATCTTTATTATCAAATTCATCAAAAAGTGATGGCGCACATACCAACCAAGCTTCCTTCAAAAACTCTCCCTCTTGAAAAGGTTTACCATGCCGAGCAATGGCATTTGCACCTGAGTAACTTGCCGCACTTGTGTGACAATTTTTGCTTACATATTTAAACATAGACGTCGACTGTTTATTTCTGTCTTTTATTGCACTTGCAATAAATTCTTTTTGCTCTGGTTCGCTTTTTTCACAAAAGGATTTGTGATTTGTTTCAAAATGCCGTTTTACAGACGATGTTCTGCATACCACTGTTTCAGAACATAAAACACACACCGCTTTGTCGCCTTTATTGATCATGCCATATTTCTCAGCCCGCCAAGTTTGAAATTCTCTGCTACACTTACTATCTTACACTTTTCTTTTTTTTTGATTGATTGATTGATTGAATATTAACGTCGCACTGTTCAGCTACACGAGGGCTTTTGGCGACGGACCACGTAATTTTGAACCATGGTCAAGTGACGTGGATGACACCTGAGCTGGCACCCCCTCTCCTAACTACCACACCACACCAACGGGAGGACGTTTCAGCTCTCGACAGATTTAACGTGCATCGCTGCCCTACACGGCGGGTCTTTAGTGGTACAGGGTTCGAACCCGTGACAAAGCAAGCCACGGTCCGATACCTATACCACTCGGCTACCGCGGCCACTTTTTTTTTGTTGTTGAACTAGCCATGTTAAATAGCAGTTAAAAATCGTAAATTTAACACAAAACTTTAAATGTACAGTTGTGTCGTTGAAATTGACTATTCTATGAGCTCTCGCCTGATTCCACCCCCCGCCGCCAAAAAAATCTTTTTACTGACTGCGCACGACTGCGGGCTCATGGGCAGATTTATTTGTTTTTAGAAAACTGAGTGCTTGTACGAGATCTCTGTAGTGTCTGCTCTTTCGCTTTTGTCTCAGGTCATTAAAATTTTTAAAAATAAAACAGTGAGAGTTATTTTACCAATTAGACTTACAAGACAAGAATTAGATCACATTAATAAATTAGATGTATACAAGCTGAACTATTAATGTAAACGTTAGAATATGTTTTTTAAACAACTTGAATATATTTACAAATAGTTACATACACACACTATGCGTAGATAAACTTTGCATCATTAGCAATTTATAATATACGAAGTATTTACTCAAGACATAACAAACGAGTCTGCGCCCCGACTTGTTGGCGTCGCGACGGATCACTCGCATTTGTTCATAATACTTCATAGTAAACTTAATTATTTAAGCTAAAATGCAAATCGTTTTTCATCGATGGCGTGCCCAAAATATTCTGTCGCGTGCCATCATTGGCACGCGTGCCATTGGTTCGCCATCCCTGCCCTACATCTTCCAAGTATGTCACTGAAAGAAGAAATCCCTATTGCGGAAAAACATTTCTCAAGATAAATGCGGCATCCTCCTAACTGTAGTAAAATTCTTGATGATTTGATTACATCTTTCTTGAATTTCTGATTACGTATAAATTAATATAATGCATTAATGGATTGATTAAAAATTGCTTAATTTTGTGTGAGAATTTATTTTTTTAAATTAATATTTTTTGAAGATCTATTTATAAAAATGAAAAGCAAAACATACAGCTAAGGCGCATGTATAAATTATATTTATTTGTTCAAAAAATATATATTCTTAAAATTAATTATTTTTAACATTTTATAGAATGAAATAGAAAAAGAAACTTATACTGAAAATTCTTATAAAAATTCCTAAATCAAGAGGGTAACAGGGTATAATGCTAATTCATTATTAAAGCAATATATAATAATTACTTTTTAAAAAAATATATTTGAAGCACATCATGAAATAGGTTTTTGTTATTTTCTTACAGGCTTCTAGCACTTCTAAGGCTTATACTTGGGGCATTTTTTTTTTCAACTCACGTGAACTGAACGTTACGTGGTTGGAGAAAAACGTAAAATAACTGCAATAGAGGACAAAAGTAGAAATGAAGATAATACCCAAATCCTGTTTGCCTATCCGAATGATGAAACACAAAATAAAGATGAGATGAATGAATAGTTGCTAAAGAACGGTCCCCAAACAGTGGTCAGAGGTCACGGTTCCTGCTGTAAAAATTGAGTCCGAAATACCACATTTGGCAATGCATCCCGCTGTTTGGTTGTAGATGGGAGCGTTTAGTTGGTTCAAAACGTGATGTTATTAGCCCAATGCTTTGAGCATTTGCAGATAGAATCTATTAATTTTTTTTTTTTGTTGTACATTGTTTGAACTCTCTCAATCTACAAGAGAAGACTTTCGATGGGTCTATGATAATAAAAATTTTAATCAACATAAGGGAATTTAAAAAAAATGCTTGTTTCTTATCTGATATTTTTGAAATCGCTTTCTAGTTATCAGTTGATAAATTTTATAAGTAATTGTGATCAGAAAATTGTAGTAAAAATCAAATTTCAGCTAATGATGATAACATTTATGATTATAATTATTAAAATAGCTAGTAAAGAATTTATTGGAATCTTTTGATCGGTTATTTAATCAATTTTCGTGACTTCTTCGGGCAAATTATATCAATTTTATAGCGCGCATCATCATTTTATATATTACACATTAAAATTTATATCAATTTTATCATGCATTAAGCTTTTTCATTGTGAACCATATCTATAAAAAAATTTGTGCAATATGTAGTTAATTTTTTTAAAGCTTTATTTTTATAATTAACTATTTCGTTGAGAATGCGGACTCTATTTGCTACAGAAAACATCCACATGCAAAATATATTTAAAAAACAGTGCCGATTTAAGCGCATTTCGGGTCCTGGGCGCAGAAGATCTACATACCCTCTTGGTGTTGGAGAATCGAAATTTATAACTTGAAAATCTTGTTCAGTCCAGCTTATCCGGGCCCCTGGACGCCCACTCCAAGCACCCAATGTATAAACCCCAGCACTGATATAAAGCTAACTCAGTAAATGGTTATTTTTTCCAACATTGTTTATACAGAAATTTGAAAAAAATTATGTAGAGAAAATATGATCAATTTCTTATCGCGATATTTTTAATTGTGTTTCATCTTGCTTGTCTGAATGTGTGCAACCATATTCTCTCCACTCTCTTTGCAAAATTTTGTTAAACATATTCTTCCAGAAAATATAAAGCAAGCCGCGCTTACTTAAATAGCATTTTCTTTATTGTACAAAGTTTAAAATTAAAAAAACTTACACGTAGGATACAAACTTTCAGCACTAAAAATTAGTAACATACTTTTATACGAAGGGAAACTATATTTGATTAAAAATTAACTTAACACATGCAGTAAATCTATAATAATAAGTATTACAATACTTGTAATACATCGTTTAGATTCCGATATCCTTATAAATATTTTTGTGTTCGTATTTTATAGTTAGCATTTGTTAAAATTAAATGAAATAAAGTCATAAAAATGAAGAGGTTGTTAACTTTTAAGAGGTGGTATCAAATGCGGTTGATATGTATTAAAATATATTTCTTTTACTCCCTAAAAATATTTTTATGAAATCTCGAAAATTGTCCTTGAGAGCCCTTTGGACCCTTTCTCATCTCCTTTGGCTATGCCACAGTTTATATGTTATTACACATTTGAAAAATGACGAAGTTGACTTTTTGTTCTTTCATTTAAATAATTTCTTTAAGTTCTCTGTTTTTTTTACGGTTTAGAAAGAAATGAAAAGCGTTTTGGCGTTCTCCAGTGAAGTGGGAGGGGAGGTTGAAGCAAAATTGCGTAGCAACCCTGTTCCATGAGCTAAAAGACGGCTCTTTGAGCGCTTCTTTTCCATATTCATGGCCGAATCTCCCGAACCTGTTTTTGTGTGTCCTCTGTAAAATTTCTCCCCCAAGGGCCTCACACATACACAGGTGATCACACAGGTTCCATCGGTACCTTTTTGCACAACCTCCCTTGTGCGTGTCCCACCTTTCCTTTTACTTCTACCAGTAGTTGGGCAGAGAAAGAATCTCGCAGGGGTCGTCCTCAAATGACGTCACTAGGATTTTAACCTTTCGCCGCAATGCTGATGGGCAATCCGTTAACTTATGCTTTTTAACAAGCGACGCAAAGAAGATTGCGACTGAGGTCAGTTGAAGATATCAGCATGCATAGCTTACTCCAATGAGGTTTTTCATTATTGGAACTGAGATGCTTTGTATGTCAAAAGAAATGTGTAGCATAGTAAAGATAAAAGGAAATAGAATATTGTGAAACTAGGACAAATCTTTTTTTTTTTTTTTTTTAAAAAAAAGGAAAATATAGCAAAAGCTTGCAAAAGTGTAGGATCAGAAAGATTCCCAAGTATTTCGATGACATTGAATTAAGATTGCAAAATTTCTTTTATGAAACAGTATTATTATTTATCTCGAATATTTAACTTGGAAAATACTTCCTATATATACATCGAAATAAACAATTTTTAAAATTTTAATTGATTTGATGCTTTTGAAACGCTTACTGACCAGTAGCGCGCACAGGAATTTTTCAAGGGGAGGTCCGGGGTCGAAAGTTCACCATTCTTGTATCATGCTCCTTTTGATTTTGTCGATTTTGGGGGACAAAATACAGTAAAAAACTAATTATTGAATAAATAATTAGCATTAATTAATTAATAACAAAGACTTAATGAAATTTTTCGTACTATATACTTAGAATTATAATCAATCGGGAAAAAAGTCAAGGGCTTTGGGGGGGGTCCGGACCCCCAGGACCCCACTCCCTTGTGTGCGCCACTGTTACTGATAGATATGATTAACTTTATCTAAGCACTCCAACTGATATGAGATATGTTCATAGCTAAAAACCTAGCTGTGAATATGGTGTAACATCGTGAAATTGTTCATGTGTGAATTTTCTTTTATTCACGGGCGTAGCTGCCGCAGTACCAGCCGTATTAATGATACGGGCCCCCAAGCTACAGGGGCCCCAAGATGTGTAACTACAGTCTCACTAATAGGGTTTTCATATCTAAAATAGGGCCCCGAAAGAATTTTTATACTGGGCCCATTCAGAACTAGCTACTGCAGTGCTTTTATTATTCAAGTATTTACATTGTGCAGTATGCAATGTGTGATCGTTTGAACCATTCAAATTCTTTCTTAACCAGCAGATGGCATTACAAATAGTTTATTAAAGAAATAAATGATGCAGCATCAAGTTGCAATGAAACTGCAGTTAGGAAATAATAGACGAATATCTCGAATGATCAGAAGCCTACCAAATTAAAAAAAGCACGAGATTGTTTGAAAACAACTCATATCAAGAAGAACTATAAAACATTATTTAACTGCGAAAATTGGCAATTATAGCCCCAGTTGTGTCGTCGATTGCAATTGTTGCATGTTTTTGCTACGATTAAATATATAACTGACCCAAGGCAGTCTCTAACTTAAAGCTATGTTGAAATTATGTTAAACATTTTTTATTTATATGCCACTTTCGGAAACATGTATATTCCTTGACATGAAAATAAACGGGAAGATGTTAAAGTCTATTGAAAGAGAAAATTCAACTATATTTTTCGGGTAGTCAATCTTTCAGTAAAAAATATAATCATAATTATTCAACAAAAAATCCAAGGAAAAACTTCGAAAATATTACACAATATTTATTTTTATAATTAAACAGCGATTAAAATCTAAAGAATACAGATGGAATGAGAAACTATTTATTAGTTCCAGGGGAAAGGGAAAGGAAGCATTGCTTTCGACAACTCTATTAAAGAAAAAGTAAAACTTTTTTTTTCTTTGTTTATCAAATATTCAAATTTGATATTTCACGATTTTTAGCAATTGCAGTTCCATTTAACCGAGAAGTATTATTTTAAATTCTAGTGTGGTCATTTTAAAATTTACTTAAAAATGTTCCTCAAATATTCTTCATCAATTAATTTCTGCATTTAATATTTCTTAAGGTATCCGACTACGTTCGGAACCGTGATTTTGCAAAAAGGGAAAAAATGGATAATATTTATGATATTTAGTGCCACTTAGATTAGAAAATGTATATAAAATTGTTTTAAGAATAGTATTACACACTAAAAAATTATTTAAGTACAATATTTTGATAAAAAAATGAACATAGAATGAGGCATTTTCAAAATATTCTCCTTTCGTAAAAAATGCTTCTATTATATTAATATTTTGCTTGTGTATAGCTCAGACCTCTGTACAGAGGCTCAACTAGAATTTTTGAAATATATAACTTAGAAGTGGATTTATCCATGTTTTACGACAACAGAGGGGATAAATTTTAAGAAAAAAACGCCGATAATTATTTCAATTGGTTGTAACTCTGAAAATAATGTGAAGTTTTCAAAAAAATAGTTCAGACTCTCTGGAGAAGTTTTTACTTTATATAAGCAAAATATTTTTTTTTTTGATTATTTTAGAAGCATTTCTTATAAATGGAAAACATTTTGAAAAAGGTTATTCTAAGTTAATTTTTGGCCGAAATATTGTATTTAAATAACTTTTTTTGTCAAAATGTCCTTAAAACAATTTTATACAAGTATTTTAATCTAAGTAACACTAAATATCATGAACATTATCCATTTATGCGCTTTTTTAAAATCACGGTTCCGAACGTAGTAGGATACCTTAAGTTACTCAAGTTGTAAGTTTTCTGTTTTTTTTTTCGTGAAATACAAAGCTTGTCCGTAAAGTCCAGGAATTTGAATTTGACAAATAGTAGCATGGCTTGGTAAGAAAGTCTTAGTTGTCATTTACAACGTAACACAGAGAAAAAAATATTTCTTTCTTATCTATGATATACACATCTTGAGATCGTAATCTATTTTACCCTCCTCCTTCATAATCGTAGAAATAAATCTCTTTTACCTATCCGATTTCAGATAATGTTATATTTTCTTGTCTGATAGAATTCATTATTAGTTTCAAAGTGAGTGCGATATATGTTTTTTTAATTTCATAGATATCTAAAATCGTACACACACAAAATCAATTCTCGTCTCTAAAAAGTTATTTATCGTACAAAGTAAAATATTCACGACAAAAATAAGAGTCAATGATCATGAAATCCAGGAAACACAGTTTTGAACAAGAGTGTGTGCAATATTAAAACTTACATGGAACACAAGTTATGAATTTCGTTTGCCATCATCAAATAAAACAAACTAACGTAGAAAAATATTCTTTTTTAACTAGGATAAATTAAAATTGCTCTGATTTCCTTATATTGCTTTATAAACTCACCATCAGCACATTATTTCAATTCTTTATTACAAGGTTTACAACCACACACACACACAAAAAAAACTTTTTCAGCGGAAAACGGCACATTTCTTGATACGCACGAAATTTCGCTGTTGCTTATAATAACTTTTTAAATTGCAGAAATCAAACTGAAATTAGTACAAAATTTCTAAGCAAATTGCTTTAATATTTGCTTTAACAAGGTGTAGTCAAATATCTATTTTTTAAAGATTTCTTCCATCTTTTAAAACGTTTGTTTCTTTCCTCCTATTTCTTTTAAATTTGTTTTGACTTTGTTATAAAACTTGAAAGTTAGTGAAATTATTTAAAAAATTGACTCCTTGTTATAAATAATGGCTTAGGAATCAAATACAAATAATACCTAGCGTATGTTTTCTAAAGAAATAAAGCGTTTGTTATTTACAAAGATAGGTTGTAAGAAATATTGCTGATAACAATTGGAAGGCGAGATTCTTTTACAAAATCCCCACTCACCAGAAATTTCATTTTCCTTCGATGTCAACATGAAATTTATCATTGCACACTAAAACTTGTATCAGTTAGCCTGATGTGCATAAAAAAGCTTTTCTTTTGCATTACACTTGCAAAGAGTAATACTATTAGTTCCTCATTTATGATATCAAGGAATAATTACTTGCGCAGTGTGGACGCCTCATAACCACCTTTAAGATATGTATCTCGATGTGATATCTCATTGAATGTCCAGCCCATACAATAGCATTGCCACTTCTGAACGTGTAGCATTTAATGGTGCTTTTGGATTGTAATTGCGTAGGTCTTGTTTCCCCAAACGTTGTGACGTCACTTCTCCGAACATCAACAGCGGTCGGCGTCTTTGTTGGACCCGACACCCACACGTGCATCTTGCAGCTGCAGCGCAACCCCTTTTTGACCCCCGAGAAATCGAACACCGTTGACCGGAAGATGAGAGAGGAGAGATGCTTTGAACTTACAAGGTAGCGGTAGCCAACGGTTCCTCCTCTCACAAAATATTGGACTCTAACAATCTTTAGTTAAGTTTAATAACTTTAATGTATCATTCAGTAAATAATATTCAATAGTTGTGACGTAAATAAATTCCATATTTAAATTAACCAAGAATACGCTACCGTTATTCTTTCAAACGTTACAACGTTTATGTGCTTATTATCTAATAATTGGGGGCAAATCAGGATTTGCCTATGAACAGGACATAGAACCAATCTAAGATAATGCAATTGCCACGTGATTACGATACCTCTTTAATCTTAACTCTTCGGATTGGAAGGTTAGCAGAAAAGTAACCCTTGGTATTTGCGCATACATTTCTTTCACTGGAGTCTTCAATGCGCATTGCAGTGGATATTGTTTTGTGAAGAGATACGCCAACCGAGATACATAAGCTGTAGATGTCACTTGGTCATTTCAGTAGTGAATATGTGTCTGTCTGGTTTAATGGGGGCAAATGTCCATTACATTAATATACCGATCATCTCATCGAAGTGGTAACTCTTGGAGGATCAAGCCCAGATTCCCGCACAATGTTGATTTTCTCATAATTGTTTCCATCATGGAGACATTACCGAATGATCAACGCCAGTACGACATCTTTAATTGAGTCCCCTGCGTCCGACTCCAAGTTGTCATTCGGCTTCTTTCAGCCATAGAAATAAGAATATACGGTATTGTATACAAGCATTTATGTGCATCTCTAAATTTTTTAAGATGATGGTATACTCAACTACTGCTTAATGACAGACAGTCAATCGTGATTGGATGTAACACATTACCCTTATATATATTACCATCGATATTTTTGCAGTGGATTTTTTTAATATCTTTCCATTCTCGTATGAAATTTGTTCTATGATATATAATCTGCATTTGAAATGACTTTAGAAATTTTATGAGCTTTAAATTTGAATATTTATGTCCTTCAAAATGATAGACATCGTGTGCAAGTGAATACATTTATCATGATTACTTATCACGTGAGAGCCTTTACAGATCTCGGGACTGCTGGAAAAGTAAAAATGGAACAATTTCAGCTTTTCTGTAGTATAATTAGCAAATATAAAATGTTGCAATCAATAAATTTTGGGAAGACATCTTTCTTTTTTTCATGTGCTTAGCAAATAAGCTTTTGCAGACACGGCAAGTTCCCAAATGTGAGGATAATGTCACCAGCAAGGAGTGGAAATTAATTGTTAGAAATTAATTCTAGAAATTAAATGTTGTATTTTTATTAGATTAAATGATGACGAACAAGAATTTTTTTTTATCTTATATCAGTTATATATATACTGCACAGTATTTTGATTCAAAGAAATATATATAACTTTTTGCTTTATCGTTACTACACTTATCAATTAGACTTTAATTGAAATAAAGACTTGTTTTGATTAGTTACTATAATGACTCACCTTTTCTCTCTCGAAACAAGATTATTTCTTAAATCATTCCAATCCACGACTACATTTTGAAGCTAGATTAGCAGGGTAGCAAATAAAAATGGTTGTGTTTAATCGAATTATAAAAAAAGTTAAATAAATAGTTAAAAAATAGTACCCAACAACCCCCCTTGTTTGGAACGTTGCTTGTATGCTTGTTTGGAATGCCCTCAGTTATTTTAGAAGAAATCACAGTATTAATTATGAAGACCACATATTTGAATATTTACATGTTTTCAAAATAATCAGTATTTTAAATTTGTTCCTTTCTTTCCTTATCATATACATACTATTTTTTGTTACGAAATTCAATTATGTTAAGTTTTTCTTTTAACAAACAGCCGTAACCTGTTAATAAATTATAGTACTTTTAACAGTATGCTTCAATTATGAAATATTAGATTTTTGGAAGAAAAAACGGAATCAGTTTGATTATATATATATACTTCATTCTCTCTCTCTAAACTATAAATAAATCCTACATGATTTCTGTACAATGGGTATGAGAAACTATAATAAATACTAAGTAATCGAGTGCTTCTCAAACTTTCAATATTTGCGACCCAATATTCAATCATAATTTCTATCGCGCACCCCCCTCCCCCTCCATACAATGACAAGTATGGAATTCATAAATAATACACTTTGACGCTAAAGTTACAGTACGACTTTAACCTCTTAAGAGCCACCGGCGTAAATAAATGTCTCGCTCAGCCAATGCATTAACTGCTCCGAACGTATATACACGTCTTTCCGAATTACAATCTTTTCTGAGCACTTCTGTCAGTAAAATTATTCCGAAGGCTTTGGAATGCAATACAGTGACCTTGACAAAGTTTGCGAAGGATTTACATATTTATTTCTTTTCTCCCCCCTCCCACACACGCTCACCAAGGCTGAAAAATGGTTCCATTGGGTAGCAAATCGTGTAACTTTTAATCGGCAGTTAAGCAATTAATTATAAACCGTACAAATTACCAAGATGTGTTAAATTTTGTACATAATTTTATATGTGACAAACCCATGGGGTCATCGTTAATTATTAAACTTGTTCCTAACTTAGTCTTGTTAAATTAATTATCAAATACACACACATTGTGCAGTACTGATACATTTATAAGTGTATAATATCTGTTACTTTCATCAATTTCCGATTCACAGGCCGTTGCACCAATGTTACTATCATCGATGGTTCAGTTAATCAGTGGTAGAATGCTTTTATATCAATCAACTTTCATGTCATCACAATCCGTTAGACTCAAATAAATTCAATAAATCATCGAATACAAGTGTAAGATTAAATAATAAGTTTAATGGAATATGGAGTGCGTCTGCACTCGGTCACGTACAGAAGATCTCTGGTGTCAACAACACATGTTATTACAAGCAGCGCCCTCTATACTGAGGGGGTTCTACCATTACTCCCCACTTAAACTCCTGCGGAGTTTACATTAAGATAATTCAAATTCTAAGATAATTCAAGTAAAATTCATGAAAAATGAAATAATACAAATAAAATTCATGCAATGTGAAATAATACAAATAAAATTCATGCAATGTGAAATAATAATAATAAAATTCATGCAATGTGAAATAATAAAAATAAAATCCTATGAATTCAATTCTCAAATCATATTCATCATCAATAATTCTGAAATAAAATTAGCAATTCTTAAATCACATGCATATCAATAATTCTGAAATAAAATTAGCAATTCTTAAATCACATGAGTTATCAATAATACTGAAAATCAAATTAGCAATTATGTACATAGAATAATATAAAGGTTAAAGTTCAAGAAATTGTAAAATGTTCAATGTTCTTTCCTACAGTTGCAGGATCAACTGGAATAGGTAAAGGCACTACCTTTGTGATGGCTCGTTTTAAAATACCTGTTGAGGTTTTCACATTAACTACTCTTACAAGACCATCACTACCGGGAAATACTTCAAGAATACGCCCCATAGGCCAGTCCAGGGGCTTGGTGTTGGGATCCTTTAAAAGAAGTAGCTGATTCTCCATCAAGTTAGGGTTCTGAAGACTCCACTTAGCACGGGTCTGAAGATGGGTCAGATATTCGGTGCTCCAACGGTTCCAAAATTTGTCTCTCAGGGATTGAATGAGTTTCCATCTGGAATGATAGGACAAAGAATCCGAAGCAGTATAAGGTTCAGGAAAGGATGAAATTGCACAGTTCGTCCTGAAATGCCCCGGGGTCAAAGGGTTAAGATCATTGGGGTCCGAAGAAAGTGGAGACAAGGGACGTGAATTCAGAACTGCTTCGATTTGTGCCATCAACGTAGTTAACTCTTCGAAGTTCATGATAGTTGATTTCGCTACCCTCAATAAAATGCGTTTCATGGACTTAATGTTTGCTTCCCACAATCCACCGAAATGGGGAGAAGCGGGTGGAATGAAGTTCCATTCGATTCCCTCTCCCGCGCTGAATAGCTGAATTCTGTTGGACTTGCAAATTTCGTTCCATTCATTAAGAATGTTTCTTGCTCCCTTGAAGTTCGTTGCCTTTGGCAACATCATTTTATGTTTTTGGAATTCAGATAGGGTCGAATGTTTCAATCTACCTCCTGGGTCAAATAATCGACCTGCGGCTTGTAACAAATATCCTTTTGTATTAATTCTTTTAGAAAGAAATGTTCCTGGAATCAAAATAGAATGTGTCAGATTTTTCATTCCAACCAACTCCTAAGACCTTTGAAGCTATCAACGTGTTCAATGACTCTTTATGTTCATCTACTTCAAAATTTAAATTTTTTAACCTTTGATTTAACTCGGAAGAGTTGGTTCTCCATTTCCGAAGATCCATACTTGCATCTTCCAAAATTTGTTTACTTTCTATGCAGGTCGTCAAGGCTGCTTGGACACTGACATTTCCACACAGAAAATCATCAACATACAATGACTGGTTAAGATGGTTAAAAGTATCAGGAAAAATATCCACATATTTTTAAGATGATGCTTTATCGTAGCTGCAAGAAGAAATGGACTTGATTTTACTCCAAATAAAACCTAGTCATACGGAAAATATCAAGCCGTTTGTTTTCTAAATCAATTCCTGGATTTTCATCCCAGAAAAATCTTGTAAAATCCCTTTCACTTTCGTCTATCTCAATCATCAAAAATGCCATTTTTATGTCAGCTACAAATGCAATTGGATTCACTCTAAATTTGATTAATAGAAAAAATAGGTTAGGTATAAAATTTAGCCCTGTGTGTAAACAATCGTTCAAAGATAGCTGTGATTTCGCATGTGATGACGCATCAAATACGATTCGCAATTTGCTTGTAGTTTTATCAGAAAGTATTACTGCTCTATGTGGTAGATAAAAAATATTATGCTTTAGATTTTCTTCTTCAAATGGAACACGTTCTATGATTTTCTCAGAAAGATAATTATTTACAACTAATTTGTAATCCTCAAATAAGGAACTGTCATTTTTAAAACGTGATCTTAACTTTATAAATCTTTTCCTAGCAACTTCTTCATTATTTTCTAATAATGTTTTCATGTTAGGTTTCCAAGGGAATTTAACTTTATACCGCTTATTTTGGTATGAAATTCCCGCTTCAAATTCAGACATTATATCATTATCAATATTTTCCTCATCGGACACCTCTGCTTCTATTCCTAAGTTCTCTAAATTCCAAAATTCACTAAGCTGTTTAGAAATATTGGATTCATTAACAATAACACTCATTGTTAAAAGGTCCTCAGAATCTGTACTCTGCCCTTGTAAAGACCACCCGAATAGTGTTTCTACTGTCACAAGATTTTTGTTTAGACGCGTAATTCTACCTGTAACTACTTGATAATAATAGTCCGCACCAATAAGAATTGATATTTCTTTATCGTTAAATTCATAAGAATCGGCTAATTGTACATTTTTTAAATATCTAAATTTTTTATCAATATTTCTATCAGGAGTCGGTAAATTCGTGATAGAAATATGTTCTGTCTCTACCGCCTCTATTTCAATGCACAAATTTGGATCATCCCTGTTTTTCAATTTTATTTTAACTATATTTAAAGTTTTTGTTTCAGTTTCTTTAGCACCAAATGTGCAAATGGAAAGGTTTTCTTTTCTAAGAATTGGAAAGTTAAATTTCTCAGAAGTACTCTTTAAAACAAAACTTCTCTGTGAACCATTATCTAAAAATAATCTAACAACTTCTTGTTCATTTTTGACATCTATTAATGCGGCTCATGTTTGTAACAATACACTATTTACTTCTGTTTTAATTACTGTTGAAATTACATTATCAGTGTCCCTTTTCGGAGACAAGTCGTCATCATGTCGATTCCGAAAACATATTGAGAAATGGTGAGACCCATTACAAATAGGACACGACTCCCTCTTAACACATTCCATTGCTCTATGACCGGGCGACAAACATAAAAAACAACAGCCCTTCTTCCTTAAAATTTCTCGCTTTTCGTGAGCACCAAAGGAACGGCAAGTGTCGAGTTCATGACCTTTGTTGCAGTATAAGCATTTTCGGCTTCTAAGTTCTACTTTCTCCAAAGGGGTGGGAAATGAATGGGGTCGGAAATGTACTCTATTCGGGGGTGGCTTCATGCGTTGTCCGAGGAAATAGGAGCCTTTATTTTTTGTTCTGTCTTGCGGTAGAGGGGAATAATGACATAGTTTATGACTGTTTGTTTGAGAAGCTCGTTCCCTACAGCGTATTTCAAAGTGTAGGAACCGCAACAGAGCGCTCAGGTCAAACCCTTCATCCTTTTGAGAACGATTGAATTCCAAAACGAGTTCAGAGGGTATCTGTTTCAACAGGATGGGTGTTAATAAGTTTGAGTAGGATTCTCCTTTAACTCCTAAACTTTCAAGACTCCTTATTTGCGTTTCTGCTCTATCGTACAAATTTCTTAAGCCCACAATATCAGTAGGGTTTCTAACAGGTGTTAAATTTAATAAATTGCTCAAATGAGCGTTAATTAACATGTTTTTATTTCCAAATCTATCTTTTAATAAATCAAGAGCTCTATCATAATTATCATCAGAAATTGGAAATCCATTAATGCAAGCAAGCGCATTACCACACAAATATGATTTTAAATAATTAAATTTATCAACTTTGCTTAGTCTATTGTTATTATGAATAGAGCTTTCAAATAAATTATAAAAAATCTAACCATTCAGAATAATTTCCAGAATACTTATTTATATGCAATTTAGGTAAATTTATGTTCATACATTCAAAACTATTGGAATCAATAATTTGGATATTTCGAGAAACTGTATCAACCTGGATAGAGTCAGAATTTATTCTCCTAATTTTAGAAGAAAGCTTCGTTTTCCAAAATATAATCTCTTTAATTTCTTCCGAAGCTTCCATATCTTCAGTAATAGTGTCAACTGACAAACGATCTTCAATTAGTGTATTTAATAAACTTAAGTTACTTTCTTTGTCATTTAATTGCTCTATAAAAGCTTCAAATTGATCAACAGGTTCATTTTCATTGTTGATCTTTCCTTCAATTTTATTTATCAATTTTGTCAACGAAGAACGTACCGCAGTACGCTTCTTTTTAAATTTTGAGAGATCTTCTGACATTTTAATCTTCTATTCAGGTATGATTCAATTTCAATAAAAATTCGGCTTACCTGAATTCACTGTCGACGATGATATTCCAACCTCTTGGTCGAGGGTATCAAAAATGATTCTTTCATCAATTTCATCAATTTTCATTAATTCCCGGCCGATGCACCAATGTTACTTTCATCAATTTCCGATTCACAGGCCGTTGCACCAATGTTACTATCATCGATGGTTCAGTTAATCAGTGGTAGAATGCTTTTATATCAATCAACTTTCATATCATCACAATCCGTTAGACTCAAATAAATTCAATAAATCATCGAATACAAGTGTAAGATTAAATAATAAGTTTAATGGAATATGGAGTGCGTCTGCACTCGGTCACGTACAGAAGATCTCTGGTGTCAACAACACATGTTATTACAAGCAGCGCCCTCTATACTGAGGGGGGTTCTACCAATATCAATGTAAATGTGTATTTTATTTTTTATTATGCCAGAATGTATTTTGTGTGTTTACTTTCAGTAAATTAATAATTTCTTAAAATGAGTTTTGTTCTCGACTTTTCAATATGCTTGTGTCCCTCTCTTAGGGTTATCCCGCCCCCTAGGGTGCGTGCCCCACTGTTTGAAAAACGCTGAGGTAATTCAATTTTAATATCAGTGATGATTGGCAATTAATTTTAATCGCACTGATTAGCAAATAGCGAAATATTAAATTAGCAAATATTTTACGAGAATAGCTGCTAAAAGTTATTCGATTTAATTTTACTATGAATTAGATTGAATTACCGGTTGGTTCGAAGACAAAACACTTCGATAGAGTGTGAATATTGACAGAATCATCGATATTCGTTAGAAAAATAAACTATGTTTTTCAAATTTTGTCCGTAGTCCTTATTCTGGAAATATTTACTGTATAATCTTGAATGACATCAAATACTAGGTGAAATGAAATGAATTATCTAAATAAAGAATAGAACACATTGCATAATATTTCTACATAAATTCTTAATTTGAGTAAAATTTTACTTGCAATAATACTTACTTTCTGATTATAGGTAATAATGTTTACATTCATGATCCAGAAGCAAAAATTACTTTTTTTTTTACTTTTTCCAACTCAAATTCCTTGTAATTACATAGCTTTTTGATGAAACTAAGTACAAAATAAATAAATAAAGCTATCTATAAAATGTCAAACTGTATAATAGGCTTGGTAAATATACAAACACTTTTATACCGAGGAAATAAATAATTATTTTCACAAATATTAAGATAATAAAAAAGAAAAGAAATCTCTAATTTGCTTGCATTTGGGTGGATACATAATTTGTACACTTTAGGAGAGCAAAGATTACAAAAACATTTTTAAAATTTTGATTAGTCACGAATTTTAGAAGTTATTAAGGGTTTGCTTTATCAACCACAGTATTTACTAACATAAATATAAGCTGAGGGTCTTTAAAAGAATAATTGTGAAAGATAAAGTTTATACACTGCTGGACAATTGCTAAGGACGGATCACAAATTGCTATGTAGCATAACATTAAGCGAGACATGAGGCCTAGTAGGATAAAATATAGTTGCCACACTGTTCAGACATTAGAATAAAGAATATTTATTGTTCTGGAAAGTACAAAAGCTGTGAAACATCTGAAAGAAAAAAAATGCTCATTTGATCTGCGTACGGAGAAATGGAACAATGCATCTAAAAGTCAGCAGGCACCTTAAAGAAAGGTATCAGTACGGGATATGTCCACCGTGGAGTGTGATGCAACATTCCACACGTCGTACCATACTTTGCACAACATTATTCAGCAGCTGTTGAGGCAATTTATCCCATTCTTCTGTCAGTGCACGGATGAGGGTGTTCTTGTTTGTCGGAGGATAGTTTCGACAGCAACTTGCCTCCCCAAAGCATCCCACACATTTTCAATGGGGTTTAGATCTGGAGAACGCGCTGGCCATACGAGATGTTGAATACCCTCGCTGTCTAGACAATCCTGAACAGCGAGTGTTCGATGACATGTTGCGTTGTCGTCCATAAAAACAAATTTATCACCGACAGCATCACGGAAAAGACGAACATGAGGAAGTAGAACTTCATCAATGTATCGTTGGCCCGTCATAGTCCCATTCGCAACCACATGTAGGCGCGTGCGGCCATTGATCATGATGCCGGCCCACACCATGATACTGCATGTCGGATATCGGTCCTTTTCCTGGATATTTTCTGGACGATAAGCAGTATCACTCTCGTGCCAGATCAGTTGGCGTCTACAATCCGATGACAGACTGAACCTACTCTCATCTGAGAATAGTACGCATGCCCAGTCCTGTTCAGTCCAATTGTGATGCTCACGACACCATTGCAAACGGGCGGTACGGTGCTGTCTGGTCAATGGGACACACACAACAGGTCTGCATGCGTATAGTCCTCCTCCCCTCAAACGTCTGGCAACAGTTTTTCGGGAGATCTGCTTTCCCGAGGCAGCAAGAAACTGATTTGCCACCTGCTGAGCTGTGGTGCACCTGTTCCTTTTAGCTGATAGGACGACATATCTGTCTTCTGCAGGCGTCGTACTTCTAACACGACCTCCCCCGTGCCGTCTACTACACATTCCAGTAGTTTTAAATGACTTCCACAGCCGTGAAACAACGCTGTGAGCGATGTCGAACTCCCTGGCAACATCTGTTATTTTTCGCCCTTCTTCGATCTTTCCAATAATTCGGCCACGCATCAAATCATCTATGTGATGTCGGGAAGACATGCCAAAAATTTGAAGTTCGTCTATTAAATCTTTCCTGTAAAACTTTGACTTGAAACAACAACTGTCCACACGCGTCAAAACCTTTAAAGCTCTTATGAACGCTATCACGTGATGAACAGACATGGAAAAAAAATTTGCATACTCATACTTCTTCTTACTAATATCCCGCACTTATTCTAATTTTCCACATTTTGCTTCCTTTCATTTTGTGGTTGCTATGGATGATAGTGTTATCCGTCCTTAGCAATTGTCCAGCAGTGTAGAAGAAAATTTTAAGATTCCAGATAACATTATTTTTATTTAAATAATTTTTATCATTCTTTAAATCTAAGTATTGAGGCTTATTAGTTGCATTCTTGTATGTATGGTGAAAAACTAATTATTTTCAAAATTTGCTAAGTACAGTACTTCTTATATCGAATAATATTATGCGGGAATTGGATATATATCATGTACATCTGGTTTTAAAGCATTTTTTCCCCTTGTGAATTTTGGTGCGTTAATTTTCCAAAACGTTGACAAATTGATCCCATGAAGTATTGTCCAACGCTTATTGCTACCTTATCTCATCTTTATGGCAGCATGCAAATTCCACGTTAAAAGAACGACTGATCTTTAGAGGCAATCTCCAAAAACAGACCCATTTTTTGCATTCCTTGTATGAATGAAGGGGATGCTCTGACAGAGATGTAAATCGAAGCAAAGGGTAGACTGAAGGATCAATGTTTAGAGCAGTATTTCCGAAATTTTTGACATAAGTGTACTCCTTCTAAAGTTTTCGTAACACTAAATACCCCTCATAAAAAATGGATATATTTTAATAATAATCAAAATATATGTATTTCTTCTTCTTTTTTTATGACAAACACAAAATACACCCATGGACAAAGAAATTAGAGCAACAAGAAATAATTGCGGGATCGTAACGAAACTTGGCATGGTTGTACATGTCGGAGAAATATGTAAATGAATAGAAATGCAGCGTGATTGCGCATTACTTATAGCCGGTAGAAGGCGTTTAACGTCGTTCTCCGTGGAGCATAAAACAGGTAACCAAAGCTTGTTTGAGTGTGCTGAATCGTTTACAAAGGAAGAGATGTGGTAGACATGCCATTACGCTGATTTCGAAGACAATATGAGCAGATGTCGCAGTTTGATAGGGGGAGAATTATCGGCATGATGGAAGCTGGGTGGTCAGCTAGGCGAGTAGCTCGTCAATTAGACCGCTCTGATTGTGTTGAGAGGAGGTGTTGGGACCAGTGGATCCGAGAGATGTCATTTACACGATGACCAGGCTCAGGACACCCTCGACAGGCTAGTCGTTGAGAATACCGTCACATCGTAGGAAATGCACGTTTACAGCCAACTTCTTCATCGGCTGCCATCCAGGCATAGGTAGCACCTTCACTAGGGGCCTCTGTGTCTTTTCGAACCATACGAAGGCGCCTGGCTGAAGGACATTTGGGATCGTGTGCTGCCCTTGACGCCCACCTATTGACGCCTCCATTTGGAGTGGTGGCACGCACGAGGAAAGTGGACTGCAGTGGAATGGAAACAGGTCGTCTTTAGAGACGAATGCAGATTCAATCTCAACTGTGATGACAATCGTGTTCGTGTGTGGAGACTCCGTGTTGAACACCTCAATCCTACCTTTGCTTTACAGCGACACACCGCTCCCATAGCTAGTGTGATGGTGTGGGGTGCCATTGCCTACAATACACGGTCACTCCTAGTATTGATCCGTAGCACCATGACAGCCTAGAGGTATGTCCATGACATCCTGCAACCACATGTGTTGCCACTCATGCAACGGCTCCCAGGAGCCATTTTTCAACAAGACAATGCTCGGCCTCACACCGCAAGGTGTGCGGAGACAAGACTGTCTCCGCACTGTTTTTACCCTGCTTTGTTCTGTCCAATCCCCAGATTTGTCTCCAATCGAGCATACCTGGGATCATTTGGGATAGTGAATTAGGCATCCCACGAGTTTGGACGAACCAGAGGCAAGGTTACAGCAAATATGGAACGAAATGTCTCAAGACATCATACAGAACTTGTATGCCTCACTGCCCGATTGTTTTGCATCGTGCATTCGCACTAGAGGGGGCTCAACAGGGTATTAAATACTCCATTATTTTGCCTTTTTCTCTGAAATAAATTATCCTTTTTCTTTGATTTTCTAATCATTTTCTTATATCAAAGTAGTCATTACGTATGCAAAATTTCGTTTCATTTTGACGACTCCTTCTTGGTGCGCTAATTTTTTTGTCCATGAGTGTAACAAGAAAACAGAAATGAATTTATTCATAATAAAATATTAATAAAAGTTTTATTATAGGTAACAATCATTTGGATTAACGAGAATGATAAAGTTGTTTGTGCTGAGATGAAAGATCGCCATTATTTGGTTCCTTGATTGTTAATTTTAATCTGAGATGCGTTTTCATGTCCAATAATCTGCTTCTTTTTTTCGACTTAATGTCTACAAATGCTGAAATAGCAACTTCACATAAGTATGAAACGATCCATAACCTATATATTAGGGATAAAATTATATTTTATAAAAATAAAAAATCATTGGGTGTTACACTAAAGCACATAACAAACATTTCTGAAAAGAAAAATTTACACAAAAAAGCTAAAAATACGCAGGCACCTGGAGAAGTCATTAACTATTAATGAAGTAAGTTGTCTCTGTAACGAAGTGTGGTATATTCCCGCCGTGTCACACCGGACCATCTCACGCCTCACAAGACAGTCTTGACTTGATTCTTGAGAACGTAGATCTAAGCACAGCTAAGCACGGTGCAGTGCATATCCCCACCAAACTCTTCCCGTGCTCCTGGGGTTACGCATACCACACTGTGGGAAACACTGGTTTAGAGAATATGGCAGGAGGGGTAGGATATCCCACTTGAGTGTTTTCAAGTAATCTTTGACTAGCACTGCAACATGTAATACAGCATTTATCCTGCTTCAAAATGACTTTGTCGTGTTTGTGGTCATTTTCTCCTCTCTCTCTCTCTCTCTTACACACACCTTTTCCTCTTTAATAATGTTGTTGTGTGCTTTATCCTGGGATACATATGAAAGACGAGAGATGGAAGAACAGAAACATACAATACACACATAGAAGAATATAGATTTTTTTTTATTACGAACGATAATCGCAGCATGGAACAGAAGGGGTGCTCTGCTTTTCATTCGAGACGGAAATCTATTTCAAGTGTGAAAGTCCGACTTCTTTCCTCGAAGATACATCCATGCTTTATTTAGGATTCGAACCTAAGCCCACTCGATTTCAAGCCTAGAGTCATAACCACCATAGTGGCTGGGGGCTCCTCTTTAATGTTCGTTTTCAATGCATCAGTTGTAATCGGGCGCAGTCCCCATCAATGGTTACATTCGGTTTTAGCACCTCATACTACAATGAACCCAGTTGATCCCTCCAAACATTGAGCATGAGCTTTGATTCATGAACATTTTACTTCACTGCTGACGTTGATGCATGGCGAGGATTATCCCACGATTTCTTGCTCCTTCGATTGACGCAAGAAATTCATTTTTATCACCAGTAACAATTTCGATGGAAAAAACTCTGCCGTTTTTGTCTTTCGAGTAACTCTTCGCAAGGGAAAAATTTCCTCCAGTGTCTATTGGCTTTGATTCGTTATTTATTTGATTATTGTCATGGAATTTTAAAATTGATTGAAGTAATTCAGATGGAGCTCAATTATTTTTAAGAATAATGATGAAAATGGGCAAGCAGCGTAGTGTGCGCCTTACCCTGCTAGAAAGGAGAGAAACAAAAACATTTGTACTTTTTGAAAAGGTAATTCTTGGGATTTTTCTGCCAATTCAACAGTTTTTGAGGCTTAGAGTACTAAAAGATAGCAGAATTCTATAGCTAGATTTTAAGTGAATTGATTTTGAAAGGCGCAAGAAATATCAAAAGTCAAAGAAATATACAGTCGAACCCCTATTTAACGAACCTCTATTTAAAGAATTTTTCTCTTTTCCCGATTAAAAAGGAGGCAAACCCCGATTTAAGGAATAGTAAGCCCCAAATTAACGAATTACTTCATCAGCTGAAAAATATTTTTCATTAGTTTGGACTTTTTTTTCAAATGACATTCTTTTTGTTCGGAACATAAAAAATTTTTTTCTTGTAAGTAGCTAATTTCAGTCGGAAAATGCGCAGATTATTCATAAGTGCAACCTATCGTTATGGACGTCTCAAGACTCTTTGAGGCCTTGGACCCCTACGCAAAAGTAGGCCTTACCTGAGATTTTTAAAAGTAGACAGTATACAGCGTGCATTGTCAAATACTCATGCAAACGGTAATTTGAAACAAATAAATGTGCACGATTCACTTTCTCAAAAACCAAGGAGCAAACCGGCTCGACCGATGGCCGCATTTCGACTAAATGAGTTGAATAATTGCTTATGGTCTTAGGCCTAGGCCTAGACATGGACAACGGTCATCACATAATAATACAGTCTTACCACTTTGCCAGTTGACATGCAGTTTGAAATTCCCTGTTTTTCGGAGAATATATACGGCGATAATATTTGACCATTAAAATTATCTGTGGATCATGATCGTATAACGAAACGGGGCCCCCACCGAGGGTGAGGCCCTGAGCCCGGGCCCATTTGACCCTTGCCTTAAGACGTCCCTGACTATCGTGTGAGTTTTGGATATGAAAAGAGAGAAAATCCTTCCTCATCTCATTCAATTCCACAACCCAACTCTACAACGATTATGTTACATTTTGATGGACTGCTTACCTGTGCAACTGAAGTTCAGGAAATTGTTGATCTGTCGGAGCCAATGAATAGCGATTATGATACAGAAATTAATAATAAAACTTATTAAAACTGTTACATTTTTTCTAATGCTTTATATTGTTGGAAAACAGTGAAAACACACCACGTGCAACAGGATGCAAATGCTGTTCTTTTTTCTTCTTTGCATAAATTTGACAACAGCAACCTTTCGAGTCAGGAATCAAAAAAATTTTCAAACATGTGTCAGTTAGTATTTTGAAATTTCCAATTGACTGGTGCATATTAAGTCACAAATCGCATTTTTAGCTGTTGAATGAGAAGTGTGTAATTTCTGATTTTTTATATTTTTTGTGCAGTTGCTTATTATAGAATTTCCAAAACTGTAAAAAATTTGTGTTTGTTTGGACCCGGAAAATTGAATATAACTCCGATTTAACGAACAAAAGTTTTGGTCCAAGTTATGTTCATAAAATTATAGAGACTTTGGCCCATTAGAAAAAAAAAGTTTTTTAAATAAACAGAATTATCAAACAAATATTAACTAATGTCAACGATAAATTTAAATAAGAATTCATTTTATGCAGAATATAAAATCAAAATTGGCATTCATTATAGAAATATTCATACTTGGAAATATTTATTTCCTCTCATTGTTGACAGTTTTAAAAAATTGTAACGGAGATGAAATCATTTCCTTTGACAATAAAGAAATTAACTTTCTTCTTTTTCTGTTTACATTAAATCATACTATTAACTTCATTAATTTTTATTTGCATTCTTTAAAAAAATTAATAATGCACTAACTTAATAATGCTATTGTTATTCTCCATACAACTAAATTCTGGAAATATTTTGGTAATTATAATAAGGATTCTATTAAAGAGATATATATTTGTGCGAAGGTATTTTTACCTATACTTTTGCATTCCAGAAGAATAGGCAAGCTACAGTTTATTATTATTGCTGTTGTATTTTTTCCCTCAAATTATTTGCAGGAAATTTTCTGCACAGCTGAGAAGAAACAACGGCAAAAGCAATTTTTTAAAATATAAATTCGAAAGAATGTACACAGCACGTGATCCTTCAAATAAAAAATGCAAAATGTCTGTTTCTTTTTCCTTTCTTTTTTCTGTTCTTTTTCACGTTTCGTTTTCTTGTTGCTTTTTTTTACTGCGTCTCACACATTTGCACTGTAATAAATCTGGATAGAGTCACGACAAATATTTTCAGACGCGGTCTATACAGAAGATGCGACGTTATAATTTGAAGCAGTATTTAACTGAACAGAACTAAAAAAGTGACTGAATTATAGATTGTCTGGATAAAATGCTATTCAAAAGGGGAAAAAATGGAAAAGATTGTTCTTCGGTATTGTATATAAATTATAGAGAAATATGAATATAAAAAGTTGTTCCGAAAAAAAGAGTAATAACTTTATTTGTTACTTTTGGATACAAAGCTCCACACACACACATACACATACACACACACACACACACACACATATATATATATATATATATATATATTGTTTACATATTAATTCGATTACGGTGACGGGAGTTCATGCTTTTTCAATAGAACTTATCAATAGATTAAGAAATCAGTTTTCCCAAAAAACACAAACGTTCTTCAGATCAAAAATAAAATTAATTTTTTTACAAAATCAGATAATTTATGTTAAGCATGTTTAATCGCAAAGGAGAGAGGGAAGTAAAATAAAGGAACAATTTTTATTTAGCTGGGAAAAAATTGTTTCCTATAATCACATGTATGTGTGTACAGTCACATAACCGCTTAATCTAGCGATTGCGGCCGATGCTGCAGAAGGTCAATTTTTACTATTTTTATCTTGAGTCATATAATTAAACAATTTTTCACTAATAAATTACATTCGCATTTTCTATAAATTATAATGTTGTCATTAAAATAGGCTATTAAATCTGTAAAACATTAGAAGGATTGTAAGTAGTGAAGATGAGAAATAAAATAAAAAAAATATTACGCCACGATTCTTGTACATATAAGTTGATATAATATACTCTATAATACAAGTACATATGTTCACTGGAGATTTGAAAATTTGAAAAAAAAAATTTCATTTGGTAAAATTAAATCATCAGTTTTTAATATTGCTTCACAACCATGTAAATTTAAGTTATCGGACTACGTTCGGAAACGTAATTTTACAAAAGCGTACAAACGAATATTTTTTTTAATATTTCGTGTTACTTAGATTAGAATACACGTATAAAATTGTTTTAAGAATAATATTACAATAAAAAACTATTTATTTTCAAAACATTCTCTTTTTTTGAAAAATGCATCTATAATAATAATATATTGCCCATATATAGCTCAGACCTCTGAATAGAGTCTGAACTAGGATTTTTGAAATACATAACTTAGAAGTGGATTTTTATCCATATTTTAATACATCAAAATGAAAACATTTTAGGAAAATAACACCGATTATTATTTCAGTTAGTAGTAACTCTGAAAAAAATGTGAATTTTTCAATAATTGTAGTTCAGGCTCTCTTAGCTATCAAAAGGCAAAATATTATTATTATAGAAGCATTTTTCATAAAAGGAGAATGTTTTGAAAATAAATATTTCTATTTTCATTTTTTGCCAAAATATCGCATTTAAATATTTTTTGTATAATAATATTCTTAAAACAATATTATGCGTGTATCTTAATCTAAGTGACACTGAAAAAATAATTTTAAAAAATAATCTTGGAGGCGTTTGTAGGCTTTTGAAAAATCCCGTTTCCGAACGTAGTTGGATAAATTAAATTAAAAAACTTTGGCTACTTTTTAGTTTTCAAAAAATAATTTTAATCAAGCTTTTGGATTCCCCTTTCCAAATTTCCAATTTTTTTCATTCTTTTGTTATACTTACAGCTTCTAGAATACATTGTAATCTTCAATTCCTGGCTAACATTGCTTCTGTCGTTTCGTGGTTTTGAGTCCTGTAGCCATTAAAGACCCCCATACAGAGGGCGAATGCAGATTAAATCTGTCGAGGATCTAATTCCTTCTGTTGGAGCTATGTGGAAATTTGGAGAGTGAGATTCCTGTTTAAGTGTCGTCCATGTTATCGTCTCGTAATTTTGAATCCTGCTTTTTCGACCGTGATACAAAATGATGAGATCCGTCACCAATAGCCATAGTGTAACTTCGAAATGGAACTTAATCATCAAACGGTCTAGAATAAAGGTCTTTTTCATTAGATGTTAAAAAATGTTTGATTATAAATATTATATGGATTATTTTTTAAATATGATTACTAAAACTAAGTTTTTGTTGAGTAACATAAAAACAGTTTTATGGTATTGTACTGTGAAACTGGAAAAATAACGTATTTCTAATGGCGTTAACAACAACTTGTCGAACAGCTTATTTGTCTTCTTGAGCTATGTGTACGGTATTCATACACAGAAAAATATAATACTTCTTTTTAATTTTTTTTCTCTGAGATCCAGTGTTTCTGATAGAAAACCTGAAGTGTAAAAGCATTAAAATTCCTACGTATAATGATAAAAATTGCTACCTACAGCAATAAAAGATGCTGTTTAGTATTGATAATTTGTAAATGTTTCAAATTTTGCTACTTATGTATTACTTTTACTCTAAATTACAGTACAGTCTCATCATAAAGCAATTGATAACATACATTGCAACTTCTATTTTATGCTCCCCTCCGCTCTTGCTTTTCTCAATGCATCGGAAAAAGACACACAGAGGGTCACCGTGCTGAAAAAATTACCCCTGTATGATTGACAAGTGGAATTTATATTCCCTTGGGCCTCCTAAGGTTATTCATGTTTTAGGTTTCATTTGGATTTGCTACTTTTGGTTCTTTGATCTTTTTGTGTTTGGTGTGGTTACTTTTTCTTTCTTTTTTTCTTCCTCACCAGAATAAACTTCTGAAGACTTGTCTTCAGAAGGGTTGAATGAATCTTAGGGACTAAACCTGGCGAAGCAACAAGCAAAGCTACTTTTCAGAATGTAGTTTTGACGCTGATAGATTTTGAAACACTTTCCAGTCTCGTAAACTTAATTTAATGCATAATTTTTATTGCTAAGAATAATTTTTCTTGTTTTCTGTGAGATCTTGAATATGTTTTGCATGTTGGAATTAATGTAGCATTAATAATATGATTAGACAGATTATAAATATTTTATAAAATTATTATTTTTAGTTCATCTTTGCTTCTAGATAACAAAAATGCTCTTACTTTATGTGTATTCAATGATATCATGAACACAATCTACTTTTCTGTTTAACATATGAAAGTAAAGATTGATTGATTTTCTTATAATTCATTTCAGTTGCAGTGGCACACACAAGGGGGAGGTCCCCGGGTCCGGACAATCCCCATAGCCCTTGGAATGTTTACGATTGATGATAATCCTATACATATAATACGTAAAATTTAATTAAGTATTCATAATCAACACTTTATTTTATTAATTATTGCTAATTATTAATTCAATACTTTATTTTTCACTGTTTTTTGTTCCCCAAATCGACAGAATCAAAAGAATACCTTTAGCGTCGTATTGAGATATGATACGAAAACGGTGGACTTACGACCCTGGACCCCCCTCCCCGGAAACTTTTTATACGTGCTACGGTTCATTTGTCATACTTGTTAACAGCAGCAAAAAAAAGTTTAAATAATAGAATGTGTTGTAGCAACAACCGATTTAATGATCTGGACCATATTTTATTGATTGTTTCACTATAGTCTTTGAAATGATTCCCAGCTTGATCCTATACAATATTCGTGTAAAAAAATCTTGAACAAGGGATTTATAAGCAAATGGGTATTCCTATTATTTCATCAGATGATGAAATATTTAAAATTTTTTTATTGAATTGTAAAAGCTCGCATCTTGTGGATTACAGCCTTTGAGGGTTAATACTCCATGGGACATTTCGAATAAAATTAACCCTCTAAGAGCGAAGCTTAAATGTTTAAGGATTTAGACACATTAAAATTTATAAATTAGTAAACAAATAATTGAGTTAAAATTTCTTATCTGCACTTGTATTCGAAAACTGGATTCTTAAGATTAATTGCCATGTTAACTGAGATTATTTAAACAATACTCTTCCATATTTCGGTGGAGTTCGTCCTTTTTTAACTCTCTGTGCATCATTTTTTAAACTCTCTTCTTACCCTCTGTGGAAACTTTTGTAATGTTTCCATGGAGGCTATTTACACATTTTTGAAATATTTTGATTAAGGATTTTAAAATTTAAATTTTGAGGAGAGGAGAGGGAGGATTTTTCTAGCTGCAACTTATTACTTAAAATTAAAATTATCGTCTGATATTTTAAATTTATTCTTTGTTCAAAATGGGAAGTATAAACAATCTTCCATTGATTGGATCGAAGAATATTTTTCAGGGTTTTCTGAAAAGAAATATTCTTATTACGTAAATAAAAAAAAAGGCTGTGAAATGCTTAGTATCAACATTTCTATGTACAAAATAAGCCACATTATTGGCCAGAAAGGAAAACTCATGAATCATTATCTGCACATAGAAAGAAGACTCCTAGCGAATACCGCAAAAATTGTGTGTGCGCTTGTGACTACACGATAGAAGTGAACACTTCTGATTTATTCTGGGCAAGAGAATCTAGTTGTTCGGATGTATTACGTTTTCTTTTACGACATTTTCGCATGCGGGCGTTAAGTAGTTCCTTTTTTTCATGCCCATTTCTCGATGGATTTGTTTATTCCATCCATTTTCTGTAAAGAACAATGTTCAAATAGTTGTGCATTCTTGTATATTTATACATGAGTATATTCTATTTAAATGTCAATTAGTCTAATTACTTAAAAATCTTTAAATGTAAATTACTTTCATAGGTTATATTTATATAATAAATATGGTTATATAGTACTCACGTATATCACAACAATGCTAACGTTACTCATCAAGACAACTCGCCAAGTTGGCAACTCTGATTTACTATATGTCTTACCCCGCTGAATTGGCAACCATGTGCTTCCTTTCATTTGATATTGCCAATATCGTTGCGAAAATTTGTCAGTATCGTTTATATAATTTATGTAACGTCGTATACTATGTAAGGCTAGCAAAACTTATGCACTGAGAGCCGTTTACTTTTCTTAATATTCTGTAAGCAAACAAAAGGAGACGATTCGTACTTTTTCTTAATGCTTTTATTTTCTCGTAATCTCCTAGTAGTCATCACTAATATAAACCAAAATATTGGCAACTTTCTGGCCAATTAACTTCATTTAAATTTCGGATTTTAATTCTTTTGGCATATTTTTGTGTTTAAATGCTCTTTTACTGAATCATAAAATAAATCCCGTGTTTCGATTCTTCGTTTCTTCGATTTCTTACATAAAAATAATCAGTACTTACGTACTATCGTAACAATGCCAACGTTCGAGATAACTGGCCAAGTTGGCAACCCTTATTTTGCATGAGTCGTACGCACCGAAATGCCAACCATGTGCTTCGTTTCGTATAATGTTATAACCTTTTTCTTTCAATTATTTTCGCTGGCATTCCTCTTCTCTCATTCACTCGATGGAGTTGAGTGGAAGTGGGATGTAGGACAGTAATACTTATATAATTAAAAAAAAATTCTTCACGGAAAAAAGTGTGCATGAAATTTTTATTTAAAAAAAAAACACCCGCCTATAAAAAGTTTACAATTTAACTCTAAGCTCGCGTCGTTGATCCGAGCACGATTGCCGACGGGCATAACGCATTTGGGACCTGACGCTTAATTTAAATTCACTCTTCAGCAAAACGCGCTTAAAGAAGTTATCACTTCAAAAAGAAAATGTCCTGTTCCAAAAATTTCTAAAGAAAAGTCAAACTATAACTATAAGTAACAAAAATTAACCATAGAATAAACATCGAAACATAAATCAATGGTAAACATATGCAAATGTTCCACATCAACGGTAAACAATCAATGGTAAACAAAATTATAAACTAAAATTTATAGCCGGAAAAAAGCTCAAAATTTTTTTCATCGTGTTTTGGAGAATCATGTGGTTAAAGCGAGCCATTTTTTACATGAATATTCATTGATACCTTGGCAAAGCATCGATTTAACAAATTGATTGCTACGAAAAAAACTTCGTTTTACAATTGATGGAGGAAGAGGTATCTAGGCTTTATTTCTAAAACGAAAATAAAATTTCATTAAAGAAAAGGAAAGTTTCCAAAATTGCTTCAAGACAAAATGATTAATCAACTAACACAGTGTGCTTTGTAAAAATAAAAATCTGACTTAAGTACTACACATGCACTTTTTAGTATACTTTTCTCTAAAGTCTCTTTCTAAACTCAAGTCCGCCGTGATTTATGAACTCTTAAAAGTAGTGAATGGAGAAGGGTATGCAACACAGAGGGACTTCTTATGGCATGGGCCAACTTGACTCAGGCCCACAGCTTAACCCTCAGTGGGGAGCCTTCTTTCGTTCCAGACTCTGTTTCAATAAGATCATGATCCGGATAATTTTAATGGTCAAATATTATTCGCGTGCGTGTTCTCCGAAAAACAGGGAATTTTTCAAACTACATGTCGATTGGCAAAAATGAAGACTGTATTATTATGTGATGACCGTTGTCAATCTCTAGGCCTAAGCCTAATGCCATAAACAATCATTCGACTCATTTAGTCGAAATGCGGCCATCGGTCGAGCCGTTTGTGCCTAAGTTAGTAAGATCGTGAGTCGTTCACATTTATTTGTTTCAAACTACCGTTCGTAAATTATTTTACAATGAGTGCTATATACTATCTACTTTTAAGAGTCACAGGTAGGGCCTACTTTTGCATAGGAGCCTAGGGCCTCAGAAAGTCTTAAGACGTCCCTAGCAAAACACGTGGAAATCTCTTGAAAGACCTTTTCTTCACTGAGAAAAATATTCAGATTCATCATCCAGAAAGAAGATTATCAGATTAAACATTAAAAAAAATTAAACTTTACATTTTAAACAAACAAAACAAAAAAAATTGACTCTGAAATCTTTCTAAAAATTCGTAAATATAGTTGAACCTGTTTTTGTGCGGTAGATAGGGAGCGCATAAAAAAATTGCACACACAAAAAATATTCAAAATTTTCATAAATTCTTACATATAACAAATTAATTCGTGGAAATACTACAAAAAACTTTTTTATGCGGTGGATAGGGACCACATAAAAAAGTCGCATTTATAAAATATGCAAATTAATTATGAAATTTATGTAAGAGTACTTCCATAACAAATAAATAATTAAATATTACACATGGTAACATTTTAAAAACAGTTTCTCATTGTATATACGGATAAGTCTTTAAAATGCACATACATAATTCATCGTTACTCATCGTAATCCAAAGTCCTGTAATGAATAAGTTCAAAATCGCTTTCGTCACTTGAAGGTGCTATTTCAATTGATTTATTTTTTGGCAACATAAAGAAAGAGATAAGTTTTTGTGACGAAGGACGGGGGGACAGTTGGTTGTAAATATCACAATAACCAGTTATACATGATTGAAGCCCTTTTTGGAATTTTATACTCCTTTCTTAACTGGTATCTATTTTAAGAAAATGATTTTCCACTTTGTTGGAAAGCTGGATCTCTGCATATTTTTATCCACTCTCAAAGAATCTGGTTTCTTGTCCGTCTTCATAATTTATCAAATTATTGATAGTGTCACTGTCATTGAAAGTTTCGTCTTCAATCAAGCGCGGGCTGCTGAACCGTTGAGAGAAAGTAACTGAATGCGCATTGTCGGGAGACTGTTTATAGCAAATGAAAAGAGCGTTTTGAAGTGTCTACATTTCAGTGACGTAACGTAAGCCCCCGCATCACAGGGGGCAGGACTATAGGGGCCCAAGGCCTGACTTACGCTAAATACGTATTTACCCAATTTATAAAATATTAAAGGCAAAACCTGACTTTTTCTTTTTCTTGGGGGTCCTAACATTCTCCGTTACGCCACTAGTAAACAGATAGAAAACATTACAGTGGCGCCAAAGCCATTGAAATTCATACACCGCATAAAAAAAATATCGCACATAAAAAATCGTACAAAAATAAAATCGCACAAAAAAGGAAATCGCACAAAAAGGAAATCGCATAAAAAAAGATCGCACAAAAACAGGTTCGACTGTATACCTTTTGTATGTACGACTTATAAATTATCAATAAATCAGCCTGAATTCCACAATAGTTCTTTGGACAAAAATAAAATGAAATACTTCGAATAGATTTTAATTTCTCTTTCACTAGTTTTAAATAACTTCTAAGACATATTCAGTCTTTTCTTTAGTCACTTCCTGTAGTCTAATTTGTTATTGCTACTCTCGAATACTTAGAAAACTAGAAGATGCAGTTCCTTTCAGTTTTTATATATTTACATATATTTCAGAAAATGAACATGGGATCGATGGAAGGAGTTGAGTCAATGAAATAAAATAAAATAGCACAAAATTTAATAAATTAAGCGACAACAAACAATTATCAATAATTTTTTCTCTTAAAAATGAAAAAAAAATTTATGAAGAAAATTTATTTTCGTCTTAACTTTTCTTAGAGGTAAACACTGAATTGTAATCGCTGCATAACCGTTGTACCTGATCCCACAATAGCTTTAACTTTACGATAAATCTAAATAGAGGTTGATTTTTTAACGACAAAACCGCAAAATCAGATAATTGTTTTGATTTTTCTTCTGTTCACTCACGCAATGCCGTAACCGCCACTAAACAGTAAAGTGGCGGAACCAAAGCCCACGAATGATTCCCTCTACAGGTCAAGGTTTATACTTAGTATCAACTGAAACCCGTCTTGCTATGTGTACTGTAAGAGTAGTAATTTAAATAGAAACATCTTTTTGTTTTGCTCACGTAAATGTTTTTTATGGTATGCGTTAACATCAAAAATTAACTGTAAAAAAGCAATTCTCACAGAAAGAAGTTGCAAAAATCCACAGAATGAAAAGAATAAATAAAATAGTTTCTAAAACTTTAATTGGAAATTGATTCGCTTCAAATGAAGAGCATTTTTACCAAGTTTTAATCTAAAATTATTTCAATCTGAAAATGCAATGACAAATGCCCTGTTTATTAAGCAAACAGAAGAAGATGAAAATGCTAACTTAAGGTCATTTTGTAAAGGAAATAAAACATGAAATGGAGTTGAGTATTCTGGAGAGAAAATTCTACTGTGTTTTAGAGGTAAAAATATTATTCAAGGGAGCTAGCTCAATTTTTTAAAATATAAGATTATTTTGTATTTTTTTTATTTGATCCTTATCATAAGCAAGTTATACTAGACATTTTGGAGCATGCTTATATATCTCCTATTATGATCAATGGATAAATACTAATAATTGGCAATGAAAACCTTGAATTTGAATAGGTCAAATAGTTTTCCCTATTTTTGAAAAATTTGAGAACAAATTTACATACCAGATAAAATGGTAGAGTTTTGCTGATATATTTTGGGATTGAGGGCCTTCGAATACAAAACATTCTCATTACCAAGACTTCAATTTCTTTCTTTGAAATCATTTGTTATCTTTTGAAAAATATTAGGCCTTAACTGTGTGGATTCACTCTTCTACCTTGAAAAAATATTATGCGACTTCTAATTCCAATAAATGCTTACTTACTCTTCCTATCTACAAAGTATTTTGAAATATATACGTTTGTAAAACGATATTGAATTTTTAAAATATATAACTTGTAACAAATGGTAATTCTTTATCTCTCTTGTGCTTTATATTAATGCTTTATATTAATGCTCGCGCGCGCGCGCGCGCTTGCTTTTATTTATAAAAATTAACTGTAATTTTAATTATGGAAAGTTCTGGAACTTTCGATGGCAATAGATAAGAAGTTGGAATATTGAGTTTGAAAGAATAAAGTCTTGAGTTATATGTAGCTAGAGTTGCTGACATTTTTTTTTATTTTCGTGTTAAAACTGGCGCCCACACCCGTGGCCAAAGAACTACGATCCCGTAGACGCTGTGACGAAACGACGCAGAAAAATGAAAATTTAACCGGCTCTGTAAACCTTACTGTCCCGGAAAAAATTATTGGTATTGCGCCGCAATCCTTCTAAAGCAAGAGAAAATCCCTGGAAATCGAGAGAGAAAGTGAATCATCCTGACTTCAATTGTCTGAAGAAAAGAAAAAAAGAACATCTATTTCCTGTTAAAAGTTTTTGCAATAGTGTTTTGTGCATTTTTCATATACAAGTGATAGCAATCCTGCTACAGCGTGTTAGTGCTAGGGATAATTTTATTATTTTATTTCATTGATTTTTTGGTATTCTTATGCAATGATAATTCTTAATTTTGCTGTATATTAATTTATTTCTTGTGAGAACGTTTCCTGGTTAATATTTTGTGAATTGCACATTAATAATTACTATTTTGCTTGATATTTTACTGATTTCCTATTGAATTTAGGTAGCATTACATGCCTGATTATTTTAGTTTTGGTTAGTATTTTCATTGCATTGAATTTTTGTATCATTACAACTGATGATTCCTGTGATACGTTGTGGTAAAATGTATAATGTTGCCGTTTTCCCAACAGAGAGACGTATTCTTAAAAACAGCACTTCTATTCGATATAAACATGTAAATTTTAAAATTAATTTACCCACGCGGGTAATGTTTCAAAAATAGCCTCCGACCTAACGCGCCGGTGCCGAGAGACTCTCTCTTATATAAAAAAACACATTCTTACCGGAGGGGAGCACAGTGCGCCTCCTGGTGAAGGGAGGAAACACTACACCCCCCACACAAGATTGATGTGTCACACATGATACTCAATCTGATCATAAAGCATAAAATAATATACATTCATATAATACACTAAAATACAAGTAATTAGCATTACCTCACACTTTAAAAAAATATGAAAAATAAGTATACATAACAAATTACACAAAACTAAATTAAGAATACAATTTTGATATGATTAATTATACCATAATAATAAAGAAAATTTAAATTTAAGGAATTCACATAATAAACATTAATATAAAAAAACTGTTACTCGAAAAGAAACACTAGCATTTTTAAATGTAAATAGACACACAAATAATATAATGAGATACACAAAATAAGATAAAGAAAATAATTATTCACTAAATCCAAAATTTCTTTTAAAATTGAAAAGCACATTTGTTACACTAATCGTGTGAGTGCATCAGCATGAGGCATTTTCACACCAGGACAATGTTTGATTGTCACATTGAACTTTGTAGAGCAAAAGCCCATCGTTTAGCCTCGCAGATTGTGGTGCACTTTTTGTTAAGTAGGGTAAAGGGTTATGATCAGTATAAAAATTCAATTTCAGTCCCAAATACCCATACTTCAAACTTTTTTAAGCTCCACACAATCGCAAATGCCTCTCGTTCAATAGTTGACCATGACTGTTGGGTCTTACTTAATTTTTGACTTGCATAAGCAATTGGGTAACACTTATCACCACATTTTTTTGTGACAGGCAAGCAGCTATGCCAATTTGCGATGCATCTGAATGAATGGTATACGGTTTTATCAGGAACTGGAGAGTACAGCGAAGGTGCTTCCACTAAAGCCTTTTTTAGAAGATGAAATGAGGAATCATGTTTCTCAGTCCATGGGATGGAATCAGGTACTCTCTTTTTGGTGAGTTCCGTCAATGGATACACAAGTTCTGAATATTTAGGAATATACTCACGATAGTAATTACACAGTCCAAGTACACTGAAGCTCCTTCTTCGTTTTAGGCACTGGTAAGTTGTTGATAACTGCAGTCTTTTCGGGATCTGGTTCGTGCTTACCAGAACCGATAATATGACCCAAATATTTAATTTGAGTTTTCCAAAGGCACACTTTTTGAGATTCACAGTGAAATTTAACTCTGAAAGTTTCTTTAAAATAGTATCCAGATGAAGAAGATGTTCTCCCAATTTTTTGGAGAAGATTGCAATGTCGTCGATGTAGGCACGTGAAAATTCTCTGTAACACGATAATGCTTTGTTCATTTCACGCTGAAATGTGGCAGAGGCATTTTTCAAACCAAAACTCATCACCTTGAAACGGTACTGTTGCCGATGAGTCTTGAAAGATGTAAGATTTTTGCTGTCTTCAGCCATGGGTATAGCCCAATACCCTTCAAGAGATCTAACGTTGTGATGATATTGGCTCTTCCAATAGAATGTATGAGCTCCACTGCATCCTCCATCGGAAAATCATCAGACACACTCTCCGAGTTCAGAGCTCTGAAGTCAACGCAAAGTCGTAGGGTACCATCTTTCTTGTTAACGCAAACAATTGGATAGGCTATTTCTGCGTCAGATTCTTCAATTAAATCAAGTCGCACAAGCTCCTCTATCTGCTCATCAACTTTAATCTTCAAGGACTCTGGTATGCGATATACGAACGGCTTTTTACGTTCAATGTTCGGCTTTAAGCGAATTCGATGAGTCCCTACTTTGGCTATTTTCACATCACTTGTGAATAGTGTTTGGTGTTTTAGAACAATCGCTAGCACTTGTTCCCTCTCACTCTCCTTCAGATGATTCAGATTGATTTCATGTAGAACTCTTTCAGATGTGGACCTCGATAAATTAGGAGTGGGATGGATTTCTCCGAATTCGTGGTCACCTTCAAAATGACCCCAACTGCAAGTGCACGAGGATGATACTTCCTGATCTTATTCACTTGAACATGTCTTACAGTTCCATCGGACAGTTTAACTTTATACGAATGGGGTGGATGGTGTTGAATTATCTCTCCAGGTCCAGTCCATCTCGCATAGATCTTATTACTAGAATCTGGTATCAGCAAAACAACTTGTTCTCCGATGCTAAAATTCTTCACAGATGACCTCTTGTTGAAGTAATCTCCATAAGCCTTTTGTTTCTGAGCAGCAGTTAAAAGAGGCACTCTCAGCAGCCTTTTCCATATTTATCTTCATTTCCTGAAGGTAATCAGCAGCTGACTGGGAAATGTTCGTCGGAAGATGTATTTCGCCTGCCCAGGATGATTTAAGAATGGCTAACGGCCCTCGAGCTTCTCTGCCATACAGTAACCTAAATGGTGATACACCAGTGGTAGTGTTCGGTACTTCACGGTATGCAAACAACAAAAAAGGTAATTGTCGATCCCAGCTTCGTGGATCTTCACGAATAACGTGATGAATCATGTCCTTCAATACCTTATTCCATCTTTCAACTAGTCCGTTGCTGGCCGGGTAGCCAGGACAGGAAAACCTAGGACTAGATCCAATCCTTTTCGTAAATTCTTGGGTTAAAGCCGACTTGAAGTTTGTGCCTTGATCACTGGCAATTATACTCGGAATTCCAGTCCTCGAAAATATTTGTAATAGAGAGTCACATGCATTTTTGACTGTTAGGGATCTAAGTGGTAGTGCTTCAGGCCAACGTGTATGTTGATCCATCATACAAAGAACGTATTTATGCCCTCTACCAGATGGCGGTTGAATAGGTCCGATCACGTCTATGTTAACAATCTCAAAGGGAAGTTCAGGACGGACAATAGGTGTAATGGGAGCTCTATCTCCAATTTTCTCAGGCTTCCGAAGCTGACACCCTTTGCATGTCTGGACGAATTCAGCAATTTCGCCAGACATATTTGCCAAAAGAAATTATATTTTATCCTCTCTTTTTGTTTTCTTAACCCCCATATGACCTCCAAAAACTGACTCATGGGCTAGTTTCATTACCTTATCTATTCTGCAACGCGGTAAATCTAATTGCATAACTGGTTCATTTAGAATTTTATCCCTGTGATAAATTAATCCATCAATTAATAAAAAATTTCCTTTGTTTAATTTTAACTCTTCACGAACCGTTTTAAGAGAATCACAAGTATTCTGCTCATCTTTCATTTTAGTGTAATCCGAATTAAAATTTATGTTATCTGAGTCACTCTCAACATAAAATATATCTTTCCCACACTCTGCTTCATTTTCATCATTTGAAAACGCAATAGAACTATCAGCCGATTCGGCAAAAATCTCATTTTCCTTCTTATTATTTTTGTCATTTATTGAACACAAAAGACTCATATAAAGCAGGAGGTATTAAAGCATCAGCATTTAATTTATCTGTGATCGCTACCAAGCAATCCATTGGATGATTCAAAGAATTATTATCGAGAGCTATAGCGGTTTTAATTAGTTTTGCTTCTACATTTTCTCCGAATGCAGAGCTTAAAGTAATTTTTTCCGAATTCATCATTAGAACTATCTGGAAAGGTATCGGAATTGCATATAAAAATCTGGGTTCCGCTATCCAAAACACAATTTATTGCTTTCCCGTTAATATAAACAATTACATATTTCAAAGGCTCAAGGTCAACTTTCGGTTGTACATATTGCACTTGAGAAGTCTCTTTTCTCGTTTTTAATTTAGAATACTTTCTATTACAATCTCGAGCTAAATGGTTTTCACCGCAAATGTAGCATTCTATTTTTTTATTTAACCTACTTTGTTTTGAGTTAATAAATTTTTCTTTCGAATTGAGATTTATTACTTCCCGTCTCGCGTTAGGAGGGATATATTTAAAATCCTTGCGTGAGTCATTCTGATTATGACATGCTCTATGTGTAAACTCCGAAAATGATTTTCCTTTACAAGCATAAAACATGTCACACTCTTTTCCCATTTCAATTGGTTTGAACCAATTTTGCTCCTGTTTTATATTTATATGAACGGCAGTTTCATTATCTAATGTTTCATATAGTTTATCGCTAACAATTAACTCCTTTAAAGAATTAAAATCATTTACATTTCTCAAATTACAGTATTGATCCCAATTCGTTAACAAACGAGATGCCAACTGAACATGCGTTTCATTTGGCATTCGTTTCGCTTTTTGAAAATTTTGTAAGCAAATTAAAGGTGTTGGCTCAAATTCTCTTAGAACTAAACTTTTTAATTTATTATAGTCGCTTATTTCTTCATCTTTTACATAAACCAAAATATTTTCGGCCTTTTCTCCTAGCAAATTTAAAAGAATCTCTCCTTTAACTTCATCCGGCACATTTTTGGTTTTAAATGAACGTTCTAAAGAAGAGAAAAATAAATTCCACCCCTCTTGTTTTTTAGGAATCGGCAGAGTTAAAGTACGAACACTTAGAATAAAATTTTCTATCGAAGTTTGCTTTGTTTCGGGATTTGTACGCTGCAACTCATTGCTATCCCTTTGACTTTCCAATTTTGCCCTTTCTAAATTTATTTTTCCCAATTCTATTTCCAGTTTAACTTTTTCCAGATTTATTCTTTCAAACTCAAGCTGCGATTCTGCCGTTAAACGCGCTTGCTCTTCCTTCGATTTTCTGTCCGCACGCACTTGTTCTTCGTACGATATTCTGTTCGAAATAATTGAATCTAAATAGTCATCCATAAACTCTTTATTGTTTTTATACTTCTCGCTATTTAAAATTAAATTTTTTAAATCTAGCACTTTCATTTCTGGGGTTGTTTTCTCACCCAATTCATCCGCAATTAATATTAATTCCTCCTTTCTAGCTCCGCGAAACATGATTAGAAAGAAAGAATTATACCAAATGAATTAACCCAGAAAATTTAGAAAAGAGAAAAAAAAACCTTGCTGAATTCGCTCAAAACGATACAAAAGGGTTGTATCGTTTAAGTTGCCTACCTCGTGGTTCCTTTTGATGTCTTGACTCCCTCAGGCGTTCTAGATCCTGTCGTGATGCGCCAATGTGATACGTTGTGGTAAAATGTATAATGTTGCCGTTTTCCCAACAGAGAGACGTATTCTTAAAAACAGCACTTCTATTCGATATAAACATGTAAATTTTAAAATTAATTTACCCACGCGGGTAATGTTTCAAAAATAGCCTCCGACCTAACGCGCCGGTGCCGAGAGACTCTCTCTTATATAAAAAAAACACATTCTTACCGGAGGGGAGCACAGTGCGCCTCCTGGTGAAGGGAGGAAACACTACAATTCCTAAATTTTCTTTATATTATTTTATTATTTGAATTAATGTTCTTTGAGGGTATTTTGAATATGTTATTAATTTATTTACCTATTTTAATTGTATTTTGAAGTGCATAATAATTTATAAGATTTTAAAGCTAGCCATATTTTAAAGTGTATTCCCATATCTGTAAGAGCTTTGGAGGACAATAAGGCCTGGACATTAGATATTTATTTTATTTATTTGCAACTCTTAAATTTCTCAGTCATGTCATTTCTGGGAAAAGGGAAAAAAGCTGATCTCATTAAGCTTGCTATTGAGTTAGGTGAATGTGAGTCGAATGAGGAAGAGCTAAAAATAATTGAATTAAGGACAAAAATTTTAACAAATGATGCTTATAAGGAAGACCCTGAATTTGTGAAATGTATCTTTGAGGGAATCGTATCCAATAGGATAGACGAGGAAAACAAACAAAAAGAGGAAACACTGCGTGAATTTGAGCTGCAGAAAATACGACTGCAAAATGAGACTCAAAGAGTCGTAGGTCCACAAACACTATCCCAAACAAAAATTGAATTAAAAAAATTGCTACCAGCATTCAATCCTGAAGTTGATAACATGGACCTGTTCCTCACCTTATTCGAACGGCAAATGAAGCTATTAGATCTTGGTGAAGATCTGTGGGTACCCTATCTCATTGGTGCCCTACCTAGTGATGTAACCTCCCTCATTTCCCGTGAGCCTGAGGAGAAATGCAGGGATTACTCCCACATTCGAGGAATGCTTCTGCAACGGTTCAAATTAACCGCAGAAAATTCCGGGGGCCATTTTCATGTCACAGAAAAAGCCCAAATGGGACGTGGAAGGATTATTATTTTGAAATCCGAGCATATTTTGAAGGTTGGCTCAATGAGCTTAAAATTGATTCATTTGACGGATTGAAGAATTTGATCATTGCCGATCAAATGAAAAAGAAATGCTCTCCAGAGTGTAAGGAACATTACCTGGATATCTGGGAAGAACTTATCTCCCCAGAAATGTTAGCAGATAAGCTGGAAGCTTTTGACAACATCCGACGTTCTCTACCCAGTGGACCTAGGAGATACGTGAAGGCAAGTGAAATCGTAAATGATGGAAGACAGGTATCATTCAAGAAACTTGAACACCCTCCCAAAAGGGAATATTCCCATCAGGTACCAAGTGAGAGATACCCTCTCAGATGCTATGGCTGTGGGAAACAAGGAGTAATAAAATCTAGGTGCCCCACCTGCAACCTCAACGCCTCACAAAGAACAGACGTAGCAACCAATCACATCAATGCTTACACAGCTCAGACCAGAAGCCCTCGATTGACCCTAATCGACATAACTTTCTGTGGAATAAAGTGACGTGTATGTGCAGACACAGGATCTTCACATTCAATTGCTGGGGAAAGGATGTTCCAGATATTTAAGAATAAGGGACTCCTTTTCCAGGAAACCACATTAATAATGAGCTTAGCAGATGGTCAACAGACCACAGGTGAGGTCCTCACAACCCAAGTAATGGTAGAAATTGAGGGGAGGTCAGTCTTGACCAAATTCATAATTCTCCCAAAGGCAAAGAGAAATAGAACACTTCTAGGGACAGATTTCCTTAGTTCTGCTGGTTTGGTTCTAGATGTGAAGAATACTTGTTGGTACTTCTGGGACAATCTTTCCCACAAGTATCCATTTGGTGAAGAATTGGACACCCCGTCCATAGTTGAGAAGCTGTCCAGCAACCCCTGCCAATTAAGAGAAGGGGAAGGTGAAAGTTTGACCTCTGTGTGCCCAGAAGGAGAAACTTAACCTCCTGTTGGAATCCTTCCAAAATGTCTTCGAACCAGGGGGAGAAGCAACACATATCTTGGAGCACCACATTAACACTGGAAATAGTACTCCTATCTCTGTACCCCAATACAGAATGTCTCCTGTAAAGAAGGAAATATTGAGAAAGGAAATTGAGGACCTTCTTGAAAAAGATATAATTGAAGAATGTGAATCTCCTTACGGAGCCCCTGTTGTACTGATTCCAAAGCCAAACAACCAGTTTCGCCTGTGTATCGACTACCGGAAGTTGAATGAAGTCACGGTCTCTGATACTTACCCACTTCCACGAATGGATGATTTACTTCAGGAGGCAAAACATACTGCATACATCTCCACTATTGTCTTAAAGTCTGGTTACCACCAAGTGAAGGTTAATCCTGCTGATAGGGACAAAACCGCTTTTGTCCATTTGGAACCTACCGGTTCAAAAGGATGCCCTTCGAACTTAAGAATGCACCCGCAACCTTTCAGAGACTGATGGATATTTTCCGAAGAGGGTTACCTGTACTTGCATACCTAGATGACATTATAATTATGTCCCCTACATTCGAACAGCATCTAGCAGACTTGGAGGCCGTGTTTAAGCGCTTGATGGATTTCAAGTTACGAGCAAACAGGGAGAAGTGCCAATTTTCCTGCTCACGTGTTAAATACCTGGGCCTATGGATTACACCCCAAGGAATAGAAGTCGATCATGAGAAGACTTCAGCTATTTTAGGGATTCCACCTCCTAAAAATGTGAAACAACTGCAGTCCTTCCTGCAAACCTGCTCATGGTACCGAAAATTTATAGCCAATTTTTCTGAGATTACCCGACCCTTGAGCAACTAACTAAGAAAAAGGCTTTCTGGAAATGGTCAGAGGAAGAAGAGAAAGCATTTCAGACCTTGAAGCAATGTTTGGTGTCTCCACTAATTTTGAAGCAAGCAGACTTCTCTAAACCTTTCCTGATAAGAACTGATGCCAGTAACTATGCTCTAGTAGCAGTCCTTTTACAAGGAGAAGACAAAGAAGAACATCCAGTTGAATTTGCTAGCAGGTTTTTAAACCCAGCTGAAAGAAACTACTCGACCACTGAACGAGAAGCTCTAGCTGTGGTTTGGGCCCTCAACAAGTTTTGGGGCTACATTGATGGGGCAAGCATCACTGTAGCATCTGACCACCAACCCTTAAGGTGGCTCATGAAACTGAAATCTCCTACTGGAAGACTAACCCGTTGGGCTCTGCAATTGCAATCTTTCAACCTCAACATGGAGTACATCCCCGGAAAGAGTAATGTGGTTGCAGATATGCTATCTCGTCCAGCGTGTCATGAAGAAAATGAACTGTGTGAGGTCTGCACTGTAGCCATTGATGTCCCATCCAGGTCTCCCAAGGAGATACGTGATGAACCAATGAAGGATGAGGAACTGGTCGAAATTATTTCTTGCCTCGAAGATTCTTAAGAATGTTAATTATGTCAATTGGGTCGAACGAGGTTATTTAATGAATCAGGATGTCCTATTCAGATATGCTCCAGACTCTGAGAGTGAAGAGGCACAGTTAGTGATACCTAGCCATGAAAGAACTTTGATCCTCAAAAACCATCATGATGCCCCAATGGCTGGTCATTATGGCGCCGAAGGCACCTATACTTGAATAGCAAAGAACTATTATTGGACTGGTATAAGGAAATACATAACTGATTATGTAAAGAACTGTCCTGATTGCATTAAGTACAAAACTTCAAATCAGAAGCCTTCCGGGCTATTACAGACACCTGTGCCAGCCCAACGTTTTGAAACCTTGGCCATTAATCTCTTCGGGCCCCTACCTGAGAGTAAAGATGGTAAAAGATGGATCCTCATCATTGAGGATTGTACCACCAAGTGGGTCGAACTGTTCGCACTACCCAATGCAACAGCTAAGGAATGTGCCATTACCTTGATTGAAGAGGTTCTACTGTGGTATGGTATTCCTCGCCGCCATATCAGTGACAATGGAACCCAGTTTGTGTCAGCAGTTATGCAACAAATATTCTACCTATTAAACATCCATCAATCCCTGATCTCTGTATACCATCCACAAGCTAACCATCTGAAACCACGGCTGACAATTCTCGTCCAAGACAAGCATGACTGTTGGTCAGAGAAGCTACCCTTCATCCGCTTTGCTCTCAACACAGCGAAATGCGAAACGACAGGACAGACGGCAGCCTTTCTGAATTTTGGTAGAGAGTTACGCACTCCAAGTGAAGTTGTTAATGATATCCGAGTCGTCATCCAGAATGATAATTTTGTGCCAGAGATAACTCCCTATCTCAAGAAATTCGCTAAGTTTTCCACTCAGATTAGAGAGGTGGTTGAAGAGCAACAGGATAGTAGGAAGTTTTACTCTGATAAAAAGAGAAAAACTGCTCCAACATATCAACCTGGAGAACATGTATTTGTAGCATCACATCCGCTGAGCAACGCTGCGCAAGGAAGAAGTGCAAAACTAATGCCACGCAGAGACGGTCCCTACGTGATTTTAACACAAAGATCACCATCATCTTACGAGATTGCTAGTCTTGATAATCCGGGGGAACCTCTTGGTGTTTACCACACCTCTGCTTTAACTCCTTGTAATAATGACAAAGTAAAACCCCTTATTCCTCTTCGTAAAGGTGGTCGTCCACCAAAGGTCCCACAGACTCCTGGTTCCTCGTCGGGACGCCGTCGAAACCAGAGGGGGAGGATGTAACAAATGGTAATTCTTTATCTCTCTCGTGCTTTATATTAATGCTCGCGCGCGCGTGCTTTTATTTAGAAAAATTAACTGTAATTTAATTATGGAAAGTTCTGGAACTTTCGATGGCAATAGATAAGAAGATGGAATATTGAGTTTGAAAGAATAAAGTCTTGAGTTATATGTGGCAAGAGTTACTGACATTTTTTTTTATTTACGTGTTAAAAACTACAATTAAAAATAGTGCATTTGAATTAACTTAAACTATATAAATTATTAGAAGTTAATATAATTTGTTGCTAAGGCATGTGTTTACATTCTTGAGATATTATTTTTTAAGATTTGCTATATAATCTGGCAAATATTTTATTTATTTATTTTTCTGTTTTGCTCTTCTCGCATTACTGTAGAATATAATTCTTCCGTTACTTTTATTTAAAATGCTAATTTTATTACATGTTATTCTCTGTTGTGTTATAATAAAATAAATACCTTTTTAGTTACACTTCACAAGAAACTTTTTATTCTATTCTAAATAATACACTTCATATCCAGAAAGTCACAGTTTTGGCTCCCGAATTCAAATTTTTAAAAAGATATGTTGAGAGGTGTGAATTTAATTTTAAAAGAATTTCAGTATCCCTTCATGCAGTGTAGAATATAGAATTGGGCAAAAGTTCTAGTGTAGACTTCTTCACTTACTACGTCAAAAATCAATAACTTGTGCTGTAACCTAACGCGACTTACTAAAAAAAATCAGCAGCCGTTGTAGTCGATATTTATGACCACGATACTAATGGAGACCCATTCTGTAGAGGAACTGATTAATGTTAAATCTGTCGTGGATTAAAGCCCTCCCAATGGTATGGTGTAGAAGTTAGGAGATTAGGGAGTTGGTTTATGTGTCGTCTTCATCACTTGACCACGGCGGAAAATTTCAGGGTCCGTTGCCAATAACTCTTGCGTCGCCTTAGAGTGCGATGTTAATAAACACTCAATCGTTTTTTTTTATCATGAACTTGTTTGTGATCGACGGTGTTCTTTAGTCTTGGGTTCAAGTTTTGGTACCATTAAAGATTTGCCGTATATAGTAAGATTATGTGTATTAAATCCCAAGGTTCGAAGCCTATTCGGTGGTGTGATGTGGACGTTTCAAGAGTCAGTTCTTCAACTCAAGTGTCGTCTTCATCGTGACTCAAATTACGAGGTCGACGCTAATAAATAATCAGTCGGTCAAAAAAAATATGTATTTAATATAAAAAAACAATGCGTTTTTAACAAATAAAATTCTTATTATCTTTATTAGTTAGCTTTTGGTATATTTATTTTTCATTTAATTAAGTACTGAAATTGAATACATAGGAATTTATTTGACTATAAATAACTTCCCGGGAAAGCTTGTGTGAAAAATTGGTAAAAATTGATTGAAGCAAAGAGCATTTGCTATCTATTCTCAGTTTATTGAAAAAAAAAAAAAGATTATTTATGTCAAAAATAGATGTCTTAAGTCTTCTTGAAGGCCTGAGCCCCTTCTCAAAAGTAGGTCCCATCTATGACCCCTAAAAATGGACAGTGCATAACGTGCGTTATCTAAGCTCGTACAGTCAATAACCCGAAACATATAAATGTGCATTATTTTCTATTACACACACCGAATCGACCGACTGCCGCCTTTTGATTAAATGAATAATGATGGTGTTTGCTGGTAGGCCTAGGTCTGTACGTGGACGACGGTCATTACGTGTAGCCAGATGACATATCGTTCGAAAAGCCCAGTTTTTCTGAGAATACAACCGGAAATAAAAATTGACCTTTGAAATTATTCGAATTATAATCTTATTAAGGCTGAGTCGAGAACGAGATGAGGCCCCCATTGCGACCGAGGCCCTGGGCCCGAGCTCAGTTGGCCCAAGCTTTAAGACGTCCTTGGACAGAAGGATCTTTAACATTAAAAAAAGAAAACAAAAATAGAAAGACAAAAAATAGCTGTGATTTTTTTTTAAGAATGTGATCTACTCTGTCGACAATAATCTGCTATACTGTATACCTTAAATGTGAGTCGGACATCTCCTAAAAACAATTTTGATTTACCATAAATTTTCCGATAAATAAATCAAAACCTTTTTTTATGCGACTACTAAACAAAGAATTTAAAGCATTTTTATCTTAACTAATCAGTTTCAGTTAATTTAAAAGCGTCGAAAGAAACAACCAGATTATGTACTTGGAGATCTAGATGAGATATAAAACTCTTCCACGTTTCCAGTAAATGATTCATTTATCTTTAGACGCGTGGCTCTGGGAACAGAAACAATGGCGCAAAGCATTACAGAAGTAGCTTTCTGCAACAGAAGAAAGGAAGCCGATCACGTCTTACGATTTGTAACATGGACACAATACGTGCTTGGTTTACAAGACCTCTTTTTCCACCTCTGAACAATCTGCTCAAATAAGTGGATTAAATAAAAGGAGCAAAAGTCGTACATTTTAACCCGGCATTAAGAGATACGAGCTGAAAAATGTTCAGAAGATGGTCGTTATTTCTTCTGTCACAGTCCATAAAGATGAGAAGGGTAGTCTAGTGGTGCCTGATAGTGCAAGGGTGTCGTGGAGAATGAAGAATTGGAGGCTGTTGAACGAATTTTGAAATAGTAGCAACTTTATCACAATGTATTTCTTTCTCTGCAGTTTGTTTCTTTTGTATTTTTTTTAACTTTAAATATTCTCATCTGTTGATCTAAGAAATATTGCTTGTGCAAAAAAATGTGAATTGGATTTTACACGCAATACGAATTGGTAATGAGTTAAATATTTTTTACAACAGTTTTTTTTACAGAACTTATATTTTGTGAAGGTCAATAAACTGTTTTTATGCATGGAGCCTTAAAAAAATGCTCGTACATCATTTAAATTAATGATAGTGTTTCTAAATAACGATATTTTTTATCACACAGTTTTAAAGAGGTTATCCTATGATTAACTTCTTGTTGAACCATTTAGATCACTTCAGATAATTTTAATTATAAATTCAAACATGTTAAAAAAATAATTTTAAATAACCAATATATTTGCGAGAATGAGCAGAACACACATTGAGCTTACATTGCATTTACAATTTGCTAATTTTTTTTTTTTTTTTTTTTTTTGCTTTAATTCCGTAAGTTTCAATTGCTAAAGATACAGAAATTACACTTTTTGAAAATTTCACTTATGCTTTATTTAACCACCAAAGGAGGTCTTTTGCCTTAGCTACCAATAAATTGTCATACTCTGACGGCTTTTGAAATTAAAGTAGAACATGTTTAATATGTCCGGGTAAAGATTTTTATTTTTTACATGTTGGCACTCTGTTGTTCAATACAATACAAAACAAAAAATCTCTCTCACTCTTATAAATATATATTTTTTATAAATATTTTAGTAAAAGTAATTTTATACCTATTGCTTTGCTACAATTCGGTCTGTATTTTTCTAGCTTTGGTTATGTATTTGATCAATGAATCTGGCAATGACTTGTTTATTGTTCTTCGATTCATCATGATCTAAGCATTTTCAAATACATCTTTAGGTAAATTATCTTTTACAGAGGGAAAATATAACTTACTTAGGTAAACAGAAGGGGAGGAAGGGGGAAGATTGGTTAGTATTAAAACTGGATAAATCACACTTTTATGTAATTTTAAAAGCTGTTCTCGGTCAGAAATACTTGTAATACGACAGCACCCATTTTTTTACGCTTTCAAAACCTCCATGATACCATTTTTTTTTTACCTCTTTAGAACTCAAGTCCTTTCTCTCTCTTAAGCAGTATTTATTAAAAATTATATATATGTATATATCTCCAGAATCTGGCAATAACTTATTTATTGCACTCAGATTTAGCGCGGGCTCTGCATTTTCAAGTGCAATTTTTAGGTAAGTTACCTCTATTTTGTAATGGATTTAGATATTCCTATCCATATTATTTTCAATAGGTTTTTGCTCAGTATTATTTACATAAAGGGGGAAGGTTGGCAGGACAAAAAACATGTTCAACCCCACTTTTATATAATTTATATATTAGCTGTCCTAAGTCAGCAATGTTTATAATACTGCAGCATCCATTTTATAATTTTTAATCTAGTGTCCTTCATTGTATGTTCTCTTTACTGTCTCTGTGTTTTTTTCGAATGTGATTGGTGAATGTTTATCTCTTGTCTGTAGAGAATTAGACTATATATATATCTAATATATATTATAAATGTGAAAGTTTGTGAAAATCTTTGTTAGTCTTTCACGCAAAAACTACTGAATGGATTTTAATGAAACTTTACAGTAATATAGTTTATACATCAGAATAGCACATAGGCTATAATTTATAGCATAAACTATAATTTATAAAGATATTGTATGAAGTATCCAAAATATTACGATATTTGTCAAGTAAGTAGGAAAAAATTCTGTCATCTGCTAGCAATTCTGGCATGCGCTGCAAAAAAAAAACCACGTCTGCATATATCTATCTTTTGTTTGTGAAAAACTATTTTTGTTTTGGCTACGCAAGGTGCTCGCTTCTAATTAATTCCTCTGATATAATGCCTATTTTTTTTATTTCAGAATCAAATTAAGTTTTGAAGGGAGAGGTTGTTATAAATCTCTCTTTATTTTAATGTTTTTTTTAACATTTTATTATGCGCATTTGGTAGTAAGAAATTGATCTTTTTTCCAAATAAATGCTTTTATCAGTTCTGATACTTAAAAGTAAATAAACTTTCTCTTTCATACTGCATCAGTTGGACAAATTTTCAAAATTTGTTTGTGGTTAGTAGATAATTATAACTCTATAATTTTAATTGAATAGGCAGATATTGCATTTTTAAGTATAAAAATAATTAAAACTACTGTACTGTATCTTTTGGAACGAGTGAATATTAACGTCGCACTGTTCAGCTACATGACGGCTTTTGGCAACGGACCACGTAATTTTGAACCATGGTCAAGTGACGTGGACGACACCTGATCTGGCACCCTCTTCTCCTAACTACCACACCACACCAACTTACAAAGAATATTCTACCAATACTTAGCAGGAATATTCTTTGAAATCCACTCTTCCAAGATATATAGCAGCACGGGTTCCATGATGAGTATTTTAGCGGAAAAAATAGTTTGTCAAAATTAAAGTGTCTTATGTTTTTGTATGTTAATGAAGACCTTAGAAAATGATTTGACTACTTATTTTAAGTGAACGGTATATATAATTAATTTTACAGTGGAATATCTTTAACTAATTTATTAGCTCTAACGGATTAAATTTTCCAAAGTGGAGTATGTTGTTTATGTATATCCCTTAATTTTAAATGTAGTGATCCAAAAAATTTTTTTATGAAAAATGCAGTAAATCATAATGCGGTTGGATAAAGTATTAACGTGCATCGCGCCCCTACACGGCGGGTCTTACAAAGCTCTAATAAAGCTCGAGTTATGAAAGTAGCTAGGCATTTGCCAACTTTACTTTATCGTTAACATTTCGCTATGTTTTTTATTGAATCGTCATTATAATTTAATAAACGGCGTTGCTTGCGAATATTACAATTTTAACATACAATAAATACTACAGAAAGTAATATTAATGTATTATACTTTTAGATAAAAATTATTTACACTATTTTAAGCGTTCATTACAAAAAATTTATAACAATGTGTTTCTTTTGCTGAGCAGAGATCAGCTTAGGAAGGTATTTTCAAAAATCGACCCTCAAGAGTGTTAGGGGAGTTATAAATAAAAAATATCCTTTTTATCAGCTATTAGATCTACATACTTAAAATTTAACAAAGGTGTTTTATTTCTCTCTTTTTTTGTTTTTGTTTTGCTGAGCTACGCAAAAAAAGCTTTTTTTTGTTTAATTTGCAATTCACGTAAAATTAACTCATTATAAACTTCTTTATCCTTCAATCTGTGTTGTTTAATTTTTCAGTTCACCCGTGCGAAGAACGGGTATACCAGCTAGTATATATATATATATATATATATATATATATATATATATATATATATATATATATATATATAATATAATATATATATATATAATACAATATAAGAATTTTTTAATATATAATCATATACATATACATACACATATATATAAATTTATACACACATATACATATACATATAAACAAAAATATATAAATAATCATATAGTTATAAACCTAAGATAACTAAAAGTAGGAAGTAGGCACACAGTATAAAGACAAATTCCTGGCCTTAGGAACCAGGATTGCAGGTTTAAACAAGTTTTGCGGCGCCAACCTTCACCTGTAATTTGTCATACTATGTACCAAGAGGAAAGGGTTCTAATTATTCTTCACTTTTATTTTATTATAATATGTATATATATGTATATATACATATATATATAATTTATCAAAAAGTTTAATTTTTGCACATTATAACTATTAATTTTTACGATATTCAAAGCAATTATTACATTATTTTAGGAGTTCCTTTCATCGTGCTTTTACTATAAAATACAGCAAGATTACAAGTTCAGATTTTGAGACAGATTCAATTATAAGGTATAATCAAGGAAGGGGGGGAAGGCCTGGGGGTCTGGACCTCCCCCCCCAAAGCCCTTGATTTTTTTTCCGATTGATTATAATTCTAAGTATATAGTACGTAAAATTTAATTAAGTATTTGTTATTAATGATTAATTTTATTAATTAATGTTAATTATTTATTCAATAATTAGTTTTTTTTCTGCGTTTTGTCCCCGAAAATCGACAAAAACAAAAGGAGCGTGATACAAGAATGGTGAACTTTCGACCCCAGAACCCCCTCCCCCCCTTGAAAATCCCTGTGTGCGCTACTGTGTATAATGTAGGTAAAAGGTAGGAAGAGAGTCGAGCACATATCGTAAGTTCCTTGTTCAACGCAGTTGCTGATGAGTCATAGCTTCGAGTTTGTAGACGGCGATGTTTTCTTCAAACACTTGTGTTCGAGTCCTGATTTCACTAAATATTTATTGGGACCAAAGTCCTCTTGATGGCGTGGCATAAGGCTGAAGAGATTGGTTTCCGTTTTTTATGCCGATTCTGTCATGATTTCGAGTTGTAAATACTTAAAACGCGTTTTCACGTTAAATTTTTAAGTACCTTATGTTGAAAGTTTTAATGATGTTTTCATCACTGAAAGTGAAAAGTTTTGCTTGTAATTTAATATTAAAGTTTTGAGTTGTCAATTATTAATACATCAGATTTTAACAGCCAATAATAAACCCCTTAAAACAATTGAAAAACAGCTTAAATTTTGTATAAAAACAATATCTTTTTAAAAAACAAGAAAAATAATGTAATTAAAATGAAAAATCATATTGTTTAGAAACTTCAAAATGAGGAAATGTTGTCCTTGATATAAAAAAAAATTACGCATTTTAAATAAGAAATAGAAGAAAATATGCAACACTCCCCTTCTTGGAAGAAATCAGTAGAAGTAAGACGCTTCGATTGCTTTGTAAGAATGTGAATATGATGTCTCTATGATATGGCTTATCCTAATAGATGGTCTGGAAGATCATCGATTGCTTAGAGGTTACCGAATACAATTCCTTGCAGCGAGAGCCCTCTGAGAACCTGAAAAGTTCTAGACTATATAAAAATGACATTTTGAAGAATGGAATTGTTGGTCGTAGAGCAGATTGAAGTAGTGTGCTTGTGTAATAGCACAAAAGAAGATTGGTGCTTAATACAAACTTCAAGATAAAACTTCAATATAAATGTCACTTCACTGCAACTGACCATTTTTAAGAGTTTCTGAATCTAAACTGTTTGAAACCAATTTTATCACGTTCGATTGTATAGTCACAGATCTATGGCAGTGTTTTGTTAGCCGCGTCATTCTTAAAGAATATATCAATGGGAGAAGAGTTGAACGGTAACAAATAGTGTTTTATAAGCAGGAAGGAATAGGGTGCTTAGTGTAATCTTCTGTCTGCATAACAACGTCTGATATTGGGCAGGTAAAATAATGATGTTATCCAGTCAATCTGTCCAACCAGTCCAGTTATCTCTGTCAATGGTCTTGCTGAATTGTACATTATCAAGAATGGATCACTGTTCGCTAAGTGATATAGGAATAAGATCATCAGACCTAATGGAATTTTCTACAATGCAGAAATTATAAAATAGTTGATTGAAATTATATAAATATTTGTATCATTTTTATGTATATCAAGCCATATGACGCTGGGTTAGCAGCAGTCTATTTCTTTTTTAATCATGAGAAAAAATACTTCCAATGGATTGACTAGAATATTTTACAGACATAAGCTTGATAAAACTTGTGATATTCTGGGGAGAAAAATTGAGGAATACAAATAACTTTCGAGAACAATTCAGAAACTCGAAAGCTCTCTTATGAATAAATGGAAGAAAGCATGTAGTTCCTCCTGAATAATCTTACTAATTCCTTGTAGAAATGCGACATTCAGAGGCGTAGCTACCACCGTATCAATGATACGGGGCTCCTCAAGCTACAGGGGCCTCAATATGTGTAATATTTTGACACTTTCGAGTAAGTTTTGTTAATGCAATCATTTTTTTTTTTTTTTTGTATTTCCCAAAAATGGCTGACTCTCAAGGAACTTTGATACAGGGCCCATTTAGCACTAGCTACGCCAGTGGTGGCATTGCTTTCAATCAAGAAAAACTAAACTCGTCCTTAAAACTAAATTTAAATCAGGAAATCACGTGTTTTTGCTTATAACGATTAAATGTACAAAAAGTGCACGTTTTTGTTTACCGATGAATAAGGTTCTTATAATGTGTGTAGCTATTTTGACCCCTACATCTTTACCTATGAGCCATATATCGGCCAGAAAAACTTTATTTTATCCGGCCATTTTTTTTTCAGAATCACAATGGCCTTAAATGTTTTGAGTAACGCACTTAAAATATTTTTTGCAGTATGCTTCTTTTTTTTTTATTAGAGAACGAATTTTGAATACTTACCCTTGAGAAACTTATCGTGCATCTTTCTTTTGATTAAATTGGGATGCAAACCAAAACGTAGTCGACAGAATGGCAGAAAAACATGTTTACGTCCCTCCATACGACATTGTGGTATCATAGTTTGAGATGACATAGAGGACCATATTAAGTCACCTCTGATTCATATTTAAGACTTTATGATAGCCCAACAATAAAGTGAGTAATATAATGTGGTCGGTGACATTCCCTTTCTTTCGGGGGGGATTCAATGCATTTTTCCAGCAAGATAATGCCCAACTGCAGTACTCACCCTTTTCCCTTTCCTTTTACCAATCGAACATGTCTCAGAGGTGACTTGACGCCGCTTGTCGCCCTGCCATACCGAACTCAGAAGATGAACCATAATAAATATTTGACAGGGAATGGAAACAGGGCGCCATCCGTACTCTTAGTCACTCTACATTTAAACTTATTGCGTCTTGTATCACCGTCCATGGTGGTCCAACACCTAACCAAGCTAACGTCGATCTCGCTTTGTGTGACGAGTATCATTTAAAAATATATATATCACTTACTGTTCGTTACTGTGTCTCTCGCTGTATGCCAAGTTTCTTCATATTCTGGCCACTTGATGTTTCATTTTCGGTGTCACGAAGTGAAAAAGCATTGACCATATATATTCAATATTTATTGAAAGTATAACGAAAAATGATAAGAATTGCGTGTGTTTTTTTAATATAATTTCAGTTTTTTAACAAAAAAAAAATAATTAAATTGCTTTTGTTTTGGTAAATTGTTTGAATATTAACGTCGCACTGTTCAGCTACACCAGGGCTTTTGGCGACGGACCACGTAATTTTGAATCATGGTCAAGCGACGTGGACGACACTTGAGCTGGCACCCCCTCTCTTAACTACCACACCAACGGGATGACGTTTCAGCTTTCGATAGATTTAACGTGCATCGCTGCCCTACACGGCGGGTCTTTAAGAGATACTGTGCTGGAACTCGTGACAAGGCAAGCCACGATCCGATACCTATGCCACTCGGCTACCGCGGCTTTCTTTTGCTTTGGAGCAGAATAATTAAGTAATATAAAAAATAATAGATAAAACTATTTTATACCCTTCAAAACATTTTTATTTGTCTTTAAACATTCTTTTTTTCTTCCTTTTTTTTAAGGAATTCCCCTAGTCACATTTTATTTATTGATTACTTCAATAAATAATGTTTATTTTATGAGGATTAGTAATTAAATAATTATATTACAGGCGTGTCCTATTATCATAAATAGGAAATATTCATGATTTTTCCATAAATAATATTGGAAGAATTATGAAAATATTGTAAAATTGTAAATAATTGCGTGATTAAATTTCTTTTGCTAGAGGTTATTAAATCTTAAATATATTTATCAAACGATATTTCAAGTATTTTTTTTAATTTTGAAATTTAATTGTTTCTCGATTACTAATATGTTCTTACGGGTAGATAGATACAAGGTATTTTTGTACCATTTTCAAAATAAATATTTAAGTACGATATTGCTTAAAGTGTGTGTGTGTGTGTGTGTAAATACTCAGAGACAAGCAATCATTAAAACAATAATTGAATTTATTGCATTATTACGATTTATTAATATTAAGATTTTTATGGATGTATATGAGTTCGCTTATTCTTAATACTTTAATCGTAATTTATTATTAAATGTAGAAAACATTTAAAGATATTCTATTTATTTTGCAGTGTGTGAAGCACCACGTAACATTTTAAAAATAAACAAGCGTGGCAGAAATTAGAAAAAATACATACTCCGGGATATTTTTTTAAAAAAATGAATTGTATTTGAAATAAAAATTGCACTTTTTTCTTATATTTTCTCCCAATTCTCATATATGATTCTGTGTCAAAGTTAAATAGCACATAAGCATAGAATATACTTCCATACTCTGTGTAATACTTCATTAACAAGTTGTGTTAAAGGTAAAAGAAAAAAAAAATTAATCAATAACTTTACGAAACAATTAATAAAACAACTTTTTGTACGAAAAACAATTTTTTCCAACTTTTCAAAATGCCTGTATAACTTTTTTTTCTGTTTTCGGAAAAAAAGAAAAAGAATTTATTCATGCATGAAATGTTCATTCATGCCTCTCCATCACGTATGTTTGTTTACTTCGCTCAACAGCCACACAGCGCTCTGAAAAGGGAAGCAACAAGTGGTCCACTCTCTTCCTTCTTCCCTACCCTCCAGTATCGATCATAGTGGACTTTCCCATACCTGTCTTGTTGCTTGCTACAGAAGCTTTTGCTCTCTCCGTGCAAATCCCGTTCTTAGCCCTCCCCCCTTATCTTCGCCCCCGGGTCTTTCTACCCACCCCTGTCAGGGGGGAAAGGCAGCGCAGGCTGACCAATGAGCGCGAATCCCAACCGTCAAGCAGCAAGAACTTAGAGAAACCGAGGCTCGGCATTTCAAAGATGCATGTTTTTGAGACTTAGGTACTACGAAGAGTCGCGATGGAACGTGTGGTTAAACATGTTGTAATGTACACCTTGTGAATGTAAAAAAGTAAGAGTGTGGTCTTCACTTTTTTTTTGAAACTGGAGTGTGTTTTGTGTGCCATGTTTTCACGAAGAAATTGTTTTCCATTTATTATCTTAAGTGCCAAGAAATGTGTATAGCCATGTAAAAAACACCTGTACCAGTGAGTGAGGTAGGATTGCTTAGTGACATCTCTAATTTAGTTCCGATTTTTGTTGTCGAATAATACGCGGGAAAAGTACATTTCTTCAGAGTAAAAACAAATTAGATTGTGGATTACATTATCGTATTTTCTGAAGTTAAAGTGATTTTTTTAAAAAGTATTTTATTAGATTTTGTAGTAGTTTTTTTATTTTGTTGTGAAGTTTGACATATTCAAAATTTTTTATAAAGGTTGTTCCAAAATAGATTTTATCACGTTTATAATTCCAATTTTTTTTATACATAAATCTGTGAGAAACTGGAATCGTGTTGAATATTTTATTATGAAAATATTTCAATGACAGGTCACACACAAATATTATTCACGTGAATTATAATATACCGGAATACAATTCTGGTACATTCATATTATTTTCTTCGTACAATGTATGATTCAAAACTGTGCTATTTTCAGACGAGAAATATAGATATTGATTTTGGCATTCTAGAAATAAGACGCATGTTGCTATATTTAAAAAAAGACTATTCATATGAAGAACTATTCACGTCAAACCTTTTCTTGCTTTTCAAGGAATAAATGTGGATTATATCACTTTATTCACGTGTGGTGCTCAATTTACAATTCATCTGTATTTATGTTTAGTTGATTAGTTAAATTTGTTCCTGAAGACATTTGTAACTGAATTTTAAAAGTTGTATAGTTCATAGAATTCCTAAGAACACTACTGAAACTGGAAACTAGCAACTCTTGTACATATATTATAGTGTTGCCAAATCGTAGACCCTATTTGTGCCATATATACAACTGAAAATAAGCTTATCATTTACGAATGAGCTGTCTTTTGAATACCTAATCATTACTTGACGAGAACTTGCTTCAATATGTGTTTTATCAATTATTCGCACAAGTTCAGAACTGTTCCAAAGATTATTGTGAATAGAAATATACCAAGAACGATCTTATTCTGAACTTCAAAGCTGACACGTTCTCTAACTGGGATATATAAGAAACTAACTTCTCAGAAATATTTACAAACACTGAAAATAATAGGAAGCAGGCCTTATCCGTCCTGGTCATGTGACCGAGGTGGAACTAAAGGAATAGATCAGGCTTCAGGCCATGGCGACCTTAGGTTTTTCCAAGGTCTTTATACTGGATAAGTATTTTACTGAGCTACAGAAATTTTGGGAAACGGAACGAAAATTACAAGGTAAATATATTTATGTCTATTTACATATATTAACACTTTTAACGTACTTATCAAATTTGTGTAGTACAAAGTAAAAACATTCATTCTTCAAATTTTCAAGCAAGAATTTTTCTTTATATATATATAGTTTTAACCCTTAACTTCGCAATTTTTTAAATTTCTATGAAAAATTATATCAGCTAGTTCTCGAGTAATAATAAAAGGGAAAAATTGAAAAAAAATTAAGCAGTTTTAAATTGAATTTCAGTCATTTTTTGTTTGTTGCAGAAGTGCAACATTGCGCAGTAGTGCTGTAAATTACAAAACTTCTTTTTATATAAGGATTTTATTATTCATCATAAAATGTTTAAATTTCTTACCTGGTAATTTATTTCGTCCATAAACAAGTGGAAGCATAAAATATAATGAATTCTTTTTACAGCAAAAACACAGTTCTTGAGGCATCAGAGATTTTTATAATTGTTGTGATTTCTGGAAAAAATGTACTTCCATCTAGTGACAAAATTAGCATGTATTTCGTTGCAGTAATCTTTTTTTTTTTTCAGATAAGTGATTATAGGTAATTAAAAAAATATTGAGTCAGTTAAATTAAAATAAATCATATGTTGCAGAAATGCAACAGCGCGAAGTTAAGGGTTAATAATCTGTACTAGAGAGACAAATGATTTAAACGCTAAAGTTATTGACTTTAAGTGAAAATATTCTGAAACAATTTGCTGTATCAAATAGAAGACTGAAATTATTTGGTTTGTTTACACTTCATAAGCAATTTTTTTCTTGCGAAAGAATAAGAGGTAATAAATAAAAGATACAAAATAACATTTATTCATGTCAACATTGTATTTAATTATTTAATATTTTTTATGATTTACTTTAATAAATTTTATTATTTTTATTGATTTTAAAAACAAGTTTTGTTCCATGTTAAAATTTTTATTAGATCATTTTGATATTATTTCGTTATTTATTTTGAATAATATTTATGTTGACTATCTCAACTTAATTTCCCCAGAAATTTTTATGCGGGTTATTTTTCTTTCAATTTAAAAACATCAATAGTTTTCTAGTAATAAATGTCACTTCATTTGTGACACAGCAGTCTATATGTTCGATAATGCTAAATGGGAGAACACTGTGTTATATCCAAGATTTTCTTAAGATATTTAATATGCTATTCTTTTTTCTGATAATATTTTAACAGTTTTTCAAGTATTTCTTGTAATTTTTAAATTACTTTGTACAATCCGAAAAGAAATCCATTTTTTTCCTATTATATATTACAGGAAAATACGTTATAAGTAATTCAGAAGCTTTCATTTTGTGTATTAAAGAAAATATGGATTTAAAATTATACTAAATACTAGAGTTCCCACAATTTTAAAATGCTTTTGTAAATAAACGAGAAAGGAACTCTTATTTAGTTTATTACAATCTCGTTTTGTTAGAAAATTCAATTGTCGTAGAACGTATAAAATAAAAGTAATAATAAAAACATTATCATTTTAGATGTACATTTTAAAAAAACATATTTATTTTGCTTATCTAGAAGTAACTTATGTGTGTGTGTGTGTTTAATTATTCAAAAAAAAATTATTATTATTAAAAAAATGACACTTTACGAAAAGTGCCAGATATTTTTGCATGTTAATTTTTACATAAAACATGCAAAGTTTTGTACCTGATGAAAATGAATTTTTGGTTTTTAATTGAAAACGAAATATATTTCTAAACAGAATAAGAATGCTAAAAAAGCAGGAAGAATTTATGTATTACAACATTTAAGAATTAATTATTAAGTATTTAGAGACAAGATTATACTATGCATTATTAATTGCTGAATTAGTTCACATTTCCTTGAAAAATTTTTATAATGTAAATATAATAAAAGAAAAAGCTAAAAAACAACAGTTACATAGAATTTATTTTAAAATAAATTATATCAGATTTTATATTTGAATTAAATATGTGAATTATTTATTATTTATTTTTATAAATTATTTCACAGAATCTGAAAAAATTTTTTAAAGTTATTTCTTGATCGGAAAGTAATTTATGGACAAAATTTAGATGAAAGGCGCATGAGATACTATCAAATGCTAGCGTGTTTTCTTTTCAAGAAAATTTGAAACTTAAGTAAACAAACTCTTATATAATCACACATAATTAGCTGTTTTAGCGATAGATGAGTATACAAGATATTTTAGATTTTTCAATATATTCGAAATAAATAATGCAGCAATAATATATTTAGTATCTAAGAGCAGGGTTCATTCAAGGCTATGTTTGGGAAAAGGTGCAACGTCTGGTTTTAGAATCTAAGGTTAACGTCCCAAGTTCACTTTCTTTTTTATACTGCATAGAATTTTTTAAAAATTTATTAAACTCTTACAAGGGTTATTTAAGCTCCCCCTCCCCCCGAAAAAAAACTGTAGAACTATCTTGTATGACCAAAGCATTTCTTTTTAGTATGATATTTCAATCAAAATTAGTTGAGGAAGAATTGCTTTTTTTGAATTATTTTTATTTTTTAGTTCGTTTTACCAAGCACAGCATTGCACTTAATCAAGTGTCATACACAGACCTCTGTAACATAGGAGATATATTTAAAAATCCCGTAAACGAAACGCCGAGACGTAATCTTTATGCTAAAAATTAGAAGTATGTTGCTCTGGGGGAGGTTGAACCTTTACTCCCTCCCTCACTTTGTGCACGCCACTGACTTAAACTATAAGTTGTAGATTTTGATAAAAATTATCTCGTAAATTTACTCACAGACAAGATTAACTCGTTTGCAGCAGTACTTGCGTTTCTTTTCATTTTATTCAGATTTTTTTTTTCATTTAGCTTTTTAGTTGAAGTCAATAATAATTAACTGCGCATATTCGACTGATTGTGAATAAGTAAATATATCAGATCATCCCCATTCATTAAGTATAATACAAAAAATACTGTTGTATATGAATTTTATTGTAGAATTTTTTGATACACATATATTTAGCAGATTATATGTAATATATTTATATATCTGAGATCATGAGTCCTAATTAAAAAGATAAACAATCATATTCTTTGTAAATAACAATCCAATGAAGTAAACGAAACAATCAATCACATCTTTTTCGATTGAGAGAAAGAAAAATGCATTATTATTGTTTACAGAAAATATCTTATTTTCGAAAATTTTGAAATTGATTGTAAAGGTATTGTCAAAGATATTTTCATAGAAGAAAAAAAAAATGTTGTTGCACTTCGTATTTTCCCTCTTAAGTTCAAATTTAAAATAAGATTCTTAAAACAAGTTTTTGATTGATGCATTTTTAAGTTGATCACAAATAACATATTGCGCATCAATTTTTTCCTCTTGTGTATTAATAAAAACATTGTGTTTAGTGCTAATACGCGGAAAACGATTGTTATTTTTATCAATTCAATAGTTATCTATTATTATTTTATATCAATGAAGGGTATCTTTTATTTTCCGAATTTACTTTTCACTAGAATTACTAAATGGATAAAAAAAAAACAACGGATCTCAGCAGTGTATAAAGATTGTTAGGAATCGTATTCAGCAAAAGAAAGAATGCCTTATCCCCCCAAATTTTCCCCCGTATTATAATATTTAGATTCCCAATTTTTGGACTTTTTACTACCATTATTTTCCACTCAGATGGATTTAAATATGGAACCCTGAACTGAGCCCAAACACATTTTTTTAACAATTTATAAACTTAAAATTGCTTAGTAATTCCTATTTTTAATTTAAAAAATGTTGATATTTCATTTAGAATAGCCAATCATTTATAGTAAATGTTAGCGATAACAATGAAGAAATATGGGGAAAAACTGATTAAAATTTATAAGCAAAAAATAACCATAAATATTATAGCAAAACAACTGATTTAAGTATTGTTTTAACCGGTACCTTACCGGCGAGACGCTAATTACTACCACAAAAAGAAACATTCATTTAAAAAAAAAAAAAAAAACGAAAGAGGGCCTTGTGTATCGTTCCATGAGAGCGGTTTCCAATCCCTCAAATAGAGAAAACGATAGAATGTTATGAAATCCCGACTCGCAGTTACCTGTCGAGCCACTAAACTCAGTCACGCGGCTTCCTTCCAAAGATCTCAAACGACGATTAAAAAAAAAAGAAAAAAGAACTAATCGCGCGAGTCAACAGCGCGCTAAAAAAGCATTTTACCTAACGGTTCCGCTTGGCGAAATAGAGACTGCCCTGGGGAGAAGTAAGAAAAAAAAAAGGTAGTATATATGGGTGGGCGCTACGAGTAAAAATGCGGACGCCTTTCCCCCACGTACGATTGAAGGGGGGAAAAAAGTTCTTGAGTGTTCTAGGGAAAGATAACGCGAAGAAAACAGAAGCGTCGGTTGCTAAAATGAGGGAAGGGGAAGATAAAAAATGTATCTCGCCACACCCCCTGGCGTCTGTCAAGGTCACGTGAGCGATTTTTACGGTACAGGGGCGAAGGATTTCGGATGATCATTATCGCCAAACGATCATTGTTTCTCAGTGATGAGACAAGGCACTTTTCCGCAGCACATTGTTACAGATTGTCTTTGGCAGTTGTTTCGCACTCCACTTGTCCCAGTCGACTGACTATCTTCTCTCGTAGAAGAAAGTGACTTTTCAGCATAAAAATAACATGCGAATAATTTTGTTTATTTCAAATGCTATTCTAGTGCTTCCACCTGCCAGTATCTAAGGTTTGATAACTCTTTAAAAAATCGCTTCATATGAATGAGCAAGTGTGGTTTAAATGTGTCTCACTGAAAAGGAAGTGACATCACTCTATTCGTCATTTTTTGACCACATTGAAAATTTTAGATTGCATAAAATGAGGAAGAACTCGTGAAATCACAGAAAATTAGACATTTTGCCTCTAATTTTTCTCAATTATACACTCCATTAAAATATCAGTTAAAGAAATGAGACATGCTTGAATCATTCTTAATAACCGCACAGTATTGTCAGTAGATAATAATAATAATAAAAAAAGTTTATTTCTTGTTAAATTAATACGTGGAAATCTTTTTTTTAAAAGAAATCCAGATAGTTAAATTTATGTTTTAATAAATTTACTAGAATTATGTATAATATTTTTGGGCTTTAAAGCTACACAATAATCTGAAAATTACTAAAATTTTGATTCTTTTTAGCTGATCTTCAATTTTCCCATTTTTCATAATCGGTTTAATAATATAGTCCGAAAAAAATCATTAACTATTTTTAATAATACTGTCTTCCAAGAATTTTTTTTGAAAAAAGTTATCGTATTACCTTATCAAGTTATGAAATCAAAATTTAACTGAATATCCCAAGACTCAAATAACATTTAGTGTGCAAGTTCGTTTAAAATGAAGTGCTGAAGGTAATTTATGAAAAATCATATCCGAATTATTTGGATAAAATTTTAACCAAATTGTGTTGAAGAAATATTTTTAAAGTTTTATTTTTAGCTTTTCTCTGTATATTTTCCTGTATAATTTTTTATAAAATAACACGATGAAACGTTTCATTTTCACCTTAACAAATAGCACCTTTTCTGAAACCACTGTGTTCATTGAAAAAGTAATAAAAAAGAAATAAGTCAACAAAAGTGTCATATAGGGATTTTTTTTCAATTAGATGTAAAAAAAATAGAAAGGATTTTTTGTTCAATAAAGGAAATTCTTTATCTACAAGGTCTTTAAAAAAACCCATCAAGTGGCTTACTCCGAAGTTTTTATAACTTATGAAACCATTTTCTTTGAATAAAACAAATGCGATAATAAAGAACATCAAATATTCGCAATAAATACAAAAGCAATTTTTAAGGGTGTATTGGAAATTTAAATAAAGCGCCAGAAGTATTTTTTCTTGAAAAGTTTTGTTTACGCGAGCCGCTTTGCTTAATAGGGCTCAAAACTCTAGAAAAGATTTTTTAAAAAGATGAATGTATCTAATCCATAAAATACAGAAAATAAATCACACTTGAAATGTCAAAAATATTTATTGATGGCTTTTTTGTTCAAAAATAAACCATAAATAAGGCATTAATTGATTCACTGAAACATCCACTTTAAAGCTTTATGAGGATTGTTGAAGAGGTGTTTTTTTGCTTAATTTTGATCCCCGGTCAATTGATGAAGAGGACACCTGACCTAGTACCCACTCTCCAAACTCTAAATTAGGCATAATGCTAATTTTAAATTAAAAAGCAGACTGAATAAACCGTATTGTTCCTATATCCTAGAATAAAATTTAATCTTTGATTCTGATTCAAATATGCAGAATTTTCTTCTTTGTTGATCGATAAACGCATCCTTCAAATTAAATTCTAGTTTTTCCAAAAAGAAAAAAATTAATCTTAGGTATATATTTTTATTAATTTTTCCAACAAAATAAGAACACCTGAATATTAGTTGGTGTTACAATTTTAGTAAATCATATAATTATTATGTTTCTATTATGGTTATTTAAATTAGTTTTCGAACAACTTTCCTGCAAGGAAATCCCTAATACAGAAACGAATGCAGTGTATGAATTAATTCCTCATTTTATTTGCTGTGTTACTCCTGAAGAAGATTAAAATGAATTAATTTTTAATTAAGCACATTAAAAGTAAGCAGATATTATGCAACACGATCTAAAAGTAATGCACATTTACTATAGTTTCTAAAATGCTACCTGATTGGATTTAAAGTAATTATTTACGATCTTATAATATTTAAGTGTTTTGCATTTGCTTAACTTTGCTTCAACTTCTTGGAAAAACACACTTTACAATATACCGATCCAACAATTTTGAAAATCTTAACAAACGATTTCTAAATGAGGAAAAATGAAGGACACCAAGTAGGTAGAAGAATATCCCTAATTGTCACCCCCATTTCGGTAGCTGTAAAAAAATGGAATCCAGAGAAGCTCGATAATCCCGCAGGCCAAAGATTTTAATTGGTGAGTTAATAGATCACTCCATCACCCTGATACGTTCCCTTCAGGTGTCATTACTATCTCGTTGTGTTCTCTGGTCACGACTCCGTTCTTACGTTAGTTGTCGGGGTCCCTTTTTGTAGGGGTATGATGAATAAGGATAGAATGATACGACATTCCAAAAACGTTCGCTTCAGTGGTGGGAAAAAGACTTAACAGATCTGCTGCACAGCTTCAAAACATTAATAATTATGATGACTGTAGATGAGATTTTTCAGTGCAAATAAAATTAGAATATAGACTCACCCTTTCCCCGTATGCCTTGTTGTCAACACATGAAACTTGATCATAAATTCATAAATTTAAACATATGCATATGTTATTATGAAGTTTATAACTAAGGCATTTTGTAAAATTATTTACAAGTGCTTGGTTTCATCCTTTTCTTTTGAATTGCATGTGGTATGTCGAATAGATTGGAATATATCCGATCACTGTGTGAGCTAAAAATAAATTACTTAAGGTATCCGACTACGTTCGGAACCGTGATTTGCAAAACCGTATAAATGGATAATATTGGTGATATTTAGTGTCACTTAGATTAGAAAATGTGTCTAAAATTGTTTTTAAGAATAGTATTACACTAAAAAATTATTTAAGTACACTATTTTGACAAAAAATGAACATAGAATGACTCATTTTCAAAATATTCTCTTTTTGTGAAAAAGGCTTCTATTATAAAAATATGTTGCCTGTCTGTAGCTCAAACCTCTGTACAGAGGCTCAACTAGAATTTTTGAAATATATTACATACTTAGAGGTGGGTTTATCCATGTTTTACAACACAGGGGAGAAATTTTAAGAAAAAAACGCCGATAATTATTTCAAATGGTTGTAACTCTTCAAATAATGTGAGTTTTTTAAAAATGATAGTTGAGCAGTTGTACAGAGGTCTGAGCTATATACAGGTAAAAAATATTATAATAGAAGCATTTTTCACAAAAGGAGAACATTTTGGAAAAAGGTTATTCTAATTTAATTTTTAGCCGAAATATTGTATTTAAATACTTTTTTTTTTGTCAAAATGTCCTTAAAACAATTTTATACATGTATTTTAATCTAAGTGACACTAACTATCATGAAAATTATCCATTTATGCGCTTTTTTAAAATCACGGTTCCAAACGTAGTCGGATACCGTAAATTTTTAAAATTTGTTAACCGATATAATCGAAAACGCATTTTGAAGGAAATTGAGAGCTTTTTAAGGTAAAAAAAGAAACGCAAAAATTAATAAATAGAAAGTAGATTTGGTTATTATTTTACTTTATACAACAATTAAAATCTTTTGAAATATACTTCAGAAAGCAAGATGAGCTGTACCGTAATGATGTTTTTATCGTACATTTAATAGTGTAGAAACAGAATGAAGCTTTAAAATATCTTCTTATACACTTTACTTCTAATTTAAAACATGAATCAAAATAGCTTACAGCTAGCTGAATGTTTGGTCTAACTGTTGCTGAGCAGGGAAACAAGACCCAGAATCTCTTAATAGATAGACTGTTTGTGTAGGAATATATTTGAAATTCGATATAAATATTTATTTAAGGGAAATCTCTATTTAAATTGTGTTTCAATGCTTGTGAATTTCAAAGATAGCGAAGATATTTTCTTATACGCAATGCACTTACTCTGTATCTTGTACAAATATTTATTAAACTCTAAAAGACTATCTGTGTGTATTCTTTATATTTAACGGACTTTTTAAGTTAACAAACTATTGTAATTTGAAACTTTTTTTAAAAAAATATTAGCCCAGTTGAATTTTATATATATATATATATATATACAAAAAAAAGAAGAATGTTTTTGAAATGCAGATCAGAACTTTTTAATTGTCAATATTAAATATCCTTTTAACTGAAATGCAAGCGTAATTGTGCTAAAAACACTAATTAATTCTATCGACATATGCATGTATAAGTAAATGAAGATAGCATATGCGTAATTAATGCACAAACCTTTCTATGTAATTTTTTTTCTTCAAACAAATTAATTTTTCAAATACTTTCGAGTATTATGTAGATATAATTTGTACGTAGAGAAAACTGTTTTGACACATGGGTTAGTAAAATAAATATGAAGCAATTTTGGCAGATTAACAGAGATCTCCCTGATTTAATTTTAATCTCATATGCTTTTATTTATTTTTTGGAATTGTATAGTACTAGTCAGTAGCGTAACGGAGAACATTAGGGCCCCCTGTAAAGTCAAGTTTTGGGCCCCAATATGAATTTTACAAATGGTACGTACTTGGCGTCAGTCAGGCTTTGAGCCCCTTAGAGTCCTGCTCCTCCTCGCGATACGGGGGTGTACGTTACGACGCTGGTTCTAGTTTAAAGTTAATCATCTGAAAAAGATTTAATGACATATATGTTTAATATATGTTTATTGTAAATAAACATATATTAATATATGTTTAATTGTAAATTGTAATAATAATTTTTTCAACTAATGAAATAAGTTTCAAAAACGTATATACGAAGATAAAATTCAGTGCTAGGCAAAATTCAATATTTCTTTTCACGAATTCATTACTAAAATAAAACATTTAATATATAGAATTGGAAAGAAATTTGACAGTTTTTGTGTTTGTTTATATATTTCTCATGTATGATGAAAATTGAAAAATATACTTTGTTGTGATACCGACAAAATTTTACTGAATGTGTTGCTTTTATTCTTTAAGAAAGTTATCTGATGAAGCATCAGTTAAAATTAAATGATTCTTCAGTTATAAAATTTTAAATTTTGCTTAAATTGAATCATAAATACTAACAAAGGGGAACACCCCTAATCTTAGTTTTTAAACTACTCTAAAATGATCCAAAAGCACAAAGGTCCTCAGTACGTAAACAGCGGGCTAAAAGAGTCAGCCTCATTATTTTCCTGCCAACTCCTTCTGATATTTGAGAACAACATCTTCCGGCGGTGGGGGTTTTAAGAGATCTGGAAAATCGATTACTTCCGTTAGGTCATTCAGAAAAACAGAAACCACACCGGATATTACCACGACTTTTGAACTTTTTTATGAACACCAGTTGAACTATGACTTCGAAAATCAAGTTAAAGGGATATTCAGAGAGTATAGATATTTAACTGGTTGATCACAGAACCTTTTTTTCCCCCTCTTTTGTACAATTTTAAGAAATTTATCTATTACGGGAAAGTAATTTAAGGTAGTTTACATAGTGCGCTTATAAAATGACTAAAAGAAATCATTCTAAAATATATGACACAAAAACTATATGTACAGAGTGTTTTTTTTCCAGGTATAGAAGTTTAAGTTGGCATTACTTTCCAAGATGGCGACCGATTTAACAGCTGTCAAGTGATTTATTCTCAGTTTGGTTTGGCAATTCATCATGAATAGACTCACGCCTGAACAACGCTTTCAAATTGTGCAATTTTATTTCGAAAATAATGGTTCTGTGCGGAATACGTATTCCCGATCTTCATAAGCGAACTTTGTTTAGCGATGAAGCGCACTTCTGGTTGAATGGCTACGTCAACAAACAAAACTGCCGCATTTGGAGTGAAGCTAATCCACAAGTGTATGTCGAAACACTGTTACATCCAGAAAAACTGACTGTTTGGTGCGCTTTATGGGCTGGTGGAATCATTGGTCCGTACTTCTTAAAAAACGATGAAGGCCACAACGTTACAGTCAATGGTGACCGGTATAGAGCCATGATTACTAACTTTTTCAATCCTGAATTGAACAATCATGATGTCCAGGAGCTGTGGTACCAACAAGACGGCGCTACATGTCACACAGCTCGTGCCACAATCGATTTATTTAAAGACACGTTTGGTGACCGCCTAATTTCACGTTTTGGACCTGTGAATTGGCCTCCAAGATCTTGTGATTTAACACCGCTAGACTATTTTCTGTGGGGCTATGTAAAGTCATTGGTCTATGCGGATAAGCCACAAACGCTTGACCATTTGGAAGACAACATTCGCCGCGTTATTGCCGATATACGGCCACAAATGTTAGAAAAAGTCATCGAAAATTGGACGTCCAGATTGGACTACAACCGAGCCAGCCGTGGCAGTCATATGCCAGAAATCATATTTAAAATGTAATGCCACTAGATTATCTTTCGAATAAAAAAAAAATTCAGGCCAATCGAATAATACATCGTTGTTTTATTGCAATTTAAAGTTCTATACCTCTAAAAAACACCTTTTATTATTGCATAACAATATACAAACACTAGATCAAAATTAATTTTTTAAAGCTTCAATAAATAACTTAAAAAAAACCTTCTATAGGTAAACTCTCAAGCTACTCGAAGATATATGCTGTGCTCTTTGGAATAAACTATACTCTTGAAGGACACTTTCAGTCACAGCAAAACTGCAATCCTAGATAAGGTGTTTTTATTTCGACATTCGTATTTTTGCTCCTGCCTTTTAATGTTAGCCGCTTTTGCATTAAGGTATCAGACTTAATCTGTCCACAAACTAAATCCATCACAGGAGGTTCTTTTGAGAAGAAGAAATCGGAAATCAGACCAGTCTTGGTTAAAATTGCAAAACAGAAATTCTGTCTACTCTTATCTAGCTAGCATTGGTTACTACACAATACCCGTCTGAAATCTGATTGGTAGCAAACCTTATACTAGATACTGCGTTTGACAGGTACTACAACAGGAATGTTATCTCTTAAGATGTTTTATAAAAATGGCAGTTTCAATTCTTTCACAAAAAAGTAAAGTAACTATCTTTATCTATTTGTTTATCTTATTCCACTTTGAAAAAATAGTTTTTAATCTCGGAATGTAATTCATTTTTTAGATAGAACCAAATTTAGAATTGAATTTTGTAAGCAATCTGATCCTAACTATAGTCAGAAGGAGAAATTATTTGTATAAAATAAAAGTTAAATAGTTATACAGAAAAAAGTAATACATATTTTTTTCGCGGTTTTTAAAATTATGTGAATATTTCTCAATCTGTGCTTATCACTGCAGTGACAAATTTTAAGCAACCAATAAAAAGCAAAAAAAAAATCAAAGAAAGAATTAATTTCTTACTGTTTTGAAGCTTATTTTCGGGAGGGGATCTGTTTTTATATTATTCTAATTTATTTGAAATTTAAGGTTTAAAAAAAATAAAAACGAGTGTTGTAATTGAGTTAAAAGTTGTTGAAGCCTTCTAATTATAAAAGACAAAATTTTAATGTTGCCATTAAAACTTTTTTAAGAGTATGTAACTTTTTTTAAAAAAAAAATACAATGCTTCCATGCAAAGGAGCAAAAGAAGAAAAAATTATGAGAAAGATGAGCCGAACCAAATAATTAAACCAAATTTCTGTCTAGACACTGATTTGTAAAATATTAATTTATTACGATAATATACGTTTATGAATTAAATTCTATTTTATAAAAAAAAAGTTTTAATGAGTTTGTGATCTATTTTTGGGAAGGCATTGGATAAATTATTGCTCAAGATAATGGCATTAATTGTTTTCAAACGTAAAACATTTATCTCGGTAAAGCGACCGGAATTACAGTATATATTGTTAAGCTTGGATATCATAATTATCTCTAAAAACGATTACGCCCGATTTCTAGATGAAATAACATTGAATTTCTGACTACAATGTAGGGGGTGGGACAAAAAACGCTGGACCTAAACAAATTTTTTTAATTAAAATCTGAAAACTGAAGTCTAATTTTTATAGTGGGGATCAATCACCTATCAACATTTGGAAATAGATCGAATATATTTATTTTGTTTCATTTTAAATTTAAAGATATAATTTCTTTTTCTTCTTATAGTATAAATATTTTTAAATATCATTAAATAAGTAAACTTAAGGATAAAATGTATTTGGTACTTGAAGCTTTTTCTGCCTTTGGAAGAAATGGAATTATATTCGATTTTTAGGCGAATAATTCACATTTTCACTTGCTAAAAACAAAACTGACCACAGAAGCACATTCAGATAACATTTCAGACAAATATTTTCAGATAGTCTAAAACCTCTTGGAAAGTCGCTACAGTCTACAAGCTACTATTGCGAGCCTCATGGTGAGTTATGTATTGAATCAAGATCTAAAATATCATTGTAAAGGACAGTAAAAATTATTGCTGACAAAATGCGTTAAATTCAACTGACCTCAAACCTAACGTTTGTGTGGAAAGTAAGATCGGGAGGTGTATCAGATGTCATTTGGGCATCTTTATAATTTGACCATGGTACAAAATTAAGAGGCCCGTTGCGTTCTGGACTATGTAAATTGCAACGACAAAGCTTTTTCGTTGATATAAATTGAGTTTCTTTCCTAATTAGAAAGAATATTAGAATAAGTTAGACCGTATTAATACTTCCATTAAGTGCTAAATAATACTGCTTTAATGGTAAAGATCAATTATTTCGTTAATGAGGATCGGTAAGCTGTATATAGGTACATAATATAATTAGAAATCGTTTATGTTTGTAAATTAAATATAAAATTTTTGTAACTAACAATGCGTTGGGAAGATAAGTTTTTCTCTATTATTTTCTCAACTATACAGCTAATGCAGTACTCGCAAACTCAGCAATGTTAGATTATGACTTGTGCCACAGAAGTATAAGCTATGTGCACTCTTTGTATTTACAAAATAACATCATATCAATTTGACTCGACAATTTTTTTTAATAATGAACATATGTATATATTTTTTTTTCGCGCCGAAATATTTTGTTCGAGATAATCACCTTTTGTGCCAACATTATTTTTTAGAAAAAGTTTTATGTGAATAAATAGTTTTTATCACAATTTTTCAGCTTCCTTTTAATCCCTTAACTGGTTAACCCGTACACTGTACGGGCTACCGATACGTAGGTACTACTGGTTTGCCCGTATGCTGGTCGGGCTCTGATATTTTCTTTGTTCTATCTTTGATTTGCACATATTTTTAATTCTTATAGTGAAATTATTAGTGCTACTGTTTTTAAGAGCTGCAGTTTGTCCATGGTAATGAAATGCTTCTCATCCGGAATTTTTTTGTGTTGAAGGTGGGAATTTTTCATTGAAGGCAGGAACATAGATTCTTGGAAGGTTTCGATAAAGAACAGGGATTGGCAAGGTAATGTGTAATTTGTTGCTTGAGAAAAAAATGAAAATAGAAAAATAATCTAAAAAATCCGATGTTATATCTGTCCCCATTGTATTGTAAGACTTAGTATATTACACTATGCTTCAAATTGTGTGTGTGCCATAAAAATGTACACACACACACAAAATCTTCAGCCGTTTGCAAAAGAAGTTCGAGCATGAAATTTTTTTTGTAAGTATGAGATAAATTCTTTCAAGGTATTTGAAGCATTCTTCATAACATGCTAAGTGTACTTATACAAAGCAAGCTTCTAGAAGTTTTTATGTTCCACAATTATACAATAAAAAATAATGTGAAAATGTTAAAATTGAAAATTAAAATAAAATTCTATTTTCGCATTCAATTAAATATTATGCTTAAGTATATGCAATAAGAAAAATGCGCCCTTTTTTAGAACTTTTTAGGGAAAGAAAATTGACCTCTTACGGTATCCGACTACGTTCGAAAATGCAATTTTGCAAAAGCTTACAAACGAATAATTTTTTTAAAAATATTTAGTGTTTTTTAGATCAGAATACACGTATAAAATTGTTTTAAGAATAAAGAATTATGTAAATGCAATATTTTGACGAAAAATGAACGTAGAATTATTTATTTTCAAAATGTTCTCCTTTTATGAAAAATGCCTCTATAATAATAATATTTTGCTTTCACACATAACAAAGACTTCTCCAGAGAGTCTGAACTAGGATTTTATAAAAATTCACATTTTTTCCAGAGTTACTACCAATTGAAATAATTATCGGAGTTTTTTTGTTAAAATTTCTCCTCTCTGATGTATTAAAATATGAATAAATCCACTTCCAAGTTAAATATTTCAAACATCCTAGTCCAGACTCTGTACAGAGGTGTTGGCTATATATAGGCAAAATATTATTATTATAGAAGAATTTTCGTTAAAAGGAGAACATTTTAAAAATAAATAATTCTAAGTTCGTTTTTTGCCCAAATATTGCATTTAAGTAACTTTTTATTATAATAATATTCTTAAAACAATTTCATGCATGTATTCTAATCTATATGTAAGTGACACTAAATATTTAAAAAATATTCGTTTTTACACTTCTGCGAAATCACGGTTCCGAACGTAGTCGGTTACCTTAAGGGGGTTAATATAGTTTTTTGTATTAACTTCCTAATTTGCTTTGCATGATTAAAAAAAAGATAGAAACAAGACAAAAGAAATCCCCTACTTAATTCTGCATATAATTTCTTGATGGAAGTTAATAAAAGGACGCTTAACGACCTTGACCGCCACTCACCATGGGCTCTATCTCACTAATAGTTAAGCCGCGTCGCACATTCAATGAATGGATCATTATCTCTCGTGCATCATCTCATCGTTAGCATATCTTTGTAATTAATGACAGCACCTGATGTATAAAGGCGGGCAAGCATTATTAATAGATGATCTGGGACACTAGTGCCCGTCTTCCTGGGTTGCCCTCGGATTTTTTGTTTTCTGGAAGGCTCTTCTTTTTGTTTGCAATGCATCGTTTAAATTCAATTGGCAATAAAAAGGACGGTGATTAGACAAGACACATTGTATGCTTGTTTCATGAGCTCAATGGAGTGTTTGTGCCTTACTGTCTTGTTTCGGCTTTGTAATTCCGCATTTAATATTTTAATTCTTAAAAAATTGTTTTTTTGTATATGACTACGTTCGGAACCGTGATTTTGCAAAAGCGTATAAATGGATAATATTTATGATATTTAGTGTCACTTAGATTAGAATACATGTATAAAATTGCTTTAAGAACATTAAGTGCTTAAGATATTATGTATCTGGTAAAGAGTTTCTTTCGAAAACATAATTTTGAGAAAACTCATTTAAAGTTTTATCTTACTGCCCTTTTGCATAGAGTGATGTTTTTTTGGAAAGAAAAATGTTCAAACTAAAAGATTTTGAAATAAAAAAAAATGCCTTATGTAGATGAAAAACCATATTTTCTCTCTCTCTCGAGGTAGGCAGTCACCTTAATATTGAGGTTCTGTCATATGTATATACATATTTATATTAATTGTAATTAGTTGATAAAAAGTAAACAAAATAATATTTTTCTTTGTTGACATAAGTAAGGATTGACTTAAAATTTTTTTTATATTACTTGTGTTTCCTTTATTGTATATGTAAATATTTCCCTTTTATTACCTTGGCTACTGGTAATAAATTTAAACGCAGAACTTTGTTTATTGTGTTGTATTTAATTTCCTTCTCGTGACTTTAAATCCTGTTCATAATTAACAAAAAACAAGGAAAGTGAAAAGTTTCAGTAAAGTATTTTCAGTTATTAGGGTGTATTGTAGTCAATATTAGATGTGTTTGTACACTATCTTTACAGCAGTTTTGCTTTTATAATCATGTAAATTATCCTTAGTTTATACTAAAAAACGACAGGGAGGAATTTCTTAAGCAAAATGTAAAAACATAAAGGCAATTATCATTAATACATAGTTTGTAATTTTTTCCCATTGAATATGGAAAAATTAAAGAATTATTAAAAAAGAAAAATAAGGAAAAACATGCCCGAAAATATTTTTCATTTCGACTTCTAATGAATTTCTTCAATCTAAAGTTATATCAATTCAAAGTGAAAATTTTCCTTAACTTGAAAAGATATCCAAAATATTGGGGTACTTTTAATTTTTGAATTACAAAAATATAGCTATACTATTTTAACAGTAAATTTAGTAGTTAGTTTTATGGGTGGATATAAATAGTAGCTATATTTGTAATTAAGATATTTAATACATGATCCGCATTATATTTATTTTTCATGTGGAAATTACTTTATCGTATAGAAGAAACAGCAATACTTCCATAACTTTGAATATACAGGAATTTATTTTGTTTCGAAATAAAAAAAAATCATGTTGTTGGACATTGATGGTAGTACTACAGAAATTTGAAAAATATATACTTAGAAAAGTTTCAGCTGAAAAGACTAAACTCTTGTATTCAGTTAAAGAATTTTCAAATTATCAAAAAAAAAAAAAAAATATTCAAAATCATATAATATCCCCCTTGTATTTTTTTTGGTCTTAACTACAAATGCTAGAGAGAGTAGGGGTTGAACAAATTTCAAAAACCACCTTTTAGAGTAATGTATTTTATACCAGTATTTTAGAAAATCTTTAATCCTCACTGGAGGAACGTCAGAATAAAAGTTATAATTCAAGGCGTATAATGAAAACAGAAAAAAAAATAAATAAAATAAAGACTATTACATAAACTGTTACATAACTGTTGAAATGGACGCAGTTTTACCAACTAAGGTATCTATATATTTGAGATTATTTATACATATAGCTTATAAATAATAAATAAATTATAAATATAGCATTGTGTAAAAAATTATTTAAATTGAAAAACTGATAGCTACATTGAAAAAAAATGGAATCCCCTTTTAATAAATTCTTTTCCTTTTATTAATTATGAGTTATGAAAGCAGTTATACTTACAAATTTGTCATGAATGAATCTTTTTTCAATTCTAATATTAAAATTATATGAAAATTAATAATTTGTTTAAAAGGAGCTAGCTAAATTCCACCCTCTCCTAAATTTTTAATTAATATTTTTAATGTTAAGAGATATCAACTATTTATAATCAATAAGGCAGCGTTTCTCAAACTGCAAGGAGCGTCCCCTAGGGGGGGGAGTGATAACCTTACGTCGGGGGCGCGAGCGTATCGAAATATTGAAAACAAAAGATTATTTTAAAAAATTATCAATTTACTGAAAGGAAGCAAAACAATACATTCCGACATTATAAAAAATTGAATACACATTTACACTGATATAATACTTATAAATGTATCAGTGACGCACAATGTATTTGATAATTAATTTAAAAATAATAAGTTTAGAACAAGTTTAATAATTAACAGTGACCCCATGGGTTTGTCATATGTAAAATTATATACAAAATTTAATATTTATCTTGATTATTTGTACGGTTATATTTAAAGTTGTATTGTGTGTGTGTATATAACTTTAGAGAGTCAAAATATATTATTACTGAGTTCAATACATTGTTATTGTACGAAGATGGGGAAGGACGATGAAAATTATGATTGAGAATTGTGTTGCAAATATTGTGCAATAAGGATTACATTTTATCTTTTCAATTTTTTTGAATGTGCATATTCAGGGTCATTTGATAAAAATACCATTTCATATTTTTTAGTTCAGTTAAATATCTTTTTCAAAGGAAGCTGCTGAAACACATTTAAATTTATTCCTTATGACATGCATCTGAAATAAACTCTCATGTACTTTTTCTGAATAAAGAAATAGCAAAATGTAGTTTTAAATAAAAGGATCTTTTTTTTTTTCAAATGAAAGCGGCAATTTACTTTTACGAATTTTTTCAAAATTGGACGGGTTGGAACGAAATTTAAGGCAAGCGTTCAAGGTATCGCCGCTCATTATTTTGAACACAGGGTTAAAGTTGAAATAAAAAAAAAATGTATAAAAAAATTTATTCCGGTTCATTTTTTGAGACGAGCTGAAATATAAAGGCCATAAAGAAAATGGTAGAATGAAAAGAGGACAAAAAAAAACATTGGGGATTCTAACTAATTTTCCTTTCTTTAACACGTGTTAAGAGATGAGAAAAAACTTCCTTTATGTGTGCGTATACATACAACATACATACATACATAAAAAAAACAAGGAAAAAATAAAATAAAAAGATATGTAATAAAAGTAAAAAACTGTGCGAGAAACAGCTCTCGCCTAATGCTACGTTTGTTTGCTTTTGACGTGAAATGATGACTTTGGTTGGGGAAAAAAATAAGCCGGCAAGAAGAGAAGTTTCGGCAGTCCATCCGTCCAGTACCTGCAAGGTACGTGTATCCGGGAGCCGGATTGATTCTCACGCCCTCCCCTCCAACCGGACTCATCTTAGATTATCTTGAAAGCGGTTCGGAGAAATGTTTTTTTTACACGAAAATGCGGTTTTTTGTCGTTCTTTTTTTTAACTTTACATTTATAGTTGTCGGGTTATTTCTACACGAAAACTTATTCATCATACATGAGCTTTATGATGGGTTTCTTTATTTTAATTTTCAAAAAATGCAAATGAGATTTTTATCTCTGAAAAAATATATATTACTGACTAAGACGTGGTTTCGAATGAAAATGTTTCTGTGATTAATATTTCTTTCTTTGTGTACAAAATATTTTATTTTGTTCACTTTTTTTGTGTGTGTGTGTCTCGGTCGTCTACATTAGGCAGTTTGGAAATCCCTTTTTCGACATTTGTTTTGTTTTCAGTGTATTAGCAAATTGTTCCAAATCTCAGATTGTAACCGACTATTTTAAAACCTGATTTTGTAATTCTCCCATTGTGATCTGCGAATTTCTCTACTTTTATATAACTGTTAGTAAATTGTTCACCGTTAAGGCACTTCACAGATTCAAAACGAGAAGTTTCATTTATCTCTTCTAAAATTATAATAACATTTTTTAAATATATAGTGAGAGAGAATTGTAAAATGAAATGTTTTACCAACAGCATATTGGAAATTAAACGCAAAAAATTAGAAATAATAATCTATTTTAAGTTTGCTTGGAATTATTATACTTATAATATCCTTATAAGAAATTAAACTAATTTTTTTTTTATCAAGATTGTAAATGACGATGAAATAAATAACTTATAATGGATTAACACTTAATTTATCTAAAGCATACTTACGACTCTTAGGATCTAAGTATGGATATTTGAGCATCTTATGAAAGTGGTTCTCTTAAGAGGACTTGGTACCCTAAAAATCACAAACATATCGTTTTTTTTATTTTCATTTAATCTTATTCTTTGCATTATTATCTTTCGATTGATATAACACTTGTGCATGTCGGAAAGTTAGAAGTTGAATAAAACTTCAGTTGAAAACAAATTAGGCAATTCAGCCACACCCCCTTTATTTTAAAAAAAGCTAAAAAATGCGTTATGATAAAAAAAATCTATTTTATAAATAGAAATAATAACTATAAAAAAGAATGCGTAGTATTAAAAGCAGAATATTTCCGAGGCAATATAATAATGTAATTTTTCTTCCTTGTGAAATGTGTGCATGTAAAATTTTTAAATTAAGGCATTTTATATTAATAATTTTATAATTTCAGTTCTTATTCCTGATATATTTTTCATACAAATGTAATACTTTAATATTATAAGAAGAAAAACAGCTAAAATTTCTGTCGTGAGAGAAAAAAAATTTTTTTAAAGTTTTTCTTGAGTTTTCTTGTGCAATTAGTACTCTCTAAAAGTTGATCATTTATAAAAATGTGTGGGTTGAAAACATATGAAAATGCAATTATTTTAAAGAAAAACGTATAAGTAATATCTTAAAGTGGTATTTTAAGTTTAATTAAGCTTATAATAATTATTTTTTCAGAATTATAAACTTTAAAGTGGTTTTTCTCAGTTTGTGTTTTTCGAAACCTTAGTGCATTCACAATGCTACTCCTTCGACAATTATTTACCAATCACTTCAATTTTTTTTCCTGCGTGTTAAAAATAAAGCATGTAATAAAATTAGGGATCCGTTTTGCTATAAACTGAATACTTTTTTAAAAAAATGTAAGACATGTTGGCTTTTCGTTGATTTTTTAGCCTGTATATCAACATTTTTATTTTTCTCGAAAACGAATGAAGTTATTCTAAAATCGATCCCTAAAGTTGTTAAGAACATCCATAAGAATATTATAAAAAATTTCAGGTCAAAAAATTAATTTTTACAAAAGGAGTAGGATTTTAAAATTTTCCCAATTTCCTTCAAAAAATTTAAATTTTTAAAATTGTGTGAATAATATATGAAAATTTTCATCTGGTAACATTTTCTTGAATAGAAACATTGTATAAAATGTTAAATTATAATTTTTAAATACGTAAATAAAGAAGTTTGCTCAAAGGGTGCCAAGTCCCCTTAATATACACGGTAAAAAACAATAATGACTTTAATATTCCAATTTATAATATAACTTTTTTAGGGGTAATTATTATTACCGTAAAATCCGGCGTATAACGCGTACTTTTAACACATAAAATGATCGAAATTTACGGGTGCGCGTTATACGCCGGGTATAAAAATGATAGCTTTAAAAATAGCAAGAGATGAGAATAGAAAAATTTAGACATCTATATTGGTGGAAATACTGTTTGTTTAAAAGAAACTACATTCTTTAGGAACTTACAGGTTATATTTCTAGAAGTATGCAATTTTTTTAAAAAAACTTGGAATAATACCTCGAATAATTGACTTCCAATCACACTGTCACTAATAGTAAATTATGAATTATATTTTCATTCTCCGATAATTATCTATTTTCTTATGTAATATCTAATCTTCGTTGACTTTATACATAAAGAATAAATAAAGAGAATAAATGAAAAGAAAAAGAAAGTTATTACATATTTAAGTTGATTTATACCAGAATTCTGATTACAAATAATTTTTAACTTTTATGAAACAAATTTTAATAAAAATATAAGAAATACATTTTCAATCAAGTTCTTATTTGTAATAGAAATAAAGCAAGGGTTGTATATTTCATTTCTTAATTTTTGACACAGAAATTGTTATTTTCTTATACAAATACGTTACATTATTGTTAAACTTATCAAGAGCTAAATGGTATAAAAAACTGAATAATTTATATCAATTTCATCCTTCAAAACATAATTAAATTCAGAATCTTCTAATGACTTTTTTTGAGCGCTTCACTAGACTTGATTTAATGATTCGATTGATAAAATTTATTGAAGCTTTCAAACAATGGTTCATTAAAAGAGGTGCAAAGATAAATTTAAAAATATAAAATAATCGTAAATCAAATAAGTTTGATATAGATTATTATGTAAACTAAAAACAATACTATATGAAATAATGGACACAGTTTTTAAAATTTAGCAACTATTTTAGGTCATCAGTATAATGGGAAACGTTGTGAAAAAATGTTGAAATCACGGTTTTCCTGGCTCATTTACAATATCAAGCGAGAATGAAAACACACTAGGAAGTTATTTTTATTTTCATTCCAGACTTATTGAGGAACACGAAAGATTAGCTAACTATGGGTAACTTTTGAAAATAGACAAACTTTTTCTTTTCCCCTTCTCTCTCTCTCTTCAATTCCTACTATTAGTTCATTCTCTCTCTCTCTCTCGTATATATATATACATCAATGACGCACACAAGGGAGTCCTGGGGGTCTGGACCCCCAAAGCCCTTGATTTTTTTCCGATTGATTATAATTCTAAGTATATAGTACGTGTTGTTAATGATTAATTTTATTCATTAATGCTAATTATTTATTCAATAATTAGTTTTTTACTGTGTTTTGTTCCCGAAAATCGACAAAATCAAAAGGAGCATGATACAAGAATGGTGAACTTTCGACCCCGGACCCCCTCCCCGTGAAAAATTCCTGTGTCAAATTTTCAAGCGTTAATAAAATACTTTTTTATTCATCCATTCAAATTCAAATGCATTTTTTAAAAACTTGTAGTGGATGACACTTGATGTTAATACAGTTTTTTCAACTATTAATTCATTAATCTTTTAATTAATTAATAAATAGTAAAAAACAAAAATAATAGTCCAACACCATATATAAAAGGAAAATCGCTCGCTGTGACTCTGTAGTGCAATGGATAGCTTGTTGGACTTATAATCTAAAGGTCGGGGGTTTGAATCCCACCTGGGGATGACCTAATTTATGAGGATGTGGTTTCTTTATACTATACTATTTTATTGGACTAATGAAACTTAATGAATAAATAGTAACAAGCAAAAATAATAGTCTAACACCCTATATTGAAAGAAAAAAGAAAAATTGCAAGGAAAACCGCTTTCTATTTTTTCCCCCTTAATATTGTGATTCTGTCATATGTATATACATATTTATATTAATTGTAATTACTTAATAAAAAGCAATCATAGTAAAAATTTTTCTTTGTTGACCAAGTAGGAATTGACTTAATTTTTTTTTATATTACTTGTTTATTTTAAAGAAACGACATATGGAATACCCATTTCATTAAGTCGACTAAATTAATTGGAATAAGACAGTAATTCATTCATAGTACGCTTGGAACTAATTTATAAATTGAACGGGTATGCTATATGTTAGAGTAAAATTTGAAAAAAAAAATAATAATTCCCTAAGATAATTACGAAACAAAATAAAATGCATTTGCCGCCCTCCATTGAAGAAGACCCACAAAATGAATGTCTTCTCCAAAGTTTGTGCTCATCATCATAATTCCCTCACGTTTAACAGTCAGAGCCACCTTACCTACACTCTACATTTTGATACATAGTAATTGAATCTTCCTTTCTCTGAAAAGATGCAGAAAAGCGATTTGCTTAAGAAGAAACGCTGGGAGATACGGGAAAAGGAAAAGCACATCTGCAATATATATTCACAGACAGGAAGGTCAGAGTGTAGATTGTATTTTCATGCAAATTAGATTGGCTTTAAGTTCAGTCTTAGTTTCTGAGAGAGAAATAAAATGGGCTGATAAAAATAAGAATATACTGGAAAGTAAGAAAAGGATGAGCCGATGAGCATGTTAGCATTTTTATCAGTGAACAAATTTTGACAACTTATTTTATATTTTTTCTTTATTTGGAGTTTTATCTATTTGGGTTTTTTTTTAGGAGGTTAAGTGCTTTTTGAATGTATTCAACACATGCCTAGTAGAACCGATATTCTACAGCTCTTCTCTGCATTTTTAAAATGGCTTAGTTTTTCTTATCATCAATGAAAATGCTTAATGCTACCTGTATATTCTATATGCATATTAAAGGAATTTTAATTAAGAGTATTAACCCGAAGGATTTTGTGATCGTATGGTTAGGGAAAAGAATCCTAATAATTTTAAATTCATAGAATATTAATAAAATTGCTTATATTTTTCTATGATTTTCAAACTTTTTTGTGATTTGAAAGAACGTAATACACCTTTCGAGTCCCGTTAGTTAAGGAGAATGATTTAAAAAGTGGACGAAATCCTATGAACTACTCTGATCAATAAAATACATTAAAAAGATTTATGAGCAAAAAAATAAATAAATGTTGAATGTTCTTATTACGATTAATTTTAATAATTAAAGCTCTTTAGGAAGCCTCGTGACCGCCTACTGCAGAAATATGTAAATAAGAAAAATTGGGAGGCTTCAGACTAGAATTTAGTGCTCGTTTACTCTTTCCATTTAAGTTAGAATTCTTTTATTTTAAACAATATCCATTTAATTTTATGTAGATTCTTCTTAACTGATATTCATAAAATTTAATTGGTACACTTATTGTTACTTATTCGCGCTTTTAATATCTACTGCATTTTTTTTACAAATAGTTTTCTTGAAAATGTGGTTAATGCCTCATTTATTAAATGCGTACCTAATTTATGTTATAAGAAATATCATTGAATATTAAAGATATTCTTTGATGTGTAGGAATTTAATTATAGCACCAAAAATTAATAAGGTTTATCTTTTAATCCATATTCAATGTCAAGGAAATTTAAATGCTGCGAATGAAATTAAAGCTTTTGGAGATTATTGAGCTAAACACAGATATGTGGAATGTTGCGATAAGAAACTTTCACTAAGTAATGGTTAAAAATTACTAAACACATTAGGTAAGTTTTTGAAACGAAATTTGTTAAGAATCAAAACTATTGGAATTCTGTAAAAATATTAATCAAGAAATATACAACGAAATATAAAGTTTATAGAAAAATTAAGTGAGAATGTTAGGAAATGAAAACACATGGTAAAAATCAGAAAAAAAGAGACACTACTAAAAAAAAATTATTATTCTCCATTACATCAGAACTAATATGCTGTAATAATAAATCCAGTGGCGTAACGTACTCAACTGCAACCCCTGCGTTGCTGGGAGGGACTGGATTCTAGGGGGACCAAAGACTGACTGCCGCCAAGTACGTATTTAACCAGTTTATAAAATATTTGAGGCAAAACCTGACTTTGCAGGGGTCGTCCTATTATTCTCCGTTGCGCCACTGAATATATCAGTAATAATATATGTATAAAAATAAAGGACATTAATGTTAGGTTAATAAATATAATCAGCTGATTTCGGTAGTTGATACATATATTAATACCAATTACAATTTCTAAATCTTTCCTTACAGCATACTTTTTTTATCAGTTTCATTAAAAAAAGTTAAATTACAAATATAAATAAATAAATAAATATAAGGTTAACCTTTTAATTTTTATAAATCAGATATCTTTCATTAAAAGCTAAAATACGTCTTAATTTTTGTATTAATTTATAGGTTCAATTATTTACTTTTAGATAATGATATTAATTAATTTTTAAGCAAAAACCAAAATTTAAAATATCTGATAATCAACTCAACGGATTACGCAACTGCGCATCACTGAACCCAATCTGACCCATCTTCTAAAATCACGCTTTCAAATTAAAATTCATCGACCCGTATTTCAGCAGCTTTTAACTTGCTCACCTACCAATCAAAATTAAATAAATAAACGAGAATAACCATTAGCAAACGGCGATGAATTCATCGAAAATAAAATATATGCTTTATTTCACTAATTAAACCTTTCTCCTACGGCGTAATTACTGCTCATTAGAATGCTATTCCCCCGCCTCTAAGATGCGCGATTATGTTTTCCACTACAATATCTGCAGGGGTCTCTTCAGTTTGGCCGCACATGACCCTTTCAAAGAACATTCGGAAACTTATTCCTTCGGGCCTTAGGGATTATTTTCCCTTATCTTTTAATAACGACAGCTCGATCGGATGTGTATTGGAATCGAGTTGGTTAATGATCGAATTATTGTTATTTTTCCTCTTTTTTTTTCTCCTTCTATTTTATGCGGGTGATAAAATAAAAATTGTGTTTTAGTTTCAAGTTATACCTGTGCGGGAAATTTCAATGTATTCAGTTATATTAGATGATTTGTTTAAACAAGATGAAGAAATCTCATAGAGTGAAGTTTCTAACTATTCATGTAGAATACATGAAAATAAATCGTTCTGTATAAAAAAAAAATATCTTTCGTGTGGCTGTAATTAATTTATTATGCACTGTCACAACGATGCCAATGTTCAAGATAACTCGCCAAATTGGCAATCCCGATTTCGCATGTGTCGTGCGTGTTGAATTGGCAACCCTGTGTTTCGTTTTATAAAATGTCACCAATACGGTTGCGATAGTACATTGTAGCAAAACTTCACAATTATTACCAGGATTGGAATCGTTGCGTGAGAAGAAAAACGTTGTCTCATACGAAGATTTGTCAACGATCAATGGAACTAGGTACTCAACTTTCCAGGAAGTTGCAAGAGCTGCAGGTTTATCAAAGTCTGAGAACTTTATCAATGAAGTGTTAGACGATGCAGTTTCAATAAGAAATTTAACTAAAAGGGAGAGTCAAGAACCAATTTTGCAAATAGAGCTACATAATACATGTAAATTACAGTTTTTTTTACAATTTTTACTATTTGAACAAAGTGGTTAGTTCACCGTTAGGCGGATTGGGACTCCCCCCCCTCCATCGAGTATTATTTTTAAAAAATCCTTTCCCCCTCCTTCTATTGGATGAAATATAAACAACAATTTTTATAATAATGTTTGTTGTGGAAGCCGGGTTTCTCATTGGTTTATGCATCTAATGAGAGTGGCCGCGGTAGCCGAGTGGTATAGGTATCGGATCGTGGCTTGCTTTGTCACGAGTTCGATCCCAGTACCACTAAAGACCCGCCGTGTAGGGCAGCGATGCACGTTAAATCTGCCGAGAGCTGAAACGTCCTCCCGTTGGTGTGGTGTGGTAGTTAGGAGAGGGGGTGTCAGCTCAGGTGTCGTCCACGTCACTTGACCATGGTTCAAAATTATGTGGTCCGTCGCCAAAAGCCCTCGTGTAGCTGAACAGTGCGACGTTAAGATTCAATCAATCAATTAATCAATCAAGCATCTAATGAGAGCATATACAGGTTTAATCTTATATTTTTAATCGATCCTAGCTCTTATATATTTCGGTTTTAAATCTAGAATCTGTAATTGTTGTATGAAATATTCATTAAACTATTATAAAGGAATGCAGTTATCCTTTAATAATCCTAATTTTTCAAATTCTTACAAATGATATTGCTTATGTCAATATCCAATAAAATATATTGTATACTCTCTTTGCAGATATTGCTACAGATCCACAATGTTATTTTTTTTTAATTATAATTTTTTTCTTTAAATATTAACTCTTTGTGGATTCCATAAAATATTCCAATCATGCGTTCTTCATCTTTTATATTTTCTCATGTTAAAATAATATCAATTTGTAGGTGCGCTATAAAAATTGTATTGAAATGCAAACTAGTTTAAAATACCGGGAGAAAAAGATAAACATTTAAAAATGACGTGCAGAAATAAAAATTGAAAGAAGAATATTTCTCATTTAAAGTTAGAAAATCTACTAACTAAAACTTTTTGTGTCAAATGTTTACCTTAAAAAAATAATGACAATTTTGCATGCATAAGAAAATCTTTAAAAATAGAAGAAAAAAGTTGCACAAAAAGAATTTGTTATCTGTTTCCAATACTCGATTTACAATCTTAGATAGTAATTTCGATATAAAGTAAGAATAAAACTATTCATCAAACACTCCCTTTTAGTTTTGAAATCGAGGTAAGTAATTTCAGTATGACTATTACATTTTTGATTGCAAGATAATATCTCTAAAATAAAATAAATTAAACAAAAAATAATAATAAGTTTTTCATCGGATTCTGAAAAAAAACTCGAAAGCAAACACTAAACATTTAAATAACCTCCATTAATGTTTCCCGTATTTCAAATTTCTCGATATATATACCTGTTTAAAAACAAAAACAAAAATCCTCTCATATTGAAGAACTGAACGCAACATTGACTTGTTTAAGAAAATGAAAAATTCTTTTAAATTGCTTTCAGTATAAGTCAAATAAAATTTAAAAAATATATAAATAACATTAACGTAACTGCGACTAAAATTTAACTTCTTTCAATCATTAATTTTAGATTTTCTTTTTGGTTACTATCAAAATTAACTGCATTATTTTATGTGATTTTAGAAAATTACAGAATCACACCGCCGAATTCGATTTCACGTTTCATCGCACGCATTCTAATTTTTTTCCGAGATTCCCACTTCCGCATTGTAAAATGTTTTTATTAATAAGTTCTTTTTTAAATGTTATTTTTATACCATATGACCCGTTCTTGCTCTCTGGTGTATTGTGAATATTTACCCATTCTAATATCAAAAGTTCCTTCACCTTTTCTAAAAGCGATTTAATTCTATTCAGCTAGATAAAGAAATAAACAGTGTTATTTGCTTTTTCTAGCAAAACTACTTAAACGCGTATTAGTTTTCATAACTACTACTCATAAGATTTTCTAATTCTGTCTTTCTTTCCTTTAATATTTTTATTTGAAAGTCATTTCATGTTTTTTAATGCATACTTTTTTTTAAAATATACTATAAAAGCTTAGTTAATTATTATATATTTTTAAAATTTTATTTTTCTGAAATGGTTTGAACCTTTCCTTGCGATTATCTTCTGTCAAATGTTAAGGAATAAATTCCAAAAATTGGTATATTTTTAGCCAGAAAACTCTGCGCCAACATTATTATCACATTTTTACTTCATTATGATAAAGACAGTAACGCATTATATTTTACCACGTATTTCTATTTGAGAGAATTGCTTATATTCTATGATGTATCATGACCAGTAGCGCACACAGAAATTTTTCAAGGGGATTCCGGGGTCGAAAGTTCACCATTCTTGTATCATGCTTCTTTTGATTTTGTCGATTTTCGGAACAAAACACAGTAAAAAACTAATTATTGAATAAATAATTAGCATTAATTAATAAAATTAATCATTAATAACAAAATGCTTAATTAAATTTTATGTACTAATTACTTAGAATTATAATCAATCGGGAAAAAATGAAGGGCTTGAGGGGGGGTCCGGACTATACAGGGTGTCCCCGAATGCTATGTACAAATTTGGAGGTATTCAACATCCTGAGAAGCCGTAATTATATAGGAAAGCATGGTCAGAAACGTAACCCTTAAAGAGACACAAAGACAATAGGGCTATAATACAGAATTCAGAGTAAAATGCTTTATTACACACAAAAAAAAAACCAATAATAAATTAAAAATACAACATTAAAGCATCACAGGAGGTGTTTGAAATTGCTGCCATTGGCATGTATGCACGCACAACACCAAAGTGACATGGATTAGCGAACATGTTCGAAAATAAAGGGGGTTCACGGATCGTAGCGATGGGTATTTATGCCACCAAATCCATTTCAGATTTGACGGACATGTTGTCAATCGTGGCTCTGAAAGATCCATGTTCCGCCAGGTTCTGATGCACCCTAGCGAACGTTCGATGATTCGGTTGACGCCTCGTTAAATATCTTTCCCCATGCAATCGAATAGCAACACGTCTATTTCCGTCGTAAAGGACGTAGTTGAAGTGGATATCCGCCAACTCGGCGTTCGTATAACGATTTATATTCATCGCACGCTGCTCATGTCTGAAATAAGGAAACCATGTGTGCCGATCTTGCGAGTTCATGTAAGACGCCACCTATCGCTTTCCCCTCATGCTTTTCTATGTAATTATGGCTACTCACGGTGTTCTCCACCTCCCCTCCAAGTTTGTACACGGTAGTCGGGGACACCCTGTATATTTTTTAAAGTTATTGCCATTTAAATCTAAGCATTATAAGATTCCCATTGTTTTGAAAAAAAATTCTCAGCTTAATTTCAAGTCTGTAAGTCTAATAGATTAAAAACGGGAATTTTTTAAAATCTACAGGTTGATTCAAAATTAATGTGACCAATTTTAAAAGTATATAACTATTTATGGTAAATTTTAATCGCTTTACTTCCAGTTGTATTTTAAAAATGAAGCGTTTAAATTATCCATCTAAGTATTTTTATACGTGGTAAATGATAGCTGCGAAATTAGATCCTTAAACCCAAAAAGAAATTTTAAAGCTTTTGAAGGATGGTTGCTCAAATTCTGCTAAATAAATCATTTAAAAATCACATTAAACCAAATCTTGACTTTAATTTTAAAAGAAAATTAAATCAAGAGGAAACCACAGATTTTACTTATTTAATACATTTATTTACTAAATTTAATGAGTTTAATTTACAGTTACACGGTGGCAGAATATGTTTCATTAAATCAAGGACCATCGCTATACCTGTTATTACCAATCTAAAAGAAAGAGAGCGAGAAACAAAACGACTGGACACTACTCACCAAGGAGTTAAACCTGACAGAATTGGTACCGAATGATAAATTGTTACTGAAGCACCAGATTCATCACTCCAATCAAAGCATTTGTTTGCTGTTCAGTTATTTTATATATTAATTAAATTTTTATTTAATTAATTAACATGTGTGCTTCTTAAATTTTAATCACTTTACTTCACTACAGTTATAAATTTAAATCTTTTAAAGTTGTTCTACACCAGCTGTCAAAAAGACATTTAAGTTGATAAATTTTTAAAAATTCTATATTAGATAAGCCGGGGTTTACCACAAACCAGAAAACATGGCAAAGGGTCTACGAGACAAAAATGTTTGGGAACCTCTGGACTACATTTTGTTTCCTATATGCATTATAATTATTAACAAATATGTACTTTTTATGAAAAAGTTTATCAAAGAATAAAATTTGACAACAATGAAGCGCAAGAATTGATTAGCTGGAAGCACATGATTGCTTTTATCGCGTGGCAATGACGTCACATGAGTTTTTGAACTGATTGGCTAGAACACGTGGTTACCATCATCATGTGACTGGGACGTCACAGGAATTGAGCCCATTTACATAATTCTATACATTTTTTAGAATAAATTCGTGTTTAATTAAGAATTGTGCGCATTTTCTCGTGATATTTTGGAACCAGAGATTACAGAAAAATGTAGATCATCTATTTAAATACATTTATCTTAGCATAGGCGGTATTATTTTAAAAAACTAAATAAACTTTGAATTCTGTATTTGTAACCATTGGAAAATAATTAGAAGAAAACTTGATTAAATAAGATTATTTTATTTTGGAATAATTTAGGAACATGTCTTAGAACGTGATTTGATTTTTTTTTTAAATCGCAAATAGTTTTTTAGGGAACAGTTCTTTTTTTTTACCCACATTGTTCGCCTTAAACAGAATATCGTTTCTCATAAACGTTTTAAGCGATGAGTAACATAATCTTCATGTAGAAATAATAATTAGTGATTTATGGAGCAAAATTATGCATTACTATTTCTCAATTTATACATACAGCTAATATCTTTTTTTTTCTTTATCTAATGGGCTGCATTTTGGTAGCTAAGCCTTCGTAAACACTAGTCCCCAAGTGTGAGAGCTATTTCGTTGGTAATCTAATGGAGGCAACACTGCCAAACTTTCGACGCTTGACTTTATTAATTCAAGTCCTCGTCGGAAGCTAAATATTGCCATGATTTAATTTGGTCGAGAGCACTAGAGCCAAATGGATACTCAAGGGATATTTTACATGCCACATAATCATATGACATGTATGCATACGATTTTCGCACCCAGAAAATCTATCGACTCCAGCTGGAATTGAACCCGCAACCTTAGGCTTACAAGGTCGACATGCTATCTCTAAGCCACCGAGACGACGACATACGGAAAATAGGAAACCAATTAGCTTCGAAAATAAAGGCTAGAAACATGCATGGATTATTGGAAAAATTGTTATTTATTAAATAACAATCGTTGGAATAAAATACTTAATAACAGCAAGTACGTGTTTCTTCGGCTATATTTTTTAAAGATAATTTAATTTGCAGGATAGGAGGGGGAAAATTTTGAATTTTGAATTACTTATTTTTATGATTTTTTTCTTTAAATACCTGTTATTGTATCTGCCATAGGCTCGCCGATAGCATCTAATATTTCACGGGCTTGTCGTGATTAGACAGATTCGTGAAACGGAACGAAACGTGTTAAAAAAGATTGACGGAAACATTTATTACTCAAATTAAAACTAACAGAAAGCAATTAATCCCAACTTTACATGCTTTCTAAGTCTGCACGAATTCATCATTCACCTTTTGAGCATAAAAATTATACTAGACACGTACGCGTGTAGCCTTTACAGCACTTTTAACATACATTACTTTTATACTTTTTATTTGTTGTGCATATTTTCATTGATACTTTCAAAATTTTATATTAATACTAGCTTGTATATCCGTTCTTCGTTCGGGTGAAATGAAAAATTGAACAATACAAATTGAAGGATAAAGAAGTACTAGCTTGTATATCCGTTCTTCGCTCGGGTGAAATGAAAAATTGAACAATACAAATTGAAGGATAAAGAAGTTTTTAATGAGTAAATTTTACGTGAATTGCAAGTTAAACAAACAAAAAAAAAAGCTTTTTGCATATCTTAACTGAAAATCATTTTGTTAAATTTTAAGTCTGTATATATATAGATCTAACAACTGATAAAAAGGATTATATATATAATCCAATATAAAAGAATTTTTTCAATATATAATCATATACATATACATACACATATATATAAAGTTATACATATATATACATATACACAAATACATAAACAAAAAATATAAAAATAGACATATAGTTTATACCTAAGATAACTAAAAGTAGGAAGGAGGCACATAGTATAAAGACAAATTCCTGACCTTAGGAACCAGGATTGCAGGTTTAAACAAGTTTTGCGGCGCCAACCTTCACCTGTAATTTGTCATACTATGTACCAAGAGGAAAGGAAAGAGTTATATATGTAGAATTTAAATATTAAAAAATCATTAAACTAAATAACATATGAACATAAACACAACCTACTAAATCGAAGTTAAATTGATGGCCAAGAGTGCAGTAACGAGTTCCCGCCAAATAAGGAGAGCAGAACCGCATAAAGTTAATTGCGATACGATATAAGAAACGATTAATTGCGATACGATATACGATAATAATAAATATATATATATATACTTTTAAAAAATCATAAAAATAAAAATCATATAAAATTAGCGTAAAATATAAAAAACTCAAAAATATATATATATATATTAAATTTTTTTTAAAAAATAAGCATGTGGCGCCATCTCTATAATAATTGTAGGATAAATTAGATATTGTCTAAATTTAAAAAAACATTACAAAACATAATAACAGTAAATAATTACAGTAATACAAATTGTATCATAAAAAACCATTATAAATATAATTACAAAGAAAGTTAGCAGGGTATCCATGTTCAATACAGTGATTAAAAAAAATTTTAAGATATAAAAAAATATTAGCTTTATCGGTAACTAATACATTATTGCGATAAATATAGTTAAAAATAATATTTCTATATATAGATATTGATAAATTAGAATTCCAGAAAGGCACTTTGATGATATTAAAATTAAAGGCATCCCTTTTATCATAAATATTACTATGTAGTTTCAAATCCTTAATATATAGTGATACATCTAGGTAATTTGTATTGATTGAATTATTATTAATTTTGACTAAGTTTAAGTAGGACGGATAAAAATTAATAATAGGATTTAAATTATCATTTTTACCAAAAATAATTAAATCACCAATATATCTAAAAATGTAGTAGTCATTATTAATAACATTATTATATTCTTAAAAATGTAAATAAAGATTAGCCAAACTATTACTAGCTGGGCCCCCTTGTGGGAGTCCTTTCTCTTGTTTATATAAAGAACCATTAAAAAAAATTGATGTAATTTTCTTTTAAGACAAAATCTATGAGAGTTTTAAATTTGTTAAAATTAACATTAAGGTTATACATAGTGTGGTTTTCTAAAATTACTTTAATAATATCATATAAATCAATAGAATTGAAAAGATCTTCAAAGTCATAACTATGAACTGAATAGATATTTCTATTATTAAAAAAATCTATAATCTCTTTACTATTTTTAATTATAGCTTTATTACATTGCTGATTAATAAAGTTTTGTATAATATTATGAAGTAATTTGCCTGCAGTAGTAATATATGTTCTAAAACCATTTGTCACAGTTCTAAATTTAACCGGACTTTTATGGAATTTTGGAGTTAAAAAAATATATGGATACTTAATTTTAGGAATACAATAACCTAATTTTTTATAAATAGCAATAATACGATTACTAATTTCATTATGTGACAAATCTAATTTTTTAAAAGAACCATTATTAAGAAAGTGATCATAAAGAATATTATAATAAAAATACTTACAAATCACAGCATAGTTACCAGGTACTTTATCAATGTAAACTATGATAAAATTCTTTTGTAAATCATAAATATTCTGTTTTATATCTTTAAAAGTAGTTTCATATTGAGAATGGTAGCTAATATATGTATATATATATATATATATATATAACGCCCCATAACACTCTTGTAGGTAGACTTTTGAAAACACCTTCCTTCTGCTCAGCAAAAGTAACACATTGTGACAAACTTTGTGCTATGAACGCTTAAAATAGTGTAAATAATTTATATCTGGGTTTGTAATAAGTTAATATTGCTTTCTGCTGTATTTATTTTATGTTAAAATTGTAATATTCTCTAGCAACACCGTTCCTTACATTATAATGGCGATTAAATGGAAAGATAGGGAAATGTTGGTGATAGAGCCGCGTTGGCAACTTGGCGATTGCTTGAACGGTGCAGAAGTTCATATGCTGTAGTGCCACTTGGTGGGGAGCTGAAATAAAGAGGATAACACAAAAACTTTCTCCACACAAAAAATATATATACAAACCACTTTTCATAGTTATCGGTTGAATGGTGTCGGAGTGAAGCGAGGTCGTATACAAACATCCATTTTTATATAGGGAAATGATATTTGGCAATAAAGATGAGATACAGATGTATCCTCATATGACTAAAATAAATTATGCTAGTTTTTAACCATTTAATGGAAAGAAAATATTATAAATTTTCTGTTTTCTTACTGTTATATCTTTATTTTATCTTTCTGTTGAATTCATTGCGACCGCAAGTAGCCAAGTGGTAATGCCATTATTTCTGTCAAATTGTGAATTAGGGGTTTGATTGCTCTTAGAGCAGGGGTGTCCAGCACGCGGCCCGCCGACTCTTTTTTAAAAAAATTTAAATATCATATTTTTAAAGTTTTTTCATTTTGAAATTTATTTGAGGAAAAATATATATATATATATATATATATATATATATAAATCTACAATGTATTTGCCTGTTACCAGTTCTTGTTTTAAAATAAATCTTTTTTCATAATAGAAATGTCCTTTAGATTAAAACAGATTTATATTTTATCAAACAGTTACATTTGATTTTACTATAGTAAATTATTTTTTTAAGAATTCCGAATTGCATTATGCATATCCTTTACTACGGATGGTACATGATTCTCTGTGTGTGCGACTTTCGTTTCTCCTCCTTTTTCTCTGTTTGGCGTGCGCAAAAAGCAAGAGGCAGTCAGAGATGTTCTTTTAAGTTTAAAAAAAAATTCAGGACGGTTCAGATAAAGGACAAAGTATACTTAATCGTTTGCGAATGACAGCGCAATCAAATTTCAACAATGAGTAACGAAAGATCAATTCAAAAGGAACACCGTAATTTTCAAGAAAATGGCAACACTGTAATATTTTAAACATTATTGGATCATTGCATTATCATATTATATAAAAATTATTATATTATTCATATCTGTATGCATGAAAAATAATGAAAACAATAATAATAATTCATTCTGTTTTAAATTTTCACTCCAATAAATGTTTTTTTTTGTTTTGTTTCCAAATCTGATGTAAAGGTACATATTTTTATGTACTGCCCACGAGATTATAATGGTTTTCCCAAGTGGCCCTCAAGGTCATTTGGGTCGGACACCCCAGCTTTTAGAGTCCCGTCGTGTAGCGAGACAGAGGCACGTGAAACCTGTAGAAGCTTAAAGTCCTTACGTTAGCGTGCTGTGAAAATTTGAAAAGTGGAGTACTGCTTTAGAAGTCTTGTCGTCTTTTGATCATGGTTAAAAATTATTAGGTCCGTTGCCAACTTTTGAGTTGCTTTTAAGTGCGACCTTGATAAGTTCTCAATGAAAGTGAAATATATACATTGCATCCAGTGGCGCACACAGGAATTTTTCATGGGGAGTCCGGGGTTGAAAGTTCACCATTCTTGTATCATGCTCCTTTTGATTTTGTCGATTTTCGGGAACGAAACACAGTAAAAAACTAATTATTGAACAAATAATTAGCATTAATTAATAAAATTAATCATTAATAACAAATACTTAATTAAATTTTACGTACTATGTACTTAGAATTATAATCAATCGGAAAAAAATCAAGGGCTTTGGGGGAGGCTGGTCCGGACCCCCAGGACCCTCCCCCCTTGTGTGCGCCACTGATTGCATCTCCTTAAAAATAAGACTTTAATGAGAAATAAGTCCCAATATTATACGTAATAAATTAAATTCTCTCAGTATTTCTTTTTCTATGTTTGATTTTTTAAGTTTAAATATAAAAGGAAGAATACTGGAATATAATATTGTGCATATTTATATTAGAGGGAGTTCAATTTTTTGTGGTCATGCAAAATTTTAAAATTAATTTATCTCTCTAGTAAGCTTTTCCAACTATTATTTTCCTAAAATCAAATTTCTTGTTTTTCGCATGTACTAAAAAGGAAATAGTCTTGAATGGATTTTTTAAGAACATTTCAATTGAAATTTAACGGTTTTAAGCCCTCGAATAGCCAGATAGAATATTTAGGTGTGTCACATTTTACCCGTGCGCCATAGTTGCATAAGTCCCAGTTGATAATTACATTTCGTACGTTTGTTGCAAAATACGGAGGATGTGTTTATTAAATAATATTAGAGAGAGAAAGAACATCCGTAGAGTAATTGTTCATTAAATACATATATGAATAAATGCATATTTTAATTATGTGATTATAATGAGTACTTGATATAATTCTAGGATGTATAATGCAAAAATAAATGTAAGATGTTGCACATGTAAAAAGGAAAATGTCACGCAGAAATATCGCAATGTGTCCTTTGGAAATATTAGAAGTAATATAATTAAGACTTGATTATATGTTTTCAAAAAAACATGTTATTAGTAAATTAATAATTTCTTTCATTCATATTAAGGTATTCGACTACGTTCGGAACCGAGATTTTGCAAAACTCATAAATGGATAATTTTCATGATATTTAGTGTCACTTAGATTAGAATACATGCATGAAATTGTTTTAAGGACATTTTGACAAAAAAGATTTATTTAAATATAATATTTTGGCAAAAAAATAACTTAGAATAATCTTTTTTCCAAATGTTCTCCTTTTGTGAAAAATGCTTCTATTATAAGAATATTTTGTCTGTATATAGCTCAGACTTCTCTACAGAGGCTCAACTAAAATTTTTGAAAAATTCACATTATTTTCAGAGTTACCACCAATTGAAATAATTATTTGCATTTTCTTCTTAAAATTGCTCCCCTCTGTTGTCGTAAAATATGAATAAACCCACTATTAAGTTATATATTTCAAAAATTCTAGTTGAGCCTCTGTACAGAGGTCTGAGCTATATACAGGCAAAATATTATTATAATAGAACATTTTTCACAAAAGGAGAACATTTGGAAAAAAGATTATTCTAAGTTATTTTTTTGCCAAAATATTATATTTAAATAAATTTTTTTTGTCAAAATCTCCTTAAAACAATTTTATGCATGCATTCTAATCTAAGTGACACTAAATATCATGAAAATTATAATTTATACGCTTTTTTAAAATCACGGTTCCGAACGTAGTCGGATATCTTAAATATACCTGGTTATTTACAGAGAAAATATTCAGAATTGATTTAAACCACGAAACGTCTTAGCTACAGTAAATTTGAATTTTTGTAATGAATTTTTCTTCAGTAAAAATTGTTAATTACTGATGTTTTTTATTTAGAAAATAATGCATGCTTTCGTCACTTTGTATTCTATTGTACACAATATTTGTATTAAAACATTTGAGTGCAAACAACTTCCTACTTCTAAACTAGAAAAATATATCCATAATACTAAAATAAATTCATTTTATTTTGTTTCATCTTTTTTGACATATAAGAACAATGTGTTCATATATATTCAATCATGACTCTTGGGAAATTCTCTTTCTCTATTCTTTATTTCTTGAACGAGTTTTCTGGTTCACTTAAACAAGAACGTGCTAAGAATTCCCAGTCTTTTTTTATGTAAGCTAGGATGGATAAGTTTCTTTTATGGAATTGAAATATAGAGTATATGAAAAGTATCGTTACACTTTCAAAAATTAATTAAAAGTAAACAATGATTTTCACTTGATGTTTTTTATGTTCCATAAAGAAAATATAAAAAATTCTATTCAGCGAAATCTAAATTACATGGCGCAACGTCTATGTTTTTAAAAAAATTCTCGTTTCAAATTGACTTCACCGCAAGAGCATGCGCTAGCTGTAGCATGGTTTATCGAATTTAAATCTGCAACATATGTACAGCGTAAATGGGGCACCACTACACTGGAGTTCGGAAGTGAAAAAAGTTTTCCGGGTGATGGATGGAAAGGGGAAATTCGATAACGTGATCATCTAGATCTCTAGACATGACATCTTTGGACTTCTTGTAGGGAGGCGTGAAAAATATTGTCTACCAATCTTCAATTAGTAACACTGACGACACGAAAAGTCGAATTAGTGACCATTCAAATTGTTGATCCTGCAATGTTCCATAGAACGTGGCTAGAAACAGGGACGTCTTAAGGCTGAGGCCATCTGAGCCAGAGCCCAGGGCCTTGGCCACAATGGGGGCCTCGTCTCGTTCTAGACTCAGCCATGATTTGAATCATTTCAATTGTTAAAGTTATTTCCGGTTGTATTCTCCGAAAAACTGGGAATTTTGGATGAAATGCTAACTAGTTACATGTGATGACCGTCGTTCATGTATAGGCCTAGGCCTACCATCATACACCGTCACTACTTATTCAGTCTAACGGCGGCAGTCGGTTGAGCCGGTTTATACGAATGTAAGTCATACACATTTTTTGTTTTGTTTTGGGTTTATACGATTATTTGGCAGCGAATGAATGCTATGCATTGTTTACTTTGATGGGTCATAGGTGGGGCCTACTGGTGTGTAGGGGCACAGGGTCTGTTTTCGCATAAGGGCCCAGGTCCTCAAGAAGTCTTAAGACATCCCTGGCTAGAAATCTCGTATAGACTCGAAGTACAATGCGCAACTAATGGTGCGCACATTGAAATCATGTAATAAAGCATGGTACACAAACTTTGATATTTTCTTTATAAAACATTTATATATATATATATATATATATATATATATATATATATATATATATATATATATATATATATATATATATATATATATATATATATATATATATATATGTGGGAGACAACAAGGGGTCCAATACGTTGGTCTATCTTCTATTTTATTTTAACATTAAACAAAAATTAATTAAAAAGGTAGATAAGTTTTTACAGATAAGTTTGACGATGATATTCAGAAGGTAACGCCTGCTCGCGCACCTCTCGCGTTCTCTCTCGTTGCTTCTCTCTTTCTCTGCTCTAATGTCCAAAAGTTTTTGTTTCACTTTCACTAGTTCAAAAGTTTCCACAGTTTCAGTTCTCATTAGCTGCGCCTGCGCGCGAAGACTGTGTTTTGCTTTTGGCTGCATGCCACAACGGCCAGCCTGACTGTACGCTGTCCGCAGCGGTATTTCCATGGAGACCAGAGGAGAATCTGAAACATACAAAAAAAAAAACGGAACAGACAAGGACTATACGACAAATATATAGAGATTAAACATATCATAATTTTTCTGAACTAGACAGTTTCTCCATCATGTGAAGGCACCTCTTCGACATCCGGAAGGTTCCACAGGAAAACATTGTTTTTCAAAGGCATAAGAACGTCTTTTTCAACAAGTTGATCTTTGGTTGAACGCATCGATTTTCTCCTCTGTAGAGTTCTGGACGTCTGTTCAAAACGATTTCTCTTTTTCCTTCGCTTCCACTGCCAAGGCTCAAAAATTTTTCGAGCAACACAAACCGTCTATATTTACGTTCCATTAGGTGAAGGGGTAGGTGAGCGGGAGATAAATTCCACGGAACTCGTTTTCATGGCACCATTGGCTTTCTTACACAATACTATATCAGAACATTTTTCTCTTACAATACTCAATTTTAACTTAGTACTCTTAATTTTATTACATTTTATAAAAATTTGGAAAGATCCTACCTTTTTTTTTCTGGCTCCCTTGTTGCTCGCACGTACGATGTATCCAATAAAAACGTTGATTCCACTGATTTCACCTCTTCGCAGGTAATATAGTTGAAATTGTGGTTCCGGCCTCTACACAGGCGGATTATTCACACTGAGTTAGTTCCAACCTCTACACAGGCGGAATTTTCGTCGATGGGTTTTCCAACCTCTACACAGGCGGAATATTTGTCGATGGTTCGTTGAAAAATACACCTCTACACAGGTTATTTTGTTATTTGTTCCGACCTCTACACAGGTGGAATATTTGTCGATGGTTCGTTGAAAAATACACCTCTACACAGGTTATTTTGTTATTTGTTCCGACCTCTACACAGGCGGAATGAAGTTGAAAAATTCAACCTCTACACAGGTTGAACGAAGTTTCCGAAAAATGGCGGAGCGTCTCCTTCACGGACGCTGTTGTTCATTGTCCAGACTTTGGTTCAAAATCGAAATTTTATCTATCCCGGCCGAGCCCCCATAATTTGTGGGAGACAACAAGGGGTCCAATACGTTGGTCTATCTTCTATTTTATTTTAACATTAAACAAAAATTAATTAAAAAGGTAGATAAGTTTTTACAGATAAGTTTGACGATGATATTCAGAAGGTAACGCCTGCTCGCGCACCTCTCGCGTTCTCTCTCGTTGCTTCTCTCTTTCTCTGCTCTAATGTCCAAAAGTTTTTGTTTCACTTTCACTAGTTCAAAAGTTTCCACAGTTTCAGTTCTCATTAGCTGCGCCTGCGCGCGAAGACTGTGTTTTGCTTTTGGCTGCATGCCACATATATATATATATATATATATATATATATATATATATTTGTAATTAATATCTGAAAGCGTAGTCATACTTTTTGGACACGCGGAATGTAATAGGCATTTAAATTTTCTTGGTTGTAAAAAATAAGTGAAAAGATTGTATTTACCACATTTTTGCCCTTTTAAATCTGAACTTATACAATAATGTTCCTCATTAAACTTCCTGAATATAAGAGGAATTTTTTGCGCTATTTTGTCTACAATATGAAAAGATTAAGTTTTTTACGACCTTACAAAACAATCCTCTCCTGAAATATAACCAAAACACCACACTTAACGAATCAAATTGCATATGCACATCCCTAGTCAAAACATGCATCCCCGACATGCTAAACTCTCCAATTCATATGTATAACCCAGTCCTATGAGAGAGAACCGGCGTTCTTTACGCGCTTTGAACCGGTCTTCAAATTACTAAGTACTACAGCTGGAGAAAGCGAAGAAAACAAAATTTTTCACCTTTAAGATTTCGTGGTTTATCGTGTTTTTTACCGTCTCTTAGACAGAGGGGGAAATAATGACAATTTCTTCTGCTTTCGCTTCTTTTATGCTTCGTGAATTGCGACATTAAAACCCTTTCCTCTATTAAATCACGCTATTCTCAAAACGTATCCATTCCCCGGATTTTCTGTTTTCATGGAAGTTTTTTTTTTTTTTTTTGAAAAGGAGGGGAAAACTCTGCGGTTTTTCTTAACGCGCATCTTTTCAAGCTTTTAAAATGGAGAAGACTTTGTGTTGGGATTTTTAAAAAACAATATCCTCGCGCTCAAGACAGCAAATTTAATTGGACGGTCACGACTTCTTTCGCAGCGAATGAGAAGTGGAATAACCTCTGAATACTATTATTACTATCGAAAGAAAGAGAAGAGATTCTTGTGTTGGTTAGTACTAAGGTTTCGGGAAGATTCTTGGAATAATTAAATGCACATACTGCGTACCTGTGACCTCGTTTGCATGAATATAGTTGAAGTATGAATTTTAAAGCTAACAGCTTATTTTTCAGTTCACCTTTTAAGCCTTTGAGTAGTCATACACATTCCAGTTTGTTAAGAAAATAATTATTCTCGATATCAAATTTTCAATATTACGTTAAGGAATACCTTTATATATTTTTCTCTTGTGCTCTAGGTATTGGAAATAAGAAAGAAAAAAGAAAATGAATTCATCTTATTAAAAGTAATTTCTCATGGTTATAATTGAAAATTAATTTTAAATGAATTTTTACCTTGTTTTTCTATTTATATCTTCATGCTAGATAGTTCAGCTCTTGACTTGAAAGGGAATTGCATTTCATAAATAATTCTATTTAAGTAATTTTATTATAATACAAAGGAAATATTTATCATTTCTCAATGTCGGAAAAAATCTTAATTGGAGAATAAAATAAAACACGCGAGAAAGAAAATAAATTCAAATCTAAATTAATATTGGAATTTCAATGCATTGTGAATCATACACTTGAATTAATAAACATAAAATGTAGAATTATTGCAATTCTTTTTTTCACTGCCGAAATATATGTACAGTATAACCAGTATAATAAATTTGATTGTGTTTATTTTGATTAGAATACGTATTAAGAGATGTTAATCTAAGGTTTGAAGACATGGTGTGCCGATATTTTTTTAGTTGCAAGTATTGGAAGGTTGCATTAAAGTCTTGGGAAACCCGATATTAATTAATATATATTTTTTCTCATTTAATATTTAAAACAATGAAATAAAAATCTACAATATCAGTAAAATGAATTTTTCAATTTTTGCACAGTCAAAGCATTGTATAAATTAAAGTAATATTCAAAGAAGTTGGTTTTTACACACACACACACACACACACATGTGTGTGTGTGTGTTTTATTCTTTAAAAATGTATATATTCAATCTAGATTTTCCCTCGTCGGTATATGTAAATTTCTCTTTCAAAAACCATTACCAGTTCTTAAAAAGTGGTTTCATTCCGTCTTTTCTTAAGTGTAGAAGTATTATAGCGTTTTGGTTTATAAGAATATCTATTGTAAAGCTAAGACTTCGAAAGTTCGGAATTTCATTTCCCCAATATTAACAACAGCCCTGTACATTTAATAGGATTTCAATACATTCGAAGAAATTTGGACAAAATACTAATTTTGTATGTGTTGTGTTGCGCGTGTGTGTGTTGACTCCATCAATAAATCGTGGTTTAGAAGTAAAAAGTTCTTAGCCACAAACATGTGGAAAAAAAAGAGAAAAAAATGTTACTTATATATATGAAATGTTAGAGAAATTTTTTTTATTTATGAGCTTATTAGGAAATTTTTATGCAAATACGAGTAGCACATTTTTTAATGCAACTCTAAGTAGTGGAATTTTAAAAATAATATAAATAATAACTGAGACAAAAGAGTACAAACTTAGGTTTCATTGTTAATAAAAATTTTACATGTTCAATCAGTTAAGTATAACATGAAAATCAGTAACTCGAAGCATTCAACTCTAAATAATTATTAAACAGTCAATGTGGTTTTTGAATTATTATTTTTTTTTACCGTTTTGTCTGTATCAGGATTAACTCTGGAAGAGGCTACCTAAATTAGGTTGTTTTAGGCGCATATCAGCTAGTTTAGGTGATATTTTGATTTTATGTTCATAATAGAAAGCGTTTATTCACAAATGTATGTTGATCCAAGTTTTGAGGGGTTTTTTTTTTGCCTGAGAGAGCAGTATTTTAAAAAAAAACTACATACAAAAATTGTTATTCATTATTATCTTTCCAAATTTTTTAATTTTTCACTGTCTTTATGAGCGACTGTTACAACTCCGCCGTGGCACACTATAGCACGTGTGCCGCATGTGGGTCACCTCTGATTTAAAGAGTATGTAAACATTTGACACACACAGACAGAATTTTAGGTGTTATATTTTTAGGTCTATATTTAGTTTCTCCAAATGTATAAAGCGCGCGTGCCCGCCTTATGCGAGTAGCGTTTTTTTTTTTTTTTTGGTTTTTGTTAATCGATTAATTTAAGAAAATTTTCGTTATAAAATGCTAGTTAGTAAGAAAATCTTCAAAAAAAAAAAAAAAAAATACCCGATACTTCACAGTAGTCATTTGTTAAAGAATCGAAGAAATTTGTATCGGTATTCCTTTCTTTACATATATTCCGTTTTCGATGATACAACCAAACTCTCTTATTTCTGATGTTCTAAAGAAAATCTAATTTCAAATTATTTCAGAGCATACATTTATTTCATTTCAGAAAACAAGAAAAACTAAAAATTAACTAAGTTTTATTACCCTATGTAAGAGTATGATTTCTTCCAACAAGAAATATGTTTATAGAAAAACTTTAGAGAAAACGGCTTATATTGTCATTTTTAACAGAAAATTCGAAAATAAATGTATTTTTTTTAAATGCTTGTGATAAACAACTTAATAATATAGACGAAATATTGAATGCTGGGGGCTTTTCTATATCAATGATTTTGAAGGGAATACTAATTAACTATCTTTTGTTTTCCAATTGAAAATTTTTTTAAAAATTCGTTAATTTTCTTAACTTTTATTTTGAAAACATTCCACATTTCAACTTCAACATTTTAGCTTGAATTTGAACTGATACTTTCACACACAGAAAAATTTTGAAACTATATCGCCAGTGGGTCCCACTTATTTCGATAAGGCAACCCTTCTGTGTAGTTTTCTGAAATCTCATAACTCTGCATCCTCTCGCTGTAATTGACGGCAATAGTGGTGATTGTGTGTGTGTGGAAGCTTCTGTGTATGAGTATGTGCAGGTGTGTTTTTTACCTCCACGACTCTTCTCACCACCTTTTTTTATTCGCTCTCTTTCAGGATACTTTTCTCTTTTTCATTTATTATTATTTTTTTTCTTTCTTGAGCTGGCTTCTCACACACATACACTAATCTCTGCTGTTACTACGGCTTGGACGGAGGGTCCATCCGTCATTTTGAGAGTCAATTGCCACAAAGCTTTATTCTTTTTTTACTTAGTTTTCACTTTTCTCTTTTTGACCTATTATTTTATGAGTGGTAGATTGGTCTGGAATAGAAAAAGTGGATGCCGAAAGCCAAAGAAAATAGTAACGTTCTTATTTTTTCGTTCTATTTTGTCTATTTTTTACTAATTTTTAAATAGTGACGCTCCTTGCAAAGAAAAAAGAGAGAAGGGCTCTTGTACATGTAGGTACATAAGGATGTCTTGTACATAAGGAAAAACAATTATTCGGAGAGTTTTTGAGTTTCTTTAATACTATCAAACTTGCTGCAGATCCCTTCCCAATCACAAAGAGGCAGACTATTTTAAATATTATTAAAAAATTATTCTTATTTTTGTTTTTTCTAAATGGTATTTGGCAATCGCAGTTATAAAAAGTGTTTAAAAGCGGATTATTTCGAAAATGAGCTAGGCCACAGGTGACCAATTACAATCACGCCGGCCGCATTTAAAAATATGTATCTTTATATAAGATTTGGACCCATTACAAACATTTATTGACAACATTATTTTAAAAAATTGAAAACGGAATGGATTATTATTAATGTTTTCATTATTTTTCATGTATTTGAGTAAAGAAATTTAATAATAATAATAATAATGCGATGATCAAATATGTCTGGCTCTAGCAATAAGCAGGGTGATAAAGTTACAGGAATCAAGCGAGCTGCTGCGGGGGATCGCTGCAATACAATATTGCTCACTTCTAAGTTGTATAAAAACAGAAGCAACATAATAAAATAGAAATAATTATGGGATATATTTGTTAAAAAACATTCACTAAAAACGAAAAGATTGCACAAAATACTCGATTTTTTTTTTTTTTTTTTTTTTTTTTTTGTAAACATGTAATGAATCGCGCGAGCCACAAAATTATTCAAGATGGGCCGCGGATTTACCTTCCCTGAATTATGCAGACGTGAATTGTTATTTAAAATTTAATGATCTACTGTTATTAAACTTTTAACCAAACAGATGCAGTCTTCTAATAAGAACTCAGCTTGAGGGATTTAGTTTTTTTCTGTCAGCCGGTAAAGCTGTTGTAAAAAATGTTTAATTTTTCCTCGTATACAACAACTATAATAAAAAAGTAATTTTTTGAAAAAATTTGTATTTTTTGAAAAAATTCGTATTTTTTCATGCAGAATCAAGCTTTTATCAACCTTTACGTATTCGTATTATTATTGCTTTCAGTTTTATAAACAGCGGAGATTTCGGTATGTAGATAAATAGTTTTAAATTATTCATGTGTGTTTCAGTTTCCAAGGTGCACACTGATAATCAAAATTAAAATAGTTTTTACCTTTGATTGATTATCTTTGTAAAGTTTGATGAAATTAGTACATTGACTGGTGTAATACAAAAAGAAGTTCATTCAATAGTTGTGGTACACACCTTCGTTAGTGATAAAAATCTAAAAGAGGTGACATTTCTTACATGATACAAAAAATGGATTAATAGGGAACATGGTTCTCTTATACAGCAAGCTATGCAGTCTTCATTACGTAAGTTCACGTTAGAAAAGAAACAATTTCTGAGTCCACCTGGCAGTTAGCCCCTCTCCTTTAAAAGTGCTGTTTTCTAGGAGACGAAATATTATTTGCAATTTCTCTCCCAAGTATATCCCAAATGTGCTTTATAGGGTTAAGGTCTAGAAATCTGGTTGACCAATGCAACTAATGAGTATCCTCTCTTTCCAGAAATTCGTTGGCCAGATGAATCCTACATGTGTGACTCTTTCCATGCATTAAAATGAAATCAGGACCAACTACACTTATTATAGAGTGATCATAGGGTTCCAATACTTTATATCAATTACAAAATATTAAAATATGGAGGTATGTGTGGCTTCCAACCTCATATGCTGGATCAGACTATCAAACATGGACAATAATATTAATCTCTTTCTCAAAAGTTGGAGGATATGTATGAGGTCTCTGGTTAACTCTGGATAAAGATATGTTGAGTATCAGTGCTTAGGTTGAATCTGAGAACATCTACCCTGAGATCTGCGAGATGAAGAGATTGACTGAGAATCCTACTCATCTCTTCTCCAATGTCGATGTTCTGAAGAGGCTATTTTGTGTGCAGAAGAGTGACAGAAACTTAAACCGCATGTTTTCTTGCAGATAGACCAATAATGTACCTTTTGGAAATATTTTGAAAATAAGATTCCTGTATGGTTGTATGAAGCTCCATGAGACTACTGAAAAGGGCCTTTTGTTATTACTCCTTATATTAAACAAAGATAGAGTTTCATTGGTTGTTATGGTCCTTGAATCATCCTTCCCAGGCCTTCTATCTACGTTTATGAACCCACTGCCTCCTTAAGCTGCATGTAACGCTGTGATTATTACTTAAAAGTCTATATCCTTTTGCGCTTAAAATTACCTTGTTTCAAGTTTCTCAACATTTCACTATTCCGTCATGTAAACGTTGACAGTTACTTATTTTCACTCTTTGCTTTTGAATTTTTTCCAATGTTCGAAACAGGCCACCCAAAAAATTGCCGAGATCTGTGAATTATAGAAGCTTGAAAGCTGTGTCATTCGCTTACACATCATTTTTCCTTAAATGCGCAGTTCACAATTACTTGTTCACTTACGTAAATCGATACTAAAAAGTTTCTTCTTTGTTTGGAAGCTTTGGTTTCAGCTTTCTTTGGTATTTTCTTACTCTGTACTGTCTGTTAAATAGCAAAATATTTTTAGTTTGAACGCTAGTACATATTATTGTTAAATTCATACTAATATTTGCACTAAGAACAAAAGAATGTAAAGATAAAGATATAGATTATTCCATAAAAATAAATTTCTTGTGTATGATGTTTAAAATTTATTTTTTAAAATGCAGTAGAACCCTGAAAACTTGGCCCTTGATAACCTGACAGTCTGGATAACTCGGCCACTTACTTACAGGTAAAAAAAAAACTGCACTCAAAATGTACTACGGAAGACAACCTGACACACGTATTTCTTTAAAAAAAAGTGTCCAGTTTTCAGCAGTGCAGTGCTCCGCAACCTTTTTATTGCTGCGGACCGGTCAACGTTTGGTAATTTTGTCTTTGCCCGCTGAGGTTGAGACACGTTGATTGTTTATATTTTAGATTGTTTTGATTTAACTATTTTAATTTAGTTACATTTAAATATGTCTTCAGAATAAAATATAATTGCACCAAAAATGAATAAAAGTGATTGTTGTCGTGTGTTTATTACTGGGATACATACGAAAGACGTGAGATAGATGAACAGAAACATATAACACAACCACAGAAGAATACAGATTTTATTACAGATGATGATCCCAGCATATAACAAGAAGAGGTGCGCTGCTTTTCCTTTCGAGACGGGAATCCATTTCAGGCGAAAGACTGACTTCTCTCCCGAAGAAGATACAACCAAGTCTTACTCGGGATTCGAACCCACTCGGTTACAAGCCGAGGGTCATAGCCACCATACTGGCTGGGCGACAATAAAAGTGATTTAATGTGGAATATAAAGTGATTTCTGTGGAAAGTTGAGCAAATCCGAGAGAAATGCATGACTTTAAATAAAATTGCAATAGTTTAATGTTCTTTAGGCTGCCCGGCACCGTTTGATCCTCGGACCGGGGGTTGCGGATCATTGCATTAGTGTACACTATGTATTCCCTAATTTTCATTTTCATGTAGTTAGTACTCTATGTCTTCATAAAGTACGAACTTTTCTTTTGTTAAGGATATTTGAGCAGTTTAATTTCTGCTGAGTATTCCCAAGCGAACAATACATACAAGTGCAGTGCAATATTTTTTAAGGAAACACTCGTACTTATTCTTTTTTAATCCCCTTCTCGATAACCCGGCATTTTCACAAACTCGACCACTCTTCAGTTTACATTATACCCAGTTTTCAGGACTCTATTGTATTAATTTTTGTGTTATATGTACAAGTAAAAGAAAAAGAACACGTTTTTACTAGCAGATATCTTTTTTTTTAAAGTTTTCCACTGAATGAAATTCTAACTTTTGTGTAACAAAATTCGATTTATTTTTAAAATTTTTTACTCTGGCATTCTTTTTTTCCCCTTCTTTGTTTTGTTCAGGTTTGAAAAAAACTCTGTGTTTTCTAAAAGGCTCTTGAACTCTTTTAAGAAGCATAATATATATTTATGTGTGTTTTGACTTATTCGTGGTAATCAAAAATAATTAAAATTATTTACTATACGGAAGTTATGGCAAAAGTTTTAAAACTTTATAAGGGGTTTTAATTAATTTTAATAGGGGTATTCTACGAGTTACATCTTGAATTCTTCCACCAAATTCCGAAATTTGAGAAAATACTTTGAGTATATATATAGTTATAACTCTTTCGGGGTATTTTTTTCCTTGCGCAGATAAAATCAACAGTGTTTGAAAGTTGACTTGGCACTCAAAATGTCAATTAAAAATATTTTTGTTTAAAAAACAAACAATCTGCTCGTTTTATTTTTGAAAAAATGGGATATTTATTCCAATTATAAAATTATAATGAGTATTTTCATCTTTTAATCGTTATAATGTAAAAAAAAAGACTTGAAATATTGCTCTTTGTTTCATTTTTATGAGATAGAGTTATATTTACGTCGCACTATAAGGCCTTTCACGGACTATTGGCGACGGACCTCGTAATTCTGAATCATGGTCAAGTGACGAGGATGACATTTGAGATGTCCCCCCGTCTCCTAACTTTCACACTACTCCACTAGAGGGTGTTTGGGCCTCGACAGATTTAACGTGCAACAGCCCCTTCTGCACGGCGGGTCTTAAGAGGTACTAGGCTCGAACTCATGGCACACCCCAGCCAGATAGTCCATGACCTTGAACACTAGGCTACCACGTTTGCTTCATTTTTAAGAATATCAAGATATATTTATAAGAACATTTTGTGTAGTGTACATCAAAGCTTCTTAAAAATGCATTTTTACGTTAATGGTAGGTTTAAATTATTGAGAGAAAAATATTTCTAAGATTCTCCGAGAGGTTTTTATTCCTTTTTCTTTCGGCTTAAAAGCTGCAATGAAAAAAATTTGAACCCTAACAAAGATGTGCAGAAACGCTCATTGTTTAATGAAAGGTTCCAACATTCTTTTACAATTGAGAAATGAAAAATTTATGTCATGAATGGTTTTCGATAAAACATTACAGGTGATATTTAGCTCTGGTTCGACATATATCAGAAATTAGCCAATTATTTCGTTCAACTAATTTTGTTCAATGAAAGCATCATTAAATATATCTACAAATGACGTAAGTGATTGTGTTTGGTATTAAAATTTCCTATGTAATCAATTGGACAAACCTAACTGAGATGAAATTCCATAACTAAATCAAACCAGATTTGTGACTGCTATCAGCCAACGGACATGCCAATCGATGGCCGGTTGCCTACAAAAGACAGATCCGTCTTCAGAAATTCGAGTATTACATAACGTCGCTCCATCATGCGTCCCAACCCGTAATTTGGTGCATCCCAAATGCCGATGAAGACGTATTTGGCAGAAGTAATATTCCTTCCTCTAGGGGCCGAGCAACAGTCTTCTGCAGATGGCCGTTGCTAACGGGGACGTGGGCATTCCTTTCCTTCAAAGGATGACCTCTAAAACGAATAAACCTTATTAGTGATGGAATTCTTGCCGGAAATGCCGAAGACGCCTTTGTGTAAGAGAAAAAGAAATTGATGGATCCTTTTATTGCTCAACCGGCCATTTTGGCACACCTTGTCCGGAGACTGAATTAACTTCATTGTTGTTTTTTAATCGAAAGAAATATGCAGAGTTGAAGCGTTTGTTTAGGTAACCTGATGAATTTTTTTTAACTTGCGGATTGTGAAGTCGAACTCTACATCATATTTGAGGCGTCTGTATTACTTAAATCGTCATTGATTTGCGCAGCACTCATCTACGGTTTCCAGTTAGGAATAAAAACTTTGAGATCTACTCAAGTGAATAAATCATGGCTGGGGTTGTGGATTCCATTTTACAGTGGTCGACCAACGAAACCCTTAGCCTTATAAGGTATTTTTGGGGAGTCCCATCCCACCCTTAGCAAAATATATATCTTAACAGAATATTTAAAGAGGATCAACATGTTATATAGTTACTGTATTTAAATACAATTAAAAATGTATTGTATTTGTTGATAATTTTTTTATAATAGTATTAATGTAATTTACTCATTAATAACACTAATTAGTGCTTCAGGTGTCTCAACTCCGTAAAGAATGTAAATCTATTTTGCATACACATTTATAATTTTCTTTTGAAGTTTTTATTTTGACTCGTGGAGCAACAGGGTTCCGCGAAACACAGTTTGATGAGCATTGACATAACCTAATGCTTTGATAGATGTATTTTAAATTCAAGCTGTATTTTAGTATTTGATATTATGCATTTTTCCCTCCAATGGGGCTGCATTTTAGCTACTTAGCCTTTGATGACACGGCAAGTACGCAAATGTGAGAGCCATTTCATGGTGGCACCATCTAGTGGCAGCCTCGCTCTATAAAATTTGGATGCTTGAATTAATTTTTAATTCAAGCTCTCGTTGGATACAAAATATCGCAGTGATTTTATTTCTCCAAGAACACCAGAGCCAAATAGATACTCAAGGGATCTTTTACATGCCACATAATCGTATGACATGCGTGCCTACGATTTTCGCATCCAGAAAATCTATCGACTGGAGCCGAGGTCGGACCCGCAACCTTGGGCTTAGGAAACTGGCACGCTACCTCTAAGCCACCAGAGTCGACTTGATATTATGTGTAGTTGTTAGTATTTAGATTATTTAATAAACTATTTGTTCTACTATTCTCATCTAAATGAATGCTTTTGCAAAAACAGATCTGTCGGTTGTTGCTTAAAGTATGGCTTTTGATTATGTAACCTATTGTTCGATTTTATATCGCATTTTACACTGGTGTGCAAAAATTAAGGACGAGAAGGTTTTTTCAATATAACTTTGTACAAAAGCTTTCCAAATCAACACATTTAATACCGTAAGATCCCCAATACGTAAGGACATGTGTAATATGTAAGCAATACTTACTAAAAGAGAAATCAGAGGGATAAAAAGAAGCTTGATTGAAACAGTAGCAAGGAGCGCAATGCGACTGAAGGCCGAAACATCCCTGTGATGGGTGTCCAGCAAGAAACATCCGGTCTTTAGTAGGGGATATGATCTCCCCTGACTGCTAGGCAGGTTTCACAGCGTCTGCCCATGCTGAGAATGAGGGTGTCAATGAGTTGTTGAGGCATTGCTGCCCATTTGTCTTGCAGCGCCAATCGAAGCTCCCGAATCGTTACTGGTGGTAAGGAACGAACTGCCAAGCGTCTGCCTAGAAAATCCCATACATGCTCGATGGGATTGAGATCCGGAGGTTGTGCCGGCCAATCCATACGTTCAATATCATCACTCTCTAAGAGCTGTTCGGCAGCTACTGTGCGATGACATGGTGCATTGTCGTCCATGAAAAGGAACTGCAGACCCATAGGGCCTCTAAAAAGACGCACATATGGAAGAAGAATCTCGTTACAATAACGGATCCCGTTGACTGAACCTGCGTCGAAGATGTGAAGGTCTGTACGACTACCAAGCATGATGCCTCCCCAAAGGAGAACACCGCGACCTCCATACCTGTCCCTTTCAATGATGTTCGAGGGATGATTGCGGCTTCCCCGCTCTCTCCAGATGAGTATGCGATGAGAATCGCTACTCAAACTGAATCTGCTCTCATCTGTAAAGAGTACTCGTCCCCATTCATTGTCTTTCCAATTCCGGTGTTCCCGGCACTACAGAGAACGCCTTCTCCGATGGGCTGGCGTTAAAGGTACACACCGTACAGGGCGTCGTGCAAACAGACCACCACTGTGCAGTCTTCTGGCCACGGTAAAACGCGATATCGGTCATCCAGTCGCCTGTGTCGTGTGTCTAGCGATTTCTCCCGCTGTCTGCCACCTGTTTCTTCTGGCCTGTAAGACAATGTACAGGTCATCTGCGGGTGTGGTTCCTCGTGGACGACCACTACTGAACCCCCGGATAGCTGTTCCTGTAGTTTGAAATTGTCTCCAAAGTCGTGAAACGATGCTGTGAGCAATTACGAACTCTGCAGCCACACTTGTCACTCTGCGGCCTTCCCCCAACTTCCCAATGATTCGACCTCGGGTAAAAGCATCCAGATGTCGTCTAACAGATTGATTATTCGCCATTTCTCGCTGAGGCAGCAGCTCGGTGTGATTTTAACTGCTATACGGCGTGCAATCTCTTTGCCAGAAATACTGATCTTACACCGACAACATGCTTTATACTACTGAGACACTCCCCATTACGTCTACCTGCATATCTGCGCATGTGCTACCGTACATCATCTTACTTAATCTCCTGATTGGTCTTTCTGTCCGCTCTGCCTCTTCGTTCAGCTGATATGCTAATTTTTCGACATCGTCCTTAATTTTTGCACACCAGTGTATGTCATATAGTATTACTTAAATTTCAAACTATTCTCAGAATATTTGCTAACAGCTCTTGATCAGAATTTATAAAAAATTCAGCACCCATAAATTAAATTATTAATGTTAATAATTTCTAGTGATCCGGACTTGCAAAACTGTAAAATCTGCTTTATGTATTGAGAAATATTAATGATATATTATAGATATTAAAATTCCATATATCGGCACCAAGTACTTGTGTTGTCTTTAAATGTTACTTTCGGAAAGAATCACTTAAGATCTAGAAAAGGCCAAAGAATAATAATTGAGAAAAAGACCTTTATTTCTTAAAAATGACAGAACAGCATACACATTTGTCAAATAAGAAATTTCAGTGAACTTTGGATAACCAAAGCCTAACCTATAATACAGGGGTGGGCATTAAGTCGATCGCGATCCACCGTGGATCACCAAGACATTTTGGGGCGACTGCTGAAGATTAGCAGTTAGTAATTATATATAGCGAGATATTTTAGATTGTGTGTGTGGCGGACAGCTCTTCTTATGCAGACTTAGTCTACTACTGGCTGTAGCTACGAGAACTAACCTTAAATGAAAAAGTTTTATTTTTTAATGTATTTTGAATAGTTTTTTTTATTTTTTAGTTATATAGGTTAGTACAGATTCTGTATTTATTATTAAGTCATAACAAACATTGTAGACCGTTTTCTTATATAGCTCACCATACTTACGCCACTGGGTAGAACACCACATCTTAAAAAAAATTAGTAGTAGCTCGTATCCTGAAAAAGTCCGCCCACCCCTGATATGAACTAACTGAACAATCACAACGAGGGCACAAATTCAAAAGGCAAGAACGAGTGTGGCTCCCGCAAAACTTCCTTGAAATGACCCCTGCTTTCTAGTAACTTCAACACATCTCTATTTCTTTAATGAAACCAGTCAAAGTCAAATCAAACAAGCTACACCAGGGATGGGTATTAAGTCGAACTCGATCGACCAGTGAACCGCTGAGACGTTTTGGAATGACTGCCTTTACTATGTAAGACGCGCATACTAAAAGAAACATATTTATAGAGCACCGACACCAGCTAGATTGGAGAATCAGCTTTTCACAATCGATACGACTGTGTTTACTCAAGCAAATTATTCCATAAATATGTAGAAGACACATGTACCTTTACTGGAAGCGAAACATTGCTTAACACGTTCACTGCCATTGTAAGATAGGGAAAAATGATCACTGCCATTGTAAGATAGGAAAAAGGATCTCTGCGATGCTTACAGTAGAAAATAATTTTTTCCCACATGCCGACTGAAGGGAGAATAAATGTCGATGCTTAGCTCTTCCCGTGATAGCATGGGATTGGATACTAGGACATCATCCCCCACACCTCGCTTCCACGGGATTGGGTCTGTAGTTGATTTCATATGCCTTGAGAATGGGCAGCGAGTAAATGTTTGCGCAAACGTGGGTTTTGGATTCATTGGTTCATGTATGTTATCTGATCGGAGCATTGAATACGCCCACGCTCCACGGTCTAGCAATCATTCTCTTGTAGTTGTTCAAACATTCAACTTGGCAGTTTTGTGTTACTTGAATTTTTGTAGAAAAATATTAATCTGTCATATTTTAAAAGAGGGGTACAATGTCAAAAAAAAACCCGTTAAGAAAAGAAAACACACTTTAACACAAAATGGTCACACTTACGCCACTATGTGGATCGCAACACCTTAAAAACTTAAGAAGTAGCTCGTGCCCAGTAAAGTCCGCCCAGCCCCGAGCTACACTTTCATCTTCCTGGTTGATTTTTATTCTGTTAACCGGGAAGAATTATGAGAAAAAAAAGTATCCTGCTATAGAGTAATTTCATTGAGTTAGCTGAGATAAGTCTTTTAGATTCATGAACTTCAACAAATTTATTCAGATTTCAAACATATTTCAAGGGTTCATTCTCAGAATCTAGATTATTCATTTTCATCTCAAATTCAAAGAGTCTGTAAGTATATCCTGAAATTCAGGAAGAAAATAGGGAACTTGAAGCAGAGAGCGTTAACTGAAATTGAATCAATTTACTTCTGGCAACTGATATGATTGAATTCCGTTACACAGAATAGTTTCTTTCTTCCTTATATCAAGTCTTTTGAGTTTCAGTGTAAGGAAAATATAATAAAACAAATTCATCTTATATTACTTAGACTTCAAGTGATCGATTTAAATTATTTTGATGAAGATTTGTATTTCAATTAATAAGACCCAACAAATATTCATATAGAATGATATACCTGTAGAAATACATTCCTTAGAATAACAGAATTAGGGTTCAGAAAATGTTTTTAAAATATTTTTTTATTTGTATAATGCGTAATTTAATATAAAATTCCAATTTAAAATCATTGATACATATATTTAGTTATATATATATATATATATATATATAAATGCTAACACATCATTATTTGAAAACTTTATTATATCCGTAATATTTTTAAATTATTGTTACCATTAACGAGTTTAAACTCTGTGTTCTTGTTGAACACCAATAAAAGAAATTTTTGAAAAAAATAATTTAAATATTTATTTGTCAATAATTTTTTGACAAAATAAAATCAAAAGTCAAAAATAGCGCATCTGTTCTGCATTGTAAAAAAAATTGCTTATGAATGTTTTTGAATTTTGTATTTTTATCGTTGTTCTTTAGGTTTATTCTTAAAAAGAAGATAACAAAACTTATTACAGATATGTGTGATACACACACACACACAAATAATTATTTACATCTCTTCTTACCTCTCTTTCTCTCTCATTCTCTTGACTTAAAACTCGCGGTTTTTTTCCTTGAATTACTTTTTGAGTGAAGATTACGAAACTATTCTCAAATAAACTTACTTTCTTCCTTATTCTTTTTCTTATGCTGAAATACATTTGCTCATAAAGTAAAATGGTGAATGAAAAATTAGCAGCCATCATCTTGAAAAATTATAACAATAAAAACCTTCTACTATAATATATAAGTTTCTTTCTCAGAACATTAAAAAGTAACTCGTAAATTATAATTTAACATACAAGAAATTTGAAGCAAAATTTTATTTTTTAAAAACACACGTCAGTGGGAAAATATATATTATTTCTTTTGTAAGAGGAAAAGCACAGTGAACTCGACAGTTTTACGGACGGAACGTTTTTTTTAAATTACTTTGCTCTGAGGGTTATATGAGAGGTATGATGGTAATTTTGAAACATGGTCAAATGGTCATCTTCATCCTGTGATTTAATATTATTTATGTTGTGAAGAAGATGAATATATCTAACTAGGTATGTTAAAATTAAAGTTGTGAAGTTATTTTTTTCTACTCTGCACATCTGAACTTCTTTAATTATTTTTAAAACATCTCCAGTGGATTAATAAATCCTTGTTAAAAGCAGCTCTAGTATTAGCTTTTTTAATTTAAAAGAAATTTACAAAAAAAAATCTTTTGTTATTTGAAAAAACATATTACTAAAACCGTAAAATAAATGAAAATAGGAAAATAATTTAAAACTTATTCCTGCAAAAATTTTAAAATAGCTAACATTTAAAATTATATTGTTCAAAATGGAGAAATATTTCTATAACTTTAGGAAAATATAAAAACCTGCTTCGCATTGTAAGACATTTAGTTCTATTTAAATTTCTTTTCATTATTTTAAAATATTTTTTAATCGATTATTCATATTATACAGTATTTGCAGATATTTTTTAGGTTGAAAATTCTCTTCTATATTTTTATCGTTTGCTGTAATTTAACAATTCATGTAACTCGAATTTATCTAAATATTTAATTTATTTCCTGATATATAATCGTTTGTTGTTAAAGTTATGTTGGTATCCTTTGTAATTATTCTAAATGTGCTTTTGTTCGTTCGGAGAAAGAATTGTAATGCATAATCGATGTGCTGGTTGAAAATAATATATAATTAATTTTTATATATGTTCGGGATGTTATCATTATTCTGGAGATCTTTTTGATCATTTGAGGTATTATTAGAATAAAAGGCATCCATGGAATAAACTTTGGCTACTATTATTTACAAAACTTCTTCAGTTAAGTACAACGGTAACAAATTTTGCTTCGCAAATATTTCACTTACGATTTTTTTTCAGTTATCAAAACTTTTTAAAATCCTTTTTTTTAACACAAAACTGATAAATTTTAATAATGGATTCTCCGCTTTCTAAAGTTAGTATAGACGATGAATTTTAAATGTACAAAAATATTGGAAAGATAATAAAACTTCCATTAAAGTGTGTGCGGGACATATACAACTTCAATTTATTTCACTGCCCATGTCTTGTCTTTAGATTTAATTAAAAACTTGTTCCACAACGTGATGTTATCTCTCTCTCAGAACTGACTTCACCATCTATCAGCATATTTAATGAGATCAACCACATCATTAATTTAAAGTCTTGGTATTAAAAATGAATGGATGGCTCAGGTTATTATTTTTGAATTCTAATTAATGAAAATAAATTTAAAAATACGGAAATGAAACGAAGAAATTTCTATCAGCTTAAATGATGAGAAAAAATAACCTTCATTTTCGAACAATATGCTAAAAAAAAGAAAAAACATAAAAGAGAATAAAAGAGATTTCTTAGATATTTAATAAAAACGAATTAGCTGTTCGCTTGAAATTAATATTTACAGTATTGTGAAGTGATTCTTGGAAAAATGGATTAAAAAAACAAAACTTTGTACATTTTTGCCTTTACTAATGAGCAATTATATTGAAAAGAAACGAAACGCATTCAAATAAAAGAAAAAAAGAACAGCAACCTATAACAGAAGGTAGACTTGTTCTTTTAAAAGATCTTTTCAGGATGATAATAAAAACAAACAAGTACCGCCACTGTATAAAGCCAACTGAATGCTTTTTTTCTCTAATGAAGCAGGAGAATCTTTTTATTATACTTTTAGAATACCGCGATCGGTAAAAATAAAAGATAAAAAAGGTTTTTGCGAACGAAGCCGTTTTTCATTCTACTATCCGATGAGAGTCTTCAGACGTTGTCGCCTGAAGAAAGTTGAAAATTAAAAAGAAATTAAGACAGGAGGTTATCTAAGAAGCAGAAGAGTAAATCATAAAAGTAATCTTCAGAAGAGTAAATGGACATACCAAAAACTTGTCATGGCGGCCAAATGCGACATTCCTTGCGTTCTCATCTTAACCGCTCTGTTGCCAAACTGTTTAAAGAAATTAAATTACTTAACATCCGTTTCACCCTTTTCTTACTTTATTTTTATGAGTCGCCCTAATCACATCTTCAGGGAGAAGAAGATTAATAGTGAGCTCGTAAAATAGTTGAAGAAGTTGGAGAGTATTTAATTTGTTTAATTGGACGTGTACCAACGTTTTTACCCACTGTGTCATGGCGGCCAAATGCGACATTCGTTCTTATTTTGTTAATGTTCTCATCTTAACCCGCTCTGTTGCAGAACAAAAAACTGTTTAAAGGTTAAAAATTAAATTACTTAACATGGCCGTTTCACTTATGACCCCCTGTGGAAGATTTTCTTTGCATCTGCGCAGTTAATTTTATCTCGGGACGGCTGCAGTTGTCGCCCATGCTCTATTGGCGAAAGATCTGGTGATGGCAGGCCATGGTAGGACATCTTCAGTATGGAGCATTAGAATGGCACCTGGAGACTTTAATAGTGAGCTCGTAAAGCTGTCATCAAAGTGTTGAAGAAGTTGATTGAGTATTTAATTTGTTTAATTGATCGGACCGTGCCGGTGCGCCTGTACGTGTGCGGTGGTCATCAGCACTTTTTTTCATCAAAAAAACGTCTCCAGGTTTTTTTACCCACTGTACGTTCTGAATTGATTGATTTATTCAGTCAAGTTAATTTGAATTATAAAAAGCATATGTGTTCAGTCCTGACCCTCCGCGAATTTCGGCTTAATAAATACCTGCTTCTCTGAATTAAGGATCAAAGTCCGTCAGCTGCTCGTACACCGGTTACATTTATTAATTTTACGTTCTTATTTTGCAACTAATATGCGCATAGCACATAGCCTTGTCTCATTGGCTTCGAAATTTTAATCATTTTGCATATCTCTTACCAGACTACATTCTTAAGTTTCGTGATTGTAGCTTGATTTCTTCTGGGTGCATATATTTTTTACACAGTTTCGAAAAAATATTACTTTCTTTTTTTAAAAAAAGAAGAGATTAATGTTTCATATATATTTTGCGTGAGTGAAAAGACTGGAAAAATACATGTATCAAATCGCTGTTTGTTTTATGTAATCAAAATGTTACAACTTAGTTTCATCCGTTGATATAAATCCTAATAAGTAAATTAATTAAGAAAACAAAATATTTTTTTTTCTAATGAGCTGCGGATTGATGTCTTACTATTGCAGACCTTGTGCATTCGCAGGAAGTTGGTATCTCTTTTTAGTGCGGCACCATATAGGTGGATACCAATCACCGCCGTTGTTTTGAGGGCCCCTAGTTTCCTCCCCAGAGGCAGGCGACGATGCGACCTTGTACTAAGACTAAATTTTGTTGTGAGCACCTAAGCCAAATAGACAATGTAGGGATCTTTTACTTGCCGAATAATAACGCGATAATAATGCCGAATAATTTTCTGTATCATGAAAATCCACCGACTTTTGGACCGGGGTCGAACCCGCAACTTTGGGTGCAGAAGGCCAGCGACAAACCAACCACGCCATCCAGCCGGTGAAAACAAAATATTTAATAGCCAATAAAAAAGAAATCTGAATGAAGTATTAAACGACCATTAACTTTTTATAAACCATAAAGTAAAAATTAGAGTTTGTGTTAAATTATTAAATAAGTTACTAAATTTTATATATTTTTTAAAAAATGAGCAATTTTTTTTAATGAACCTGTACAATAAAGCTAAGCAATGAAGATAAATAATATCTAGTGATTCAAAAAGAAGGAAACACTTTCCGAATAATGTAAAACAGTAACAGTTACGGACAGGCACCACCTCATCGAACTGTTTAAAGTTTGTGTTTAGGTCCTGATGCACTGGCGTGGCTAGTCCTTCAGGGGCTCTGTATCAAAATTCATTGAGGGTTCTTTACTTGGTCCTCTTAACAAATTACTATTTTTTGCTTACTCGTTTTTGGGGCCCCAGATGTTTGAGGGCCCCGTATCAATGATATGGCGGTAGTTACGCCTCTGTCCTGATGGAAGTGACGTAAACAATAGAAGGCGTGTCACGTGACTAGTCAGTCAAAATAACGGTGTCTGAAGTGGAAAAGGCTTTTTGCGTTATTGAATGGAGTCCGAAACTGCTGTGTAACGGCACTCTTGATCACAATTTGGAGAAGAGCCCTCAACTAGAAAATCTGTCTAACAATGGTATAAAAATTTTTTAAACTGCGGCCTGTTTTTGCAGAAGTAAAAGTCCTGGATGAAGCTGAAACAGTGTATCACAGCCACAATCAATGGACTTGATACATTAACACGCTTTTGGTTAGAAATGGAGTAATGACTCAACGTATGTCGTGTGACTACAGATTCATACATAGAACATCTGTGACTGTCTCTAAAAAAATACTAAAATATAGTTCCATACAAGTCTGTTGTAGGCAAGATATGTTATCTTAGATTGTTCTCTCTCTCTCTCTTGATTTCTGGTGCGTTGAAATTGTATACTTCTTTATGAAACTCCTTGTATAATATATAAGCATTCTCGATACGAAAAATAGCAAACAGAGTTTAAAACTCTTAAGAAATAGTTGACAGATGTTGAAAGTATCAACTGTGCATATCGATTCAAACTTGAGTGGACCATGTAGTGAATGAGTGCACACATTGCAGCAGTGTGGTGTCCAACGAAGAACGAGCAACCAAGTCCGTTCGTGTAGTCGCAACATCTCGATACACCAATTCCTTGAGATTTCTCCAAAGGAAAAATCCTACAGTGTGAGATATAGTGATCATGGCGGTTATAGAACGAGACCTACCCCCCCACACACCTTACGTCCAATCTAGTGGCCGGGATATGATATATCCAGCCTGTCACATACGGGAGCACAGAAATGCGCTGGATTCTTATCATAAACCATCATCAGTGGCGCACACAAGGGGGGGGCTGGGGGTCCGGACCCCCCAAAGCTCTTGATATTTTTACCGATTGATTACAATTCTAAGTATATAGTACGTAAAATTTCATTGAGTATTTGTTATTAATGATTAATTTTATTAATTAATGCTAATTATTTATTCAATAATTAGTTTTTACTGTGTTTTGTTCCCGAAAATCGACAAAATCAAAATCAGCATGATACAAGAATGGTGAACTTTCGACCCCGGACCCCATCCCCCCTTGAAAAATTTCTGTGTGCGCTACTGTGACCATCATGTATCCTCATTCATTAATCATCATTTACCGTATTTTTCTCGAATCGTACAGATTCACTTCTTTGCGCATTTTTTTATGTACTGTCAACGAGAAATATAGCTATGCAGAGTTTGAGCGCAACTTTTGGGACACCCCTGTAAATGAAGTATATATAACTATGTATATTTGAAATGTATACAGTTATGTGCATTTGAAACAATGAAATATTACACTAAAAATAATGAGCTGATTCAAACAGAAAGAAGCAGCATTATAAAATATGCGGCTCTTTATATAAGAATGTCTTATAAATACTTGCGCAATTTTCAACAGTCAGAAGATATATTCTAAGTCTAACTATTCTTTAACATTAAGCGAATACGGGACTACATTTATCTCTCCCAGTGTAATAAATAAGGCTTAAATACTTTTATGAGTGACATAAATGTTATCGTGTATCAGAGCTCATAGGTTATTAGGTTTGTATATTAGAAGTTTCAGCACGACTTTCGCCCACTACGTCAGGTTTAATTACTACTCTAAGGAAGGGTTATTAAGCTTCCGGTGTTACGGTAGAACAACGGACGTAGGTTGGAACAGATTTCACCCTCATCAATTACCGGCCCACTTTAGAATTTAAAATATTCTACCTTGTTTACAGTTATATTTTAAAGCGTCATTCTCTTAATTCCTGCTACAACTCGAACATTTCACTTTCCTTATTCTGATTTAAATACATTAGAATAATTTGTTTGCTTTGCATTATTATTATCCGGGAAGGCTTCAGTGAGGCAACAATAAAGCAATGTTAGTCTCTTGAACACAAAGAACAATAAATTTATAATTAGTAGAGTTTGTCATTTATTTTTATAATACTGTCTTTGTCTAATATCAAACACCAAGCCTCAGATTGGAACCCGTTTTTAGTTAAAAATGCCCAGTATTTATATACGATCGTCTGATTATAATACTTATATACCCCCCCCCATTTTTCATACAACATCTTTAAAATTTAAAAATAGTAAATAAATATACAATATATCATTTAGATTTAAAAATCTGCTTACCATTGTGATGCATTATGAGAAACAGAAAATATTTTACCCCGAAAAAAAATAGATTGACCCAAACAGTAACGAATAGTATAATTTAATAACCTTTTCTTCATATCAAAATCAAAATATATTAATGTTGAACTTTTTTTTAAACCTGAAAAAGAAAAAATGTTTCGATTTGGACATTCAATTACAGCATTTATAGGTGAAGATAGTTTTTTTTTTTATTAAATGTATTTTTAATAATACGTTTGGGGAATATGTTGTTAAATAATAAGTGTCCTTTGAGGTTAGTAATAAAGAAATACTAACATGCAATTACTAATTTCTTTATATTGTTTTGAAATTAAAAACAAGTTTTGCTGTACAACTTATCTTTAAAATGTAAGAACTCCTAATAATAGTCCAGTTTTAATGGACATTTCACTAATATTTTTTAAGCCATCAACAATATATAGAAAGCTACGGGGAACGTTATAATTTAGGCAAAATTGGGGATTATAAAAATAGGCATCAATTCCCTAGTAAATGAAAGCAAAATATTTATTGACTTCATCAAAGTTTACAATGAAAAATAATCGGGGAGGGGGAGGATAGAGGTTGGGGAGGGGGAGTTACGGTGCATTAAACTAAGAATCTTTTCATTCGATGATGTAAAGATATGTCATTTTTGTTCCTTGATCGTAACTCAATTCGATCATCTCGTATAGAGCAGTGGTCTTCAAACTTTTTAGATTCACTGAAACCTTGGAACCAGTGGTGCACACAAGGTGGGGGGAGTCTGGACCCCCCAAAGCCCTTGATTTTTTTCTGATTGATTATAATTCTAAGTACATAGTACGTAAAATTTAATTAAGTATTTGTTATTAATGATCAATTTTTTTAATTAATGCTAAGTATTTATTCAATGATTAGTTTTTACTGTGTTTTGTTCCCGAAAATCGACAAAATCAAAAGGAGCATGATACAAGAATGGTGAACTTTCGACCCCGCACCCCCGAAAAATTCCTGTGTGCGCTACTGCTTGGAACTATAAGGTGTTCTCATGGAACCCCCTCCCCCACCCCCTCCCTACTCACACACTTAAAAGAATACCTCTTAAAATAATATTTAAAGTATATCAACATGTTATAAGTACTTTAAGAAAAGGCAATATAAAAAAGTACCGCATTTTTAAATAAAAATTTTAAATTTATTTTAATGCAATTTACTCATTAATAAAATTGATTTGTGATCTAAATGTCCCTCACCCTTGCATTATATTGAGGAAAGGGGATGTGTGCATTTTTTTCTGTCGAAGTCTATGTCTATAGAAATTAATTGCAGTCTCATTTCATATTCTGAGTTTAATTGGTTTCGATATTTTGTTTTTGTAGGTACTAATGTAGAGAGATATTTTCCCCTTAAAAATGCATTGTTCTAAATAACATTAAAATATTTATAGCTGTTTGAGAAATCCTGTATATTTTACATGGATTTGCAATCCAAAATTTAAGAGCTTGCTTAAATTCACACTTTAACGTTGAATCTGTTAAAATGTCGATAAGTTGTTCCTTCACCTTCATTATATATGATTTTTTCCATAAATTAAAAAAGGTGCATTTTCCATTAGAAACCTATTTAATTTTGCAAATCATTGTACTAACGAGTATCACGCCCATATTCACCGCTAACCTGACCGTCGGTTAGAGGAAGGAAACCTGGGCTTCGTCGAAAACGCTATTCACCATCGCAAGTTAATAACTTAACTCCGGTTCAAGTTAAAAAATCCTGACCCAGGGTCACAGTCGGGTTAGTTTCAACCGCACATGCGCAGTAAGCGATTTTTCGAGTGTTTACGTTTGCATTTTCTTGCCGCAAAACACTATATATATATATATATATATATATATATATATATATATATATACTTTTCTTTGTCATTTTCTTTTTTAAATTTAAATAACACTGACGGATCTGTTGTGGTGTTCGCGGATTCACCACTCCGTCAGTGTCATTGAATTGCCGCGTTATTTTAATATACGCTTCGTTTTTTTTTTGTGCTACTAACAGCATGATTCCCTACACTCTATTACATGTAAGTGCGGCTTCATCAAAGCCAACACCAACTCTTTTTCGTACTGCGTAAAATAAATTCTGTTGGCATTCATTTTAAACAGTTAGCGATACTCGAGGTTAAAAACAAGCTGGCACGAGGCGAATATGGAAATTGTAGCTCCAGCCAGAAGTCACGGGGTTTATTTCGACCAATGGGAATCGACCAGTAAACCCAGGTTAAGAAACCCAGAGTCATGTAACTGGAGGTCGAAAAAGAGCTGCGAATTGAAGTTCTAATATGGGGTTGACTGCCGGTTACTTAACTCCAGGTTTCATCGCTGGGTTAGGTTAGTGGTGAATACGAGCGTCAGTGACGCACACAAGGGAAGGGTCCCCGAGTCCCCAGACTCCCCACCCTCATAGCCCTTGATTAATTCTATGTATAAAGTACGTAAAATTTAAGTGTATTTGTTATTAATAATTAATTGTATTAATTAATGCTAATTATTGATTCAATATTTAACTTTTTGCTGTTTTTCGCTCCAAAAATCGATAACATCAAAAGACTACGTTGGGTTGCGTGTTGGAGCATGATACGAGAATTTTACACTTTGGACCCTGACTTCGGGATTGAAAATTTTCTGTGTGGGCAACTGAGTAAAGTTTTTGAAAGAAATCTAAATCATTTTTCGGACTTTTGTCCTGTTAAAATGCTTTTCAAACTTGCTACGAGCTTCGACTCGAGATAAAAAAATTATACCACATTTCTTAAACTTTTCTGAAAAGTAATCGTTTGGGAAACTGAATTTGTTTAGAGAGAATATTTTCCTAATATCTCGTAATTTGACATAAGGCCATTGTATTTTTAAAATGCATGTATTCAGGAATACTCACAATGATAAATGAGCTGTATCTTTTTGTGTGTTTTCCTCTAACTATAATAATATTTGGTCTAATACCCTTTTTTTTATTCCACAGATGCCTCGTCATCCAATGAAGCGGTCCACCTTCAACAACGGCTGCGCAGTCTCAGTTCAGAACTGGTGACGCTCAGGAATCGACTGCATGTAACGGGGGGCGGCGCTCCTCCAAGTGCACCCCTTAATGGACATTCCCTCGCAGCCTACCAGCAAGGTGGGCATTTCTTTTTCTTCTGTATAAATCATGGTCTATTTCCTGAAAATAGACTCTTTGTGAAATCGTACATTTCCCCTCCTCTCGTCTTGTTTGTAACTCAAGACATCATTTCACGCTAAGGCGATTTTGGGCTTCTTCTTTCTTTCTTTTTTTTTTTTTTTTTTTTACTTTTCCGAATTCGTTAGTGTGTTCTGAGTTAGTATGAGATGCTTGCAACACAAATATTCAAGCGCAGTAGAAAATGGGATAAACTATACCTTTCTTTTAATGCTATATATTATTTACGTATAAGGAAAGTGAAAAATAAGATAAGAAATGGATTGAAACATCTATTTTAAGGTAATGGTAATTTACTGGCAGTTATATACAGTCACTAGTATTTGAGTACAATAACCAACAAAATATTGGGGGGAAAAAATTAGTAAGAAAAAAGATACCCTATTGAAATTTGTCTCCTTAACATTTATAACTACAGTCGGATCTCTATTTAACGAAGTCGCTAAATCCCGAAAAAAAATTCATTATGTGGAAAATTCGTTAAATAATAGAGGTTAATTTTCAATAAACTTTATGTGCTTGGTTCCAGGAAAAAATTCGTAAAATAGAGGGATTCGCAAAATAGAAGTTCGTAATATGGAGGTTCAACTGTATTTTCAATATAAAATTCAGAATCATCTATACATAAATGATAAACCCATGAATTTTACAGTTTTTCTTGAAAACCCCACAGCTTAATTTACTTGTAATGGTGATTCTTAGTGAAAAATTAATGTATTCATATTATTTGTATTTATAAGAATTGATAAATGTCGAAATTTTAAAAAAAAATAGTGTTCTCTCTCTCTTACTATATTTTCTCACTACTTTTCACAATATACCTCTTTCTGTAATCTTAAGTATGAGAAGCACTTTTTTTCAGTTCATGACATGGAGTTAAATGTACTCCTAACATATGGATTTTTCTTAATAGAAATTTCCATAAATATAGAGGCTGTTTGCGTTTCGACCCCATGCAGAAGGTTTAAATGATAGCCACATCACTGTAATTCCTACTTAAGGAAGACTTTTATTGTTGAATTATACTTGTAAAATGTAAAAACAGTACCCGCGAGTTCAGTTTTATATAAATAAAACTAAAAAGTCTAAAAATATTAAATTTTTAGACTTTTTGTTCTTATGAAATTTTTTTATTACATAAAAAGTATTTAAAAACTCGCTTGAATCGAAGAAAAACAGCAACAAAAAAAAAAAAAATTCTGAAGCTAAATTTTTAGATTATAAGATATCTTCGCCTTGTCTTATTTTCTTTGATTCACTAATGACTGCAGAGTAAAATAGTAACCCTATTTTTGTTTTTATAAAATAGATACTCTCCTTCTTTTCTTATTTTTCTACAAGTAAGTATGTGCTCCCACTATCATTGTTTGCTTATTTGTTGCATACATTTTTTATGAGAAACATAGAGGATTCTGAATGAGTTTTTATCGAAATATTATTGCATATTTCTTTTCAGTACTTTTTCACATTTCTTCCAAGTATTTTAAGTACTTTAAAATGCTTATTATATGTTTGAGAATCTCTATTATAAGATTAAAAAATAATTGTAACTTTGAAACAATATTTTGAAAACATAAACTGGATTTTTTTAAAAATTTTAAGTTTGATCCAGAGTATGATAGACATATCATCCCCCTTTCTAATCAAGGTTTGAATTTCTTTAAGAAGAAGGCATTAATTTTTTTTAAAAAAAATTAAACTAGCTGTATAATTTTTTATCAAAAAATTGTTAAATGCAATAGAGAAGAACTAATAAGACGTTCTTAATAACATAAGGTATCAGACAAAATCGGTATCAATGCTAACGGCTCAAAAGGAGCTAAATTAATATATAAATAAATTAAAATGAATTTGTTTTTAGTCAACAAAGTTAACACCACAGATTGAAGGGGGTGGGAGACCGTATGCTATAAGAAATCACATTTATTGCTGGTTCAATGGCGGGAGGAACATCAACGTCGGAGGAATGACGCATGCGTAGAACGTCGAAGAAGAGAGAGAGAGCAACAGCAGACCGGCGTGCCTGAGAATATTTGAGCATATATCATGATAGCAAGAAGATGAATGCTGATTACGTGGTTAACATTGAAAGCGCGTCATGATATTCGATAAGAATGGGCACGTGGGTCGAGTGTGTCCGTCATCGATAAATGCTTATAGATCGTGTATGGTGAAGAGGTCATGTTTCATCAAATATTTAATTGCTGATACTGCACGTGTTTAGAGTAGTAAAACATAGAAGATGAAAATCGAAGTGGGAATCCCTCCTCATTCATGCCCCATAGGACTTTCACCTCTTCACTGCATTGAAATTCTCCCTCTCAGGACGTAACTTCCAAAACAATGCTGAGCTGCGATAATTCCTTATATGACAGGTCATCGGGTTTTACCAGAGGAGTTTCTTCAAATGAATTGCTCCAAACACACACGACCGACAATTTTTATTCAATTCTAAAAGCATAAAAAAACTTACAAGAAATATTATTTTTAATATACCAATAAATTTGTGTATTTAGATTTCCATGCCGACAAAAATTCTTAATTTCGAAAGTTAATGCAATCCTTCCAATAGTTCATAGGATTGGACAATGTGGAAACTAAAAAGGCCGTATATTCATTTATAAATGTTAATTATCGGTTCAATTATCACATGATGCTAAGAAACTTGAAAAATTATTGCATTAATCGCTTGCATGGAAGAATAATAATGTATGTCCCCTAACAGTTATCCCCAAATATACCCTAACTAATGCTCAGATTTGAACGAAATTTGAAACCCAAAACTATTCAAGACCATTCCCTACTAAAATTTGAAGGTGGAAAAATAAATAATATTTTGGAGTGAACTAAATGCTATTTAAATTTTCAATTAATCCATTACCACCCTTTTGAGTCCTAGTAGCGATACAAATTACTTAGTGGCCGCTATGAAGTTGCGAAATAATTTAATAACTAAAAAAAAAATTTCCCCTTTTTTTTAAATTGTATACTACTTCCAAAGATAATTAATGTAGCTCATATTTTACTTTAGTTATTGAATGAATCTTGAACCACTCACTATAACTTAAAATATAATTTTAAACCTTAAAAATGTTAATGTGAACTGTAGTGTAATACATGCGTGTTTGCTTTATGAATTTAAACGGGATTAACGCCAATGAAGCTGAAAAAAATTGGAAACAAAAACAATTAGTTCAAGTACAAACCACAGATGGCATTAAAATCTTCTGTCGTAGTTGACGACATTAAGACCGGGCCACTAATCTAAATATCGACAAATTAGAAACAGTAATTGAATTCAATTTTAGTTTAGCGTCTCAACTGCTTGCAGAAAACATATTAAAAGGGACGAATCAACAAGGAAGCATTTGCTCAAATTAAGAAAGATACAGGGCCGTGGGTAGCCTGATGGTTAGAGCATTGGACTACAGACCGGAAGCCCTGGGTTCGATGCCCGCTGCCATTAAATACCCTCCGAGTACGCACGGAATACGTGTTCGTTAAATCAGTGGGTCCGAAAGTCTTGTGGGCTGAATCACGAGTGCAGGGAACTGGAGAATATTTTCCTCCCCTCCAGTCCCATGGCAAAATTGTGGAGGTGGAGATAGAGATGGTGTAGCCATCTAGCGTCCCTTCAGAGAATTTCGCCGAACTAATTCGTACTGTCACCTGTATGGTGCTCAAGGCCTAGGCCAACAACAGGCGTACTTCTAGCTCCTTGCCACGATGAATTTCGTGGGCCTTGTTCTGACTACGTCAGACAGGTGGCATTAGCCACAACAACACAAGATGGATACTGAAATAACCGTAAAATCCGACGTATAACGCGCACCGGTTTGTAACGTGTACCCATACTTTCAAGCTGCATTTTTTAATTTTTAGGTATGTTTGCCGTATACGCGCACCCCCTTTTTTACGAAGGAACCTGAAATGTGTACGTGAGCAAATATATTATGTTTTGAATTCATTTATTGGAAGTATTACACCAAGATTTTTAAAAAATAGCATACTTTTTCTAGAATTACAACCCTTTAAGTTCATTAAGTTATTTATTTTAAATAAACAGTGTTCCGATCAATGTAGAAATCTAATTTTTTTATGCGCATCCCTTTTTTAAAAAAATTTTTGAAGCTATTATTTTTATACCAGGCGTATAACGCGCCCCCGTGAATTTCGATCATATTTTTTGTATTAAAAGATAGCGTTATACGCCTGATTTTACAGTAAGAAAATGGGTAGGTAACTATTAGAGACCAGAAGAAAAATTCTGTATTTAGAGTGAATTATCATCTATTTTTATCTTTGTGGATTCATATATCTGCGGGAAAAGTTTAACAATACAGATTTGAAAAGAGGGACGTCAACATTTATGGAAAATTAAAATAAACAGTTTGACGTATGCAAATAACAGAGATGTATAATTTTGCCCTGTCGCTAAAAACGGCCAGTTTAATGTGATGCTGTTTATTTTGAGGAATAAATTTATATATTAAGTAAAAATACACACGTTCCCCCCTAAATGTAAAAAAAAAAAACCACATAACTTCCTTGATCACCTAATATTAAGGTTGTTTTTTTCTATTGTACATACAGATATCTTTTTTTTCTTACTTCGATTTTTGATAACAGCAAAACTACTTACTGTGTTTCGGGGTCATTCCTTTCATTGAGAATTTCTTAAATAAATTTGTAATGAATCCAAAAATTTACCACTGTTTCCTGACAATGAAGTTATGTTATAGTTTAAAAAAGTAATATTTTCTAAGATTAATAAATGAAAATGGACCCTAATTAATTTCACTTCAAGTTTTATTTATATGTTCTTAAAATTCATCAAAATTATTTAAATTATTTTGAATTATTTTATTTTGTTAAATTATTAAAATTATTAAAAAAAAGAGCCCTCTGAGAAATCAATATTTTATTTATGTGGAAGTGCAACAATTATAAGTTCTCATTAAATATCGTTATTTAAATCATTTAACCCTATTTTTCTTTTCAAATTATTTATAACAAACTCACCTAAATCATGTTATATGACTCATACAAATTCGTTTATTATTATTAGGGGATGTAGCATGTACGGGAATTTCTAGCACACATATAATCGTTCATTCTTAACTTTGTAAAGAGATTTTATGTAAAACATGCCAGTTAACAGAGTAAGAAACACACACACAATTTACTCTTTTCATAATTTTTTTTTTCCTTTGAAAGGTGTCTTTCGTAGAATTTGAAGACCGATTTCATGATATAGAATCCCGCTCGTTGCTCATGTTAAGTGGCGCGATTGTTAAATGTGATCGGTGACGCGTCAGTAACGAGAATATAATTACCGAGAATTAAGTTATGCAGTAGCGTAACTGATTTCGTTTTTATGTTCATTTTTTAACCTTTAATGATCAAGATTCATTTTAAAGAGAATAATTCATGGGACGAAGCAGAGTAATGTTTCCGAAAATTTGTACGCTAATCACAACCTTTTTTTTTAGAAAAGGCATTAGCTTACAACAAAATTTTTAAAGTGCATTAATTTGAAAGTCTCGTTAAAAGCAGCTCTAGCAAAGTTGAAGTGATTCAGTTTCCTCCTTTGGGAGTTTGTTCAAGTAAATCCAATGGATTATGCGTTTCAAAATTAATTTTTTAACCTTGTATATATCTAATAAACAAAACGATTGTGCTTATTATATTACATTGAGGGGTGAAATGGATGATATGTGACTTACGTATGCTGGAAATATATTTCTATTTCTCTCAGTTCAGATCAATTTTTTTAGTTGTACAATTCATATATTTCTTACCTCTTTCTTTTTCTCTTGCTATCTCTCTTTTGGGCTCAGTTTTTCTGGGTTAATTAAGGGATTTCGGGTGAGTGAGTGAATATTAACGTCGCACTGTTCAGCTAAACGAGGGCTTTTGGCGACGGACCAGGTAATTTTGAACCATGGTCAAGTGACGTGGACGTCACCTGAGCTGACACCCTCCTCTCCTAACTACAACACAACACCAACGGGTGGACGTTTGAGCTCTCGACAGATTTAACGTGCATTGCTGCCCTACACGGCGGGTCTTTAGTGGTACTGGGCTCGAACTCGTGATAAGGCAAGCCACGATCCGATACCTATACCATTCAGCTACATCAGCCACCATCACTTGCTTGACCGTGGTTCAAAAGTACGAGGTCCACCACCAAAATAACCCTAGTGTAGCTTCAAAAGTCGCCATTAATAAGCAATCAATTCATTTTATTCTGTATGTAATGTTTTTTCATAAATTTTTTCTTCAGAATTCTTTAACAACACATTTTGCATTTAAGGAAACAAATAAAATAACTATTTATCGGAACTTTTTGAAGTGATAACTTCTATTGGCGCGATTTGCCAGAGAGTGAACTTGAATGAACGTCACGCTCGGGAATGTAACGCTCATTCGGCTTTTTTCGACTTCAGTTGGGCATACACACCCCTAAAATGGAAAGGACAGGGACGTTTCCCCCCGCCACTCTAAAACGAGGTAGTTCCCCCCCCCCTGCCAATACGCCGTAAAAGTAAAGTTCCTAGCTTCAATCCCTTTTTAAAGGTTTTGACCAAAATTCCTCTCTTCCCAATCAACTACCTGTCTTACTATACCTTTGCTTAAATTAATTCATGGATAGAATTGCATATTGTTAAATTACAACCAAAATTCACAAAGCCGAATCGGGTTTTCTGAACAAATTACCTATGGTTTTAAGTGGGAATTTTAAAATAGTTTTCAAAAGACAAATCAAAACCTTTAATTGATTTTTTAAAATCAAAATTCAATTTAATTATGTTAAACGATCCAAATGAAGTACGAAGTACGGAACAACGCTTGACGGAGTTTTTTTTATAGATATTTAAATAAAATTTTGAATCTAAAGGATTTATTACTCATTTCAGTTACCATAAATCTCTATTATTTTTTTCTTATAATACAGTTAATTCTGAAGTATGATTGTATATTTCGCACAAAAATATTACTTTATGAGTACAGACATATGAATAAATAATAATTTTATAAGACAATACTAACATCTTGTTTTTTTATTCTCCTAACTAACCCCTGAAATAACATTACAAAATTTGAAGTTATCACTTATAACGTGTGGTCATAAGCACACACACTCTCTTTTTTTTTAATAATGTAAAATATTCGGTACAGTCAATAGGCAACGATTCTGACGATATTCAACCAAAATCATGGCATTTATAGAAATTTAGACCGACTCGAAAAGTAGCTGAGACAAAAATAGTGCATGCGTGTTTCTCTGGCTAAGTGGCATTTTGTATCTGGCAAAGCATAACCGAATAGTAGCCATGTTCACAATCATTTCGTTATTGAAGGCGACGTGAATGAACGATCCCTAAGAGAAGCAGCGGGGTATATTGAGTCCTTTTTTATCGTGGAAGCTTTTGAATGTCGTACAAATCGTCGATGAATGGATTATTGGGAGCACTGTATGCCCCTGTCAAGCGTTCAGGGGTGGAACAAGAACTTTTGCAAAGGAGATTTGGAACAAATTTCTCTCGGTATTACCGGTGACAAAATTTGATCACTTTCAGTTCAAATAGAAATGGATAGCTGTACAATTGAAGTACACAGATTTCTCTAAAAATATTCAAGACGCAATGTAATAGCGCAGGTAAAATGTTAAACAAGGCGGTATCTTATGAATGATACATTTTATTTTGCACTATAAGTATCGTTTTCATTCTTCAATAGCAAGGAATCATTCCTCAGACACAGTTGCAGTTAATACCGGTATTGTGAAATATTAATGAAGGCTGTTAAATCGAAACATACTTTCAAACTTTCTCATGGTGTTTTCTTGCTGTCACTGTGGTCTAGACCACACACAGTCTATATGACAAAGGAATATTTGCAGAAGTTCCCGTGGGAAGTCTCGAGCCGCCCGCCCCACTGTCCAAATTTGTTTCCGAGTAATTTATACATTACTTCAGTGAGGTCAGAAAATCTCAGTGAGAATAACGTTTTCAAATGCGCGATTGTAGTTAAGAAAAGTTAATGCAATCTGTTTAAACCATTTACAAGTTTACGAGCGTATATATTGTTATTGGCGCCTCAATAGGATAAAATGTCTAAGCAATGTTGCTAACAGTATATACATAATTGACAGTTACATGTGTTGTATCAGTACAGAAAACATTTTTCTATCAGTGTGTTCCAAGTTAGTGTGTGTGTGGACTTAATCTTTTAACAATTTTAACCTCACTCGAAAATGAATTTCGTTGTTGAATTGAAGTATTCATAAATGGGACAAGACTGGCATAGTTCGATGTGTGATATGCAACAAATGAAAGAAATATTACATGCTCCTGTACTTTTTTTTGTTTTGTTATTATAACAAGCTAGTGTAATGATGCGTTGTTGTTCTATAAATAACCCATTAATAACTCATCAACGAATTAACTTTTTATACATTTCATTATTTAAAAAAAGTTTAAAGGAAAAAATGATTCTCTTGGTTTTCGAATGTAATAACTTCTCTCGTCATTTACGTACGAAAAAGTTATGGGACTGAGCTCATAAATATAACAGAAAGTACAATAAATAAATTTTTATTGTCAGTTATTCCATGTAAGACTATACATCGGTTGGTATGATTCTCAAACCAACACAAATCCTATTTGAAGATCTTGAAGCTCCCTCATAACATTATCTTATATCACATCTTGCTGCTATCAAATCTTTGCCTTTTACTTTTGGAAATAAAAAGTAATTCTTTAAGGTATCCGACTACGTTCGGAACCGTGATTTTGCAAAAGCGTATAAATGGATAATATTTATGATATTTAGTGTCACTTAGATTAGAAAATATATATAAAATTGTTTTAAGAATAGTATTACAATAAAAAATTATTTAAGGGCAATATTTTGACAAAAAATGAATATAGAATGACCCATTTTCAAAATATTCTTCTTTTTTGAAATATATAACTTAGAAGTGAGTTTATCCATGTTTTACGACAACAGAGGGAGAAATTTTAAGAAAAAGACGCCCATAATTATTTCAAAGGGTTGTAACTCTGAAAATAATGTGAATTTTTCAAAAATCGTAGTTGAGCCTCTGTATAGAGGTCTGAGCTATATACAGACAAAATATTATTATAATAGAAGCATTTTTCACAAAAGGAGAACATTTTGAAAAAGGTTATTCTAAGTTAATTTTTTGCCGAAATATTGTATTTAAATTATTTTTTTTGTCAAAATGTCCTTAAAACAATTTTATACATGTATTCTAATCTAAGTGACGCTAAATATCATGAAAATTTTCCATTTATGCGCCTTTTTGAAATCATGGTTCCGAACGTAGTCGAATACCTTAACGCCAAATTCAGATAATACACAAAAGGAGCACATGGCTACATTTATGTGTCAAACTTTAATGAATAACTGTTAAAGTATGAGATATCGCTATTAGTTCACACACATTAATATTTTGTTTGTGTTCAAGTCGAAAATACCAGCTCATTGGCTTTCAACAACCAATCTATTACATTTCAGTGAAATGCTGTATTCGTTTTTTGTCCCTCGAGAATAAATTTCATATGAATTATTCACTTGCGGTTAAAAAAAAATTACTAACATTGTCTTCAAGAAAAATTTTAAGAAACAAGGTTTTGTGTGTGTGTGTGTCTTTGATGGGCTGGGTTAATGCATTTGGTACTTCACATTTTAGTTTCTGGATTGTAGGTGAAACGCTCTGGATGGAGAATATGCATTTGAAGAATACATACTTCAATAATCAGCCACCCAGTAAATGTGAAACAAAATTTATTCATAATTTCTTTTTTTCTCGAAACTCTCAACATATATCGATGTTTAATTGCTCTGAGAGCTGTCTTTTTTATAGCTGTTGTCAGGTACACAGTCTTTTTTAGGAAACTGCAATTAGCTTTGATGTCCCAAATTAGTTGGACTGGAGGAAGACTTTGACAGGAGGTCATTCTTTTGTAAATTTTAATGTCCTCCCTACCGTCCCGCAATTTCTCAAATTAAAAAACACACATTTGATCGAGACGAAAAATCATCACCATAAGCGCTCTGCATCATTTGATAAATAAACTTGCCACTTTTAAACAAAACTTTATCAAGCATCTCTATTCTAAACAGGACTCCATTATGACTGTAAACAACAGATGACACGCAATACGTTGCATCTTGATCAAAACAGCGCAAACTGATATAACTTGTAAATTGTATTCAGGACACTGTCTTGCGTTATTTGGATTGCCCTTGAAACGTTTTGGGATAATTGATAGGGAACGCGAGACTTAAGAAAAATTATTGGTTTATTACTTCTACCGCTATTAATTACAATATGTACATTTGGTTACAAGTTATTTAAACTATTGAGTATTTCAGTTCTACTGAATATGTTATTTGTGAAGTAGTAGGCAAATACAACTTCTCTCCAGTTTCTTGTTGTTGGGGCGCTCGCTCCTAACTCCTCGAATAATACTCGGGCTTCCGGACCCCAGGTGGAATTCAGCGTTGGTATACTCACGGGCATCAGTTGTTGGCGGGATGTCAGATGAAAGGACCCCCTGATATTTTAGGGCTGCATGAGTGGATGTGAACTGCGTAATGCTGTCTATATTGGGAGCCGATCTTGTATCTGCGCGGCGGGCAAACGTTGAATGATTGCATCTAAGAAGAACCGCAGGCAATTTTTAAATTGAATGGGTTGAAACTTTGGAACTGTTAATTTTCAGTCTAACAAATATTTGTAACAATTAAATTTAATATTTATGATAAAGGTTTTTTAAAAAACTTTTAATGCATGCATATGCTATCCTTATGAAGTCATAATAATCTTTCTCTAACATTATTATACCTTCATAAATGAGTAATTAAAATGATACTGTGTTGAAGTATTTTAAATTTGGATGCATTTACATGTATTAATTGACATATCTTAGAAAGCGAAGTAGTTTCTTTGTTGACAAAAAAGTACATTTAATTAAATTAAACATAATCTATATAAAAATTATTATAAAATATAGATTACATTAAAATTTATTAGCTATTAAATTTAACTGTAACCTGTGTCATATTTAAAGAATAAAGTTAAAAACTGATAAAAATTTAAGGTCACTATTATAAATTAGGTTTCAAAATCTCCTAATTGATACTTAAAGGAGACAGAGAAACAAAGTCCCTCGTAAATGTACTTTTAATTCGCTTTGTGATTGGTAAAAACAGTTAAGCACATGAATCTGTTCTCTAGTGAATTGGGTTAATTTCGTTAGTAAAATCCTTCCTTCTTTTTAGATTAGAATTTTTTAACTTCTAAAATAAACTGTTATAGAATATCCTTGGTTCCATTTTCTAGTAATATTCCAATGTATTTGAACTGTTAAGTACGATGTATTTGAACTGTCATTTTGGCTAAATCGACATAGAAGTGCATTAAAAAAATATAAAAAGTTTCAAAATAAATTTATGTACAATTGTATACAAGTATGGTGCTGAGATGGTGACTATAAACGACCTTAACCTTTTCCTTATCGATTATAGAAAAAATGTCACGCTTCTTTATCTGGACATTCATGCCATAATCGACCCTGTCTAAACGATAGAAATAAATAAAACGCCAAGTACTTCCTTGAAATCTCTTCACATGAGGTTGTCAGGACTGAGAAATTTACAACGCTCTTAACTCTGCGGAATGTTCGAAAGGCAAAAATGACGGAAGTGGACGCATAAATTTGTTACAAAGAAATAATGAAGATACATAAGTAAAGGACGATGAACTTCGAAGTTGTTTAACTAGCATAAAGTAGCTATTTAGAAAAGCATTCGGAAGAAAATGTAAGCAAATAAAGAAAAAGTTCCTAAAAAAATGTCGCGACAATTATTCATTTAGTTCTCATATCAGCCATTTTGAAACTAAGAATAAACTTCACGTCATATTTTTTCAGTCAGATCATTTAATTTTGAGAATGTTAACCCCTGCGCAAATCAATGTTGTGTATGCGGCTTCTTTCCTCTCCATTCCGTATAAGATATCTTGTTAGGAAGATAATGATAGATAAAGAACCATACAAATGACATATGTATTAATCGTTGTTGTCAAAGATTCCTTCGGTATCGTATGTTCTTGATATATGAACCTTTTCTTAAATATCTTCTTAGATATAGTTAATATTCTTAACGTTGGAGAAAAAATGCCTCTTCCAGATATGTTCTAGAACAGGGTCTTTTAGCCCTGACGTGCCAAACCAATCTACCGATATGATTCAGAGTGCCACACAGGAGAGCATATTTGAAACAGTTCAATTCCCGCGATAATACATGAAGAGTCAATAATGTAGATTTACAGTCAGTTTCATTTTATATTAATTTTGCATAATTTAAAGTTATTTATTAACAAAAAATAAACCAAATAAAATATTATTCCTTCAACACAAATAAAAAGAAATTAAAGCTGTATATTATGTACGTATTTTTTTAAAACATACATATTAAAATAAGAAATAAACAGAAGAAAATATAAATATTTCCCTTCAATTTTGTTAAATAAAAAAATAATAAATGTTTTAATGTGAATATTGTTTTTGCAACGCTCTACTTCATATCACAATATCAGGTGTTTAATGTGACTTTCAATTTGACACGATTCTGAACACTCTCAGTTGTCAAACAACTTCTTTGTTGACCAAAATAATTTTCATATGAGAAATGATTTGTTGACATAAAAAAATTCAGAACCAAAAACGGAAAGCAGAACGCATGCAATTTCCTCTCTTCAAACAATTAATCATCTCTAGCAATGCATTCATAAATTTAAAAAATAGATGTAGATTTATTATTAGAGTTATCTTACAGAATTTTTTTTTAATTCCATAAATGTCTATAATTTTGTAGAAGTTAATCAAACATCAACTTCCATCCACTCAAAAATTGACAATTTTGTAAAGTAGTGCACAGTGCCTCTAAGAATTGTACCGTGTGCCCCCCAAATGAGGCACGAGTGCCGTAGGCTGCCGACCCCTGATGTAGATTATTCTAAACGCAGAATAATTCTTAATATGAATCTCTAAACACAAGTTCGAAGTCTTTTTATTTAGTTTTGCTCACTTTTTTAAATAAATTTTGAGAATCAATGCTCGAGCACAGTAATTTTATTCTTAAAGCTCAACGCAAGAACCAAAATTTCGGAAATATGCTTGATTGCAGAAAGAACCACACACACAAACTTTACGAATTCTAACTTACTCGCCTAAATCATGTTCATAAAAAAGTGTTTTTTTATCATTCTTTGAAAGTTTACTTGCAATCTTTTATGAAATTCTTGCTGACTACTGTTTTCTTTAATTTAAATTTGCCTTTTCATTTTCAGTAGATGAGGGGGATGAAGAGGGATTTTTTTAATATTAAAAAAAAAGGTTTTCTTTCGGCACAATCCGTCAGACCCATATCAAGCCTTAAAATTTTCTGGAGTGAACCTTTCTGTATTAATTTGATTTTAACTTACGTCGCATTCGGGAGCAAAACGAGGGCTACTGGAAACCGACTTTGTCATTCTGAGCCTCGGTCAAATGTCGAGTACGATAGCTGTACTTGACACTCTACTCTCCAAGCTTCGACACTACGCCAATGTGAAAACTGAACCTCAACAGGTTTAATTGTACACCAGCCCATCTACGAGGAGGTACCAGGATTCGAGTTTATGGGCGAAAGTGTTATATTAACATTACACTAGAAAGCAACACAAGGGCTATTGGTAACAGACTTCGTAGTTTTAAGCCTCGGTCAAGTGGTGAGGACGACACCTGAGTTGGCACCTCCTTTCTTCTTCTAACTACCATACCGCACTAACAAGAGGACATTAAGTCTCCACAGATTTAACACGTATCGGTCCCAGCAGCACCGGAACTCGAACCCACGACACTTTGGTCACGAGGCTACTGCGGCCACATCGAGTCCATGACGCGCTAACGCCGGTCTCGAGAACACAACCATAATCATTTAGCTATGGCGCTCACCCTGCTGTATCGAACTTCATACAGAAACTATAATTTGATGAATTGCATGCATTTATTTTTATATATTCGCCCATCCGGTATAATGGTTCGTGACACTGACTGCTGTGCCGTAGGGCCTGGGTTCGAATCTCGGAGAAGGCATGGATGTTTGTAAATGTATAGTGCCTGAGTGGTAGAGGGGTACTCTAAATAGCCTTTGAGCCGCAAGTCCTCTCGTGAGGTTCGTGGAAGGGGAAGAAGGTGGGAGGCCCCTAACCACCCCCCAGGTATCCTCCCTCAAAATCGGGGTGGAAACGAGCCAAATCGTAATGTCACCTGTATGGTGTTCAAAGCTATGGCTAACGACAGGCATTACGTAACCCTTTGCCATGATGAATTTCGTGGGCCTCGATCAGATGGCATCAATAACAACACAACAATAACAAGTTAATATATGTTAACGAGACTTTCAACGTAAGTACATTGTTTGTTTGGGGAGGGGTTGGATTGTTAGGAAATGTTTCTGACAATCAGTTTATACCGCATTCCAATTCTGCCTTCTTGAACCTCATTCTAAATGTACAGTTGACTCCGAAATTGATGCTGGTGTACCTAAACTTACATAATAAAGATGTGAGGATAGCACCGATTTTAAATATGCATCATGTTTGTATTAGGTAAACGTTTTTGTCGGTTGATTGACTGATTGTTTGTTCGTATCACTCTACAAAACTACTCAAAGGTTATTAATGACCGCGGTCAAGATGGCTTGAGATGGCACCCACTCTCCAAACTTCCTCGCCCCACCAACGTGAGAACTAAGAGAAACGTTTTTGTCGACCTCGGCCTAAAATTTGAATCAAAGGGGGAAAAAACCACTTTTTTAAAAAAATTATTGAAAGAAATGTTTGCTTTGTTGAAAGATTCATCGTGTCATTTTCAGCGTCTTCAGTAATCGAAAAATGTCCTTTTAATTGTAAAAATCCATAATAAGTAAAAGGCGTTTGCACTTCTGTGCCACCTAATGTTTAATTTTTAACAATTATTTACACATTCACTTTTATCTCTCTCTCTCTCTCTTTATTCCTTTCACATTATTTTGAACACAGTTATTAGATGTAATGCTTGTGTATATGTTATGATTATTTCTTCCTAAAAATAAATTTTTCTCAAGTTACAAAATATTTTCTCGTAGAGATACGATTTACATACAACTATAATTGATCTTTACACCGTGTTTACTACTATTAAATCTTGATGCGACGCTAGTTTAACTTAAATGATTAATTAATTCCATTATACCCATTTTATAATACCCAGGTTTGACTGACACATCGCATCATAGCTTAAGTTAAAAATTAAACACTAAATCCTCTAAAGACAATAAAACAGTACACTAAATTAAAAGGCCGTTCTTTAAATTAACACTTAATTTATTGTAACAATAAGATTAAATTTGAGTTAATGTACAAAATGACGCATAACAAAATTCTACTTAGCTTTGAAAGAGGGATGGTGGAGAGGAGTGAAGCATGGTCGCCGCTCGAAGTCCCGCGGAGTCCAGTTCAAGGCCTGGAGCTAACTTAAAGTTGTAGCTCTGAGTCCCAAGTGTGAGAGAGTGAAAATCGGGGTGCATCCCGTTTTTATTTGGCGTCCTGTTTGCTCGGATATCCTAGAGCGGATTCTTTACCTCGTCCGCTTAATTTCTTTTGATTGGTCCGGAGTCAGCGCAAGGTTACCGCACACGGTCAGTGACATTTTTAAGCGCGGGAAAATCCTCCGACGCTCCCCAATTATTTATGGGTCTAATGAACCTTGCAGGCGTGAGAACTATGCACCCTTAAAAGTTCGTTTACAGAGGTGGGGCAAGACAACACGTTCCTTCCACAAAATTCCGTTTCCTGTAAACAGGGCAAATGTAAAAACTGCAATTGTAACTTTGGGGACTGGCGACCTCCCATCACTCCTCCCCTCTTTCAAATTCACAGAACACAAAAAAAAGTATAATCAATGCTAGAAAAGAGTTCAATGATCGTTTGTGTCCACACCGCCAAAGAAGTCTGCGGCTCATCCGTGATGCCTGTAGATTCCGGCGTCCTTGATGCGACAACAATGCTCTGGCTGTTGAATGTCCGGCGGTTCCTCATCTCCAATGAAATCTGCTAAACTGTAAAATAAAAACTTTGTCTCCCAGGGAAACCATATTAGTCATGAAACTGAAGTCGTTTTTTTTTTTTTAAAAAGAAAAAAAACTGGCCCCTATGTGACCTCCGTCGTAGACTCAAGCACCAACCTTCCACTCCATCACCTCTCATAACTTAAAATAAAATTTTAAAAAAAATTATAAGCAATTTCCAAAGTTCCTTCCCAATCCGTTAGCGGTAGGGGAAAACAAATTAACTATCAACAACTACAATTAAGTTCATGTACGAATAGAAAAAAAATTGTTGAATGGGCCACCCAAACAATTAACAAAGACATCAAACACAAAATGACAAATAGAAATAATTGAATAATCACAAAGAATCCTGTGCCATTAAATAATAAAAAAATTAAGAAGAGTAACACATAAAAAAATTCAAAATTCGCGTATCTAACAACTGCGCTACTCACAATAACCACACATAGGAGTATTGAACGAAATACTCTGATAAGAAATAAGTACTAGTGAAAACATCTATATACAATTCAAACGTGGCACCCAGAAACAGACACCTCATAATCGTTTAACATCGAAATCCTGACACGACTAATGTGAAGTGAATGTCCCAGACCACCAAAAAAAAATTACTAACTGAACCCTCGACATACTTAAAACATAAGAAATTGCAATGGTTCGCTAAGAGCATTGATAACAATATTTCATGAAAATAATTAATTCAAAGTAAAAATTTAGAAATTGAAACGATGAGTGTGCATAGGTGGAAAAAAAAAATTTTTTTATAACCTCCGAGAATGCTTAATAGCCTAAGAAATTAAAAAATTCACTACAAACATTGGTTACAATTGAGAGTTTTAAAAAAAAATTAATGTAATTAATTCAGACTTGCAAATTAAAATCTCTAAATTAACGATTAGTATAAACGGTAAAAAAAAATTTATAACCTGTAAGAATGCTGAGTAGCCTAGGGAATTTAAAAATTCACTACAAGCATTGGTTACAATTTGAAATTAAGAGAAAAAAATTAATGTAATTAAAATTTAGAATTGCAAACCATGAGTGCGCATGTGATCAGTATGCATCCCCAATGTTTACAAAGGCAAAAAAAATGCACATGCCATTCCCTGCACAAACGATTTGCTGCATGCCGCAAACGCCAGCACAAGAAACAGAATGAAATTAATACCAAAAAAAATTGCAAATCCGATTGTAAAAAAACCATATCGATTAATACTTTTAAATTAAATTTGAGAGAAAAAAATATTCTTCTACATTCAATACATTCGAATTTCCATTTGAGAAATGAATTCCAGAAATCACAAATGCAGTTGAAAATTTCAGAAAAAAAAATATTAAAAACATAAAATTGATAATGCGACCCATGACATGTGAGGCGACACATACAGTGTAAAGTAATTTAATTAAAAAAAAATTATTGTAAGTGCTACACATAATTAAACATAAATTCAAGAGAAAAAAATATCGCTTAACTAATCAACATAACTTTTTAACATTCTATGTAATACAATGTATCAATTCTACATAACAAAAAGAACTCAAAATGTTTCACTATACGCGCAACAATGTACAAACACAAAAACAAAGAACCGCGATTTCCAACAATACCGCTAAATCAATTCATCAAAATTCATCGAATTAATAGCTCAAATCTCATTCTATAACACTAGTAACCGTAAAATGATTCCTCAATCAATCAAAATTGCCTTTACGTCAGATCGTTCACATCTTATACCTCAATAACACTAACTAAACTTATCTGCAACTTCCAAATAATCAATTGACTTCTCCACAATACCAACAACTAAAACCATCTATGCTCATCGGCTTATGTACACAAAATCTCACATACTCATTAACACTAACTAAACTTATCTGCAACTTCCAAATAATTAATCGACTTCTCCACAATACCAATAACTAAAACCATCTATGCTCATCGGCTTATTTACAAAAAATCTCACATAATCCTCAACTCGAACTTTCCTAGATTCATCTCAAAACATTCTTAATTGTACCACACAATCATTAATTCAATTTATCTATGTTCATCAACTTATTTACTCGAAACCGTACCAAATCCTTAACTCAAATTACCTTCTCTACATCAAAACAACTTTCCCAAATATACCGTATAACTATTTCAACTCAATGTTATTTTGCCCAAAATCCATCTCAAAATAACACAATTCTCTACATCAAACAATTTTCTCAAATAAACCATACAATTTTCTTTTCAACTCAATTTTCCATTTCCATATAAAACAACTCTCGAATTTACACGTACTTTGAACGCAAACTTATCTGTCTCCATAAATAAAAAACTTTCCCAATTATTCAACAAATTCATCAAATTAAAAATTACTATCTCCTTCGAATAACTTCTTCAAATATTCCACGAAATCCCTAACTCAAACTTATCTAACCCCTTCAACAATTAGTAAAACAAAAAAATTTACACCCGATCTTCAGCATTTTCACAAACCAAAAGAAATTATCAAACTCAAATCTAAAACAGCAATACCAAATACCACGAAAAAAAAATCTATTACGTCTAGGACAAAAACAAAAAAAAAAACTTTTAGCATCGAGCACCAACGTCAGAAGGTAAACAGGAAACAAGGGGGGGAAAAAAACGAAGACTCCGTAGGAAAAAATTTTGCTGAGTTTCTTCTCTCTGTTGCGACAGCAGGGGGCGCGAAGGGGAAAATTCGAAAAGGAGTAACCAACAAACAGAATTCCAATCAACAAGCAGTGTCCCTCCCTTGGCCGAATCGCCTGCGGGGGGGAATAAGCTCTCCCACAAGTTTCCGAAATGAATGGACAGCGAATAGCGTGAGATGGGATGTTTTCCTTACACTTTAATATCTCAAAATTCCAAGTACTACATCAAAATTCTCTTCCTTTGTCAATACCAACTCAAAGCTAACACAAACTACGCGTACAGAAAACATAAAATTTAACAATACCATTATCTGACCAACACAAAAAAAAACTTATTACCAAATAACAATGCAGAACTACCATTAAAATCCAAAACCACAAAAAAAAATTAAATCAACATCAACACTCAATTCAATAATCTACCCACACGCTACCATAAATCAAAACAAGTAAACCTAACATCAACAACAAAAAAAAAAAAATACCATCTCGACATAAACCAAATCATTAAATTCCTAGTTTAGCACACAACCGAGACACGATTGACTGCACACTCATTGAACCAAACCACAATTAATCTAAACCAACAGAAATACTATATCGACAAACAAAACCTTCAATTCCCAGTAAAGTTTAGCACACAACCGATTCGCAATGATTGACTGCACATTCATTTAACCAAACCACAATTAATCCAAATCTTAAGCATATAAAAAAAAATTCCAAATCTCTAACAAAAAAAAGCAATAATTAAATCAGTATTGAAACACCTAACCCAGTGCTTCTCAAACTTTCAATACTGGCGCCCCCCTTTTCGATCACAATTTTTATCGCGCCCCCCTTATGCATTGATAATGTACTGAATGCAATAATAATGCACTTTGAAGCTAAAGCTACAATAGGCGATCTTAGTTATAAACCATACAAATTAGTAACATAATTTTTAAATTTTGTAAATTACTTTTAAGCAAAAAAAAAATAAATAAAATAATAGGATAATTATTATGTTAATTTTCATTTCTCTAATTTTTAAATTGAACATATTGCAAAATCCGGTGGCTGCGTAGAAGACAAAATATAGATATCTGCTAAATATAGAAAAAGAATTTAGAGGGTCAATTTCTAATCATAAGCATTCCTTATAAAAACTTTGCTTTGCAAGACAAGCCCATGGAAGTCGTTAATACTTATTAAACTTGTTCTTAATTTAGTATTAACTCTCTGACTGGATGACCCGCTAATTGAATTTCACTTCGAAAGCGATCTACTTTTTCAAAGCTAGCTTATCCGAAAATGTTCCGATAAATTTCGCGAACTGCTTCAAAAACGAACGGCAGTTTAATGCCTTCCCCTGTTAAAGCCGCAGGAGGTCCTGATTGGTTT